>OX424576.1:124312738-124317738 GCA_949152435.1 Gastracanthus pulcherrimus | reverse complement strand
AAATATCAGTCGGTTTAATATAATTGTTATCTTACTTTCACTTATTGCATATTTCTTATTAAAATAATAATTCACTTTATCAGTTCGTCAGTTTATAAAATCTAAATGCAATGAACTAGTCACAGTCAAATATCACATAAAACGCTTCGTCAAATAGAGAGAGAGATAGAGAGAGAGATAGAGAGAGATAAAGAGATAGAGAGAGAGAGAGAGAGGGAGAGAGGTAAAGATAGAGAGAGAGAGATAGAGACAGAGAGATAGAGAGAGATAGAGAGATAGAGAGAGAGATAGAGATAGAAAGAGATAGAGAGAGAGATAGAGCGAGATAGAGAGAGATAGAGGAGAGATAAATAGAGATAGAGAGAGATAGAGTGAGATAGAGAGAGATATAGAGAGATAGAGAGAGATAGAGATAGAGAGATAGAGAGATAGAGAGAGATAGAGAGATAGAGGGAGATAGAGATAGAAAGAGATAGAGAGAGAGATAGAGCGAGATAGAGAGAGATAGATAGAGATAGATAGAGATAGATAGAGATAGAGAGAGATAGACTGAGATAGAGAGAGATAGAGATAGAGAGATAGAGAGATAGAGATAGCGAGAGATAGAGAGAGATAGAGAGATAGAGGGAGATATTGAGAGATAGAGAGAGAGAGAGATAGAGAGAGATAGAGTGAGATAGAGAGAGAGAGAGAGAGGGAGAGAGATAGAGATAGAGAGAGAGATAGAGAGAGAGAGAGATAGAGAGAGATAGAGAGAGATATTGAGAGATAGAGATACAAAGAGATAGAGAGAGATAGAGAGAGATAGAGAGAGTGAGAGATAGAGAGAGAGAGAGATAGAGAGAGATAGAGTGAGATAGAGAGAGATAGAGAGAGAGATAGAGAGAGATAGAGATAGAGAGCGAGATAGAGAGAGATAGATAGAGATAGATAGAGATAGAGATAGATAGACTGAGATAGAGAGAGATAGATAGAGATAGATAGAGATAGAGAGAGATAGACTGAGATAGAGAGAGATAGAGATAGAGAGATAGAGAGATAGAGAGAGATAGAGAGATAGAGGGAGATATTGAGAGATAGAGATACAAAGAGATAGAGAGAGATAGAGAGAGATAGAGAGAGTGAGAGATAGAGAGAGAGAGAGAGATAGAGAGAGATAGAGTGAGATAGAGAGAGATAGAGAGAGAGATAGAGAGACATAGAGATAGAGAGCGAGATAGAGAGAGATAGAGAGATAGAGGGATATATTGAGAGATAGACTGAGATAGAGAGAGATAGATAGAGATAGATAGAGATAGAGAGAGATAGACTGAGATAGAGAGAGATAGAGATAGAGAGGTAGAGAGATAGAGAGAGATAGAGAGAAATAGAGAGAGATAGAGAGATAGAGAGATAGAGAGAGATAGAGAGAGAGAGATAGAGATAGATAGAGTGAGATAGAGAGAGAGAGAGAGAGAGATAGAGAGAGATAGATAGAGATAGAGAGAGATAGAGATAGAGATAAAGATAGAGATAGAGAGATAGAAGATAGAGAGATAGAGATAAAGATAGAGATAGAGAGATAGAAGATAGAGATAGAGAGAAAGATAGAGATAGATAGAGAGAAATAGAGAGAGATAGAGAGCGAGATAGAGAGAGATAGAGATAGAGAGATAGAGAGATAGAGAGAGATAGAGAGAGATAGGGAGAGATAGAGAGAGATAGAGGAGAGATAAATAGAGATAGAGAGATAGAGTGAGATAGAGAGAGATAAAGAGAGATAGAGAGAGATAGAGAGAGATACAGATAGAGAGATAGAGAGATAGAGAGAGATAGAGAGATAGAGAGAGTGAGAGATAGAGAGAGAGATAGAGAGAAATAGAGTGAGATAGAGAGAGATAGAGAGAGATAGAGAGAGATAGAGAGAGATAGAGATAGAGAGCGAGATAGAGAGAGATAGAGAGAAATAGAGAGAGATAGAGAGAGATAGAGAGAGAGAGAGAGAGAGATAGAGAGAGATAGAGAGATAGAGATAGATAGAGATAGAGAGATAGAGTGAGATAGAGAGAGAGAGAGAGAGAGAGAGATAGAGTGAGATAGAGAGAGATAGAGAGAGAGAGATACAGTGAGATAGGGAGATATAGAGAGATAGAGATAGACAGAGATAGAGAGAGATAGAGAGAGAGATAAAGAGATAGAGATAGAGAGAGATAGAGAGAGATAGAGAGAGTTAGAGAGAGAGATAGAGAGTAGTTAGAGAGAGAGATAGAGAGAGATAGAGAGAGATAGAGAGAGATAGAGAGAGATAGAGATAGAGAGAGAGAGAGATAGAGAGAGATAGAGAGAGATAGAGAGAGTGAGAGATAGAGAGAGAGATAGAGAGAAATAGAGTGAGATAGAGAGAGATAGAGAGAGAGAGAGATACAGTGAGATAGGGAGATATAGAGAGATAGAGATAGACAGAGATAGAGAGAGATAGAGAGAGAGATAAAGAGATAGAGATAGAGAGAGATAGAGAGAGATAGAGAGAGTTAGAGAGAGAGATAGAGAGTAGTTAGAGAGAGAGATAGAGAGAGATAGAGAGAGATAGAGAGAGATAGAGAGAGATAGAGATAGAGAGAGAGAGATAGAGAGAGATAGAGAGAGATAGAGAGAGTGAGAGATAGAGAGAGAGATAGAGAGAAATAGAGTGAGATAGAGAGAGATAGAGAGAGAGAGAGATACAGTGAGATAGGGAGATATAGAGAGATAGAGATAGACAGAGATAGAGAGAGATAGAGAGAGAGATAAAGAGATAGAGATAGAGAGAGATAGAGAGAGATAGAGAGAGTTAGAGAGAGAGATAGAGAGTAGTTAGAGAGAGAGATAGAGAGAGATAGAGAGATAGAGAGAGATAGCGAGAGTTAGAGAGAGAGATAGAGAGAGTTAGAGATAGAGAGAGAGAGAGAGATAGAGAGAGATAGAGAGAGAGAGAGAGAGATAGGGAGAGAAAGTGAGAGAGAGAGAGAGAGAGTGGGAGAGCGATAGAGAGAGATAGAGAGAGATAGGGAGAGAAAGTGAGAGAGAGAGAGAGAGAGAGAGCGATAGAGAGAGAGAGAGATAGAGAGAGATAGAGATAGGGAGATATATAGAGAGAGATAGAGAGAGATAGAGATAGAACGGTAGAGAGAGAGATAGAGAGATATAGAGAGATAGAGATAGACAGAGATACAGTGAGATAGAGAGAGAGATAGAGATAGAGAGGTAGAGAAAAAGAGAGAGAGAGATATAGAGAGATATAGAGAGATAGATATAGAGATAGAGATAGAGATAGCGATAGAGATAGAGATAGAGAGATAGAGAGATAGAGAGAGATAGATAGAGATAGATAGAGATAGAGTGAGATAGAGAGAGATAGAGAGAGATAGAGATAGAGAGATAGAGAAATAGAGAGATATAGATAGATAGATAGATAGATGAGAGAGAGATACAGAGAGAGATACAGAGAGAGATAAAGAGAGATAGAGAGAGATAGAGAGAGATAGAGAGAGAGAGACAGATAGAGAGATAGAGAGAGATAGAGAGAGATAGAGAGAGATAGAGAGAGAGAGACAGATAGAGAGATAGAGAGAGATAGAGAGAGATAGAGAGAGATAGAGAGAGAGAGATAGAGAGAGATAGTGAGATACAGAGAGATAGAGATAGGGAGATATATATATATATATATATATATATATATATATATATATAGAGAGAGAGAGAGAGAGAGAGAGAGAGAGGTAGAGAGAGAGAGAGAGAGATAGCGATAGAGATAGAGATAGAGAGATAGAGAGACAGATAAAGAGAGATAGATAGAGATATAGAGAGATAGAGAGAGATAGAGAGAGATAGAGAGAGATAGATATAGAGATAGAGATAGAGATAGCGATAGAGATAGAGATAGAGAGATAGAGAGACAGATAAAGAGAGATAGATAGAGATATAGAGAGATAGAGAGAGATAGAGAGAGATAGAGAGAGATAGCGAGAGATAGAGAGAGATAGAGAGAGATAGAGAGAGATAGCGAGAGATAGAGAGAGAGAGATAGAGAGAGATAGAGATAGAGATAGAGATAGAGCGATAGGGAGAGATAGCGAGATAGAGAGAGATAGAGAGAGATAGAGATAGAGAGAGATAGAGAGAGATAGAGAGAAAGATAGAGAGAGATAGAGAGATATAGCGAGAGATAGAGAGAGATAGAGAGATAGCGAGAGATAGAGAGAGAGAGATAGAGAGAGAGATAGAGATAGAGATAGAGATAGAGATAGAGAGATAGAGAGATAGAAAGATAGAGAGATAGAGAGATAGAGAGATAGAGAGATAGAGAGAGATAGAGAGAGATGGAGAGAGAGATAGAGAGATAGAGAGAGATAGAGAGAGATAGAGAGAGATAGAGAGAGATAGAGAGAGATAGAGAGAGAGAGACAGATAGAGAGATAGAGAGAGATAGAGAGAGATAGAGAGAGATAGAGAGAGAGAGATAGAGAGAGATAGTGAGATACAGAGAGATAGAGAGAGATAGAGAGAGAGAGATAGAGAGAGATAGTGAGATACAGAGAGATAGAGATAGGGAGATATATATATATATATATATATATATAGAGAGAGAGAGAGAGAGAGAGAGAGAGAGAGCGATAGAGAGAGAGAGATAGAGAGAGATAAAGAGATAGAGAGAGATAGAGAGAGTTAGAGAGAGAGATAGAGACAGATAGAGAGATAGAGAGAGATAGAGAGAGATAGAGATAGAACGGTAGAGAGAGAGATAGAGAGATATAGAGATAGAGAGATAGAGAGAGATAGAGGGATATGGAGAGAGATAGAGATAGAGAGCGATAGAGAGAGATAGAGAGATAGAGAGAGATAGAGAGAGATAGAGATAGAGAGAGATAGAGAGGGATAGAGAGAGAGATAGAGAGAGATAGAGAGAGAGAGATATAGATAGATAGATAGATAGATGAGAGAGAGATACAGAGAGAGATACAGAGAGAGATAAAGAGAGATAG
>OX424576.1:124295238-124302738 GCA_949152435.1 Gastracanthus pulcherrimus | reverse complement strand
AGATAGAGATAGAGAGAGAGAGATAGAGAGAGATAGAGATAGAGAGCGAGATAGAGAGAGATAGATAGAGATAGATAGAGATAGAGATAGATAGACTGAGATAGAGAGAGATAGATAGAGATAGATAGAGATAGAGAGAGATAGACTGAGATAGAGAGAGATAGAGATAGAGAGATAGAGAGATAGAGAGAGATAGAGAGATAGAGGGAGATATTGAGAGATAGAGATACAAAGAGATAGAGAGAGATAGAGAGAGATAGAGAGAGTGAGAGATAGAGAGAGAGAGAGAGATAGAGAGAGATAGAGTGAGATAGAGAGAGATAGAGAGAGAGATAGAGAGACATAGAGATAGAGAGCGAGATAGAGAGAGATAGAGAGATAGAGGGATATATTGAGAGATAGACTGAGATAGAGAGAGATAGATAGAGATAGATAGAGATAGAGAGAGATAGACTGAGATAGAGAGAGATAGAGATAGAGAGGTAGAGAGATAGAGAGAGATAGAGAGAAATAGAGAGAGATAGAGAGATAGAGAGATAGAGAGAGATAGAGAGAGAGAGATAGAGATAGATAGAGTGAGATAGAGAGAGAGAGAGAGAGAGATAGAGAGAGATAGATAGAGATAGAGAGAGATAGAGATAGAGATAAAGATAGAGATAGAGAGATAGAAGATAGAGAGATAGAGATAAAGATAGAGATAGAGAGATAGAAGATAGAGATAGAGAGAAAGATAGAGATAGATAGAGAGAAATAGAGAGAGATAGAGAGCGAGATAGAGAGAGATAGAGATAGAGAGATAGAGAGATAGAGAGAGATAGAGAGAGATAGGGAGAGATAGAGAGAGATAGAGGAGAGATAAATAGAGATAGAGAGATAGAGTGAGATAGAGAGAGATAAAGAGAGATAGAGAGAGATAGAGAGAGATACAGATAGAGAGATAGAGAGATAGAGAGAGATAGAGAGATAGAGAGAGTGAGAGATAGAGAGAGAGATAGAGAGAAATAGAGTGAGATAGAGAGAGATAGAGAGAGATAGAGAGAGATAGAGAGAGATAGAGATAGAGAGCGAGATAGAGAGAGATAGAGAGAAATAGAGAGAGATAGAGAGAGATAGAGAGAGAGAGAGAGAGATAGAGAGAGATAGAGAGATAGAGATAGATAGAGATAGAGAGATAGAGTGAGATAGAGAGAGAGAGAGAGAGAGAGAGATAGAGTGAGATAGAGAGAGATAGAGAGAGAGAGATACAGTGAGATAGGGAGATATAGAGAGATAGAGATAGACAGAGATAGAGAGAGATAGAGAGAGAGATAAAGAGATAGAGATAGAGAGAGATAGAGAGAGATAGAGAGAGTTAGAGAGAGAGATAGAGAGTAGTTAGAGAGAGAGATAGAGAGAGATAGAGAGAGATAGAGAGAGATAGAGAGAGATAGAGATAGAGAGAGAGAGAGATAGAGAGAGATAGAGAGAGATAGAGAGAGTGAGAGATAGAGAGAGAGATAGAGAGAAATAGAGTGAGATAGAGAGAGATAGAGAGAGAGAGAGATACAGTGAGATAGGGAGATATAGAGAGATAGAGATAGACAGAGATAGAGAGAGATAGAGAGAGAGATAAAGAGATAGAGATAGAGAGAGATAGAGAGAGATAGAGAGAGTTAGAGAGAGAGATAGAGAGTAGTTAGAGAGAGAGATAGAGAGAGATAGAGAGAGATAGAGAGAGATAGAGAGAGATAGAGATAGAGAGAGAGAGATAGAGAGAGATAGAGAGAGATAGAGAGAGTGAGAGATAGAGAGAGAGATAGAGAGAAATAGAGTGAGATAGAGAGAGATAGAGAGAGAGAGAGATACAGTGAGATAGGGAGATATAGAGAGATAGAGATAGACAGAGATAGAGAGAGATAGAGAGAGAGATAAAGAGATAGAGATAGAGAGAGATAGAGAGAGATAGAGAGAGTTAGAGAGAGAGATAGAGAGTAGTTAGAGAGAGAGATAGAGAGAGATAGAGAGATAGAGAGAGATAGCGAGAGTTAGAGAGAGAGATAGAGAGAGTTAGAGATAGAGAGAGAGAGAGAGAGATAGAGAGAGATAGAGAGAGAGAGAGAGAGATAGGGAGAGAAAGTGAGAGAGAGAGAGAGAGAGTGGGAGAGCGATAGAGAGAGATAGAGAGAGATAGGGAGAGAAAGTGAGAGAGAGAGAGAGAGAGAGAGAGCGATAGAGAGAGAGAGATAGAGAGAGATAGAGATAGGGAGATATATAGAGAGAGATAGAGAGAGATAGAGATAGAACGGTAGAGAGAGAGATAGAGAGATATAGAGAGATAGAGATAGACAGAGATACAGTGAGATAGAGAGAGAGATAGAGATAGAGAGGTAGAGAAAAAGAGAGAGAGAGATATAGAGAGATATAGAGAGATAGATATAGAGATAGAGATAGAGATAGCGATAGAGATAGAGATAGAGAGATAGAGAGATAGAGAGAGATAGATAGAGATAGATAGAGATAGAGTGAGATAGAGAGAGATAGAGAGAGATAGAGATAGAGAGATAGAGAAATAGAGAGATATAGATAGATAGATAGATAGATGAGAGAGAGATACAGAGAGAGATACAGAGAGAGATAAAGAGAGATAGAGAGAGATAGAGAGAGATAGAGAGAGAGAGACAGATAGAGAGATAGAGAGAGATAGAGAGAGATAGAGAGAGATAGAGAGAGAGAGACAGATAGAGAGATAGAGAGAGATAGAGAGAGATAGAGAGAGATAGAGAGAGAGAGATAGAGAGAGATAGTGAGATACAGAGAGATAGAGATAGGGAGATATATATATATATATATATATATATATATATATATATATATATATAGAGAGAGAGAGAGAGAGAGAGAGAGAGGTAGAGAGAGAGAGAGAGAGATAGCGATAGAGATAGAGATAGAGAGATAGAGAGACAGATAAAGAGAGATAGATAGAGATATAGAGAGATAGAGAGAGATAGAGAGAGATAGAGAGAGATAGATATAGAGATAGAGATAGAGATAGCGATAGAGATAGAGATAGAGAGATAGAGAGACAGATAAAGAGAGATAGATAGAGATATAGAGAGATAGAGAGAGATAGAGAGAGATAGAGAGAGATAGCGAGAGATAGAGAGAGATAGAGAGAGATAGAGAGAGATAGCGAGAGATAGAGAGAGAGAGATAGAGAGAGATAGAGATAGAGATAGAGATAGAGCGATAGGGAGAGATAGCGAGATAGAGAGAGATAGAGAGAGATAGAGATAGAGAGAGATAGAGAGATAGAGGGAGATAGAGATAGAAAGAGATAGAGAGAGAGATAGAGCGAGATAGAGAGAGATAGATAGAGATAGATAGAGATAGATAGAGATAGAGAGAGATAGACTGAGATAGAGAGAGATAGAGATAGAGAGATAGAGAGATAGAGATAGCGAGAGATAGAGAGAGATAGAGAGATAGAGGGAGATATTGAGAGATAGAGAGAGAGAGAGATAGAGAGAGATAGAGTGAGATAGAGAGAGAGAGAGAGAGGGAGAGAGATAGAGATAGAGAGAGAGATAGAGAGAGAGAGAGATAGAGAGAGATAGAGAGAGATATTGAGAGATAGAGATACAAAGAGATAGAGAGAGATAGAGAGAGATAGAGAGAGTGAGAGATAGAGAGAGAGAGAGATAGAGAGAGATAGAGTGAGATAGAGAGAGATAGAGAGAGAGATAGAGAGAGATAGAGATAGAGAGCGAGATAGAGAGAGATAGATAGAGATAGATAGAGATAGAGATAGATAGACTGAGATAGAGAGAGATAGATAGAGATAGATAGAGATAGAGAGAGATAGACTGAGATAGAGAGAGATAGAGATAGAGAGATAGAGAGATAGAGAGAGATAGAGAGATAGAGGGAGATATTGAGAGATAGAGATACAAAGAGATAGAGAGAGATAGAGAGAGATAGAGAGAGTGAGAGATAGAGAGAGAGAGAGAGATAGAGAGAGATAGAGTGAGATAGAGAGAGATAGAGAGAGAGATAGAGAGACATAGAGATAGAGAGCGAGATAGAGAGAGATAGAGAGATAGAGGGATATATTGAGAGATAGACTGAGATAGAGAGAGATAGATAGAGATAGATAGAGATAGAGAGAGATAGACTGAGATAGAGAGAGATAGAGATAGAGAGGTAGAGAGATAGAGAGAGATAGAGAGAAATAGAGAGAGATAGAGAGATAGAGAGATAGAGAGAGATAGAGAGAGAGAGATAGAGATAGATAGAGTGAGATAGAGAGAGAGAGAGAGAGAGATAGAGAGAGATAGATAGAGATAGAGAGAGATAGAGATAGAGATAAAGATAGAGATAGAGAGATAGAAGATAGAGAGATAGAGATAAAGATAGAGATAGAGAGATAGAAGATAGAGATAGAGAGAAAGATAGAGATAGATAGAGAGAAATAGAGAGAGATAGAGAGCGAGATAGAGAGAGATAGAGATAGAGAGATAGAGAGATAGAGAGAGATAGAGAGAGATAGGGAGAGATAGAGAGAGATAGAGGAGAGATAAATAGAGATAGAGAGATAGAGTGAGATAGAGAGAGATAAAGAGAGATAGAGAGAGATAGAGAGAGATACAGATAGAGAGATAGAGAGATAGAGAGAGATAGAGAGATAGAGAGAGTGAGAGATAGAGAGAGAGATAGAGAGAAATAGAGTGAGATAGAGAGAGATAGAGAGAGATAGAGAGAGATAGAGAGAGATAGAGATAGAGAGCGAGATAGAGAGAGATAGAGAGAAATAGAGAGAGATAGAGAGAGATAGAGAGAGAGAGAGAGAGATAGAGAGAGATAGAGAGATAGAGATAGATAGAGATAGAGAGATAGAGTGAGATAGAGAGAGAGAGAGAGAGAGAGAGATAGAGTGAGATAGAGAGAGATAGAGAGAGAGAGATACAGTGAGATAGGGAGATATAGAGAGATAGAGATAGACAGAGATAGAGAGAGATAGAGAGAGAGATAAAGAGATAGAGATAGAGAGAGATAGAGAGAGATAGAGAGAGTTAGAGAGAGAGATAGAGAGTAGTTAGAGAGAGAGATAGAGAGAGATAGAGAGAGATAGAGAGAGATAGAGAGAGATAGAGATAGAGAGAGAGAGAGATAGAGAGAGATAGAGAGAGATAGAGAGAGTGAGAGATAGAGAGAGAGATAGAGAGAAATAGAGTGAGATAGAGAGAGATAGAGAGAGAGAGAGATACAGTGAGATAGGGAGATATAGAGAGATAGAGATAGACAGAGATAGAGAGAGATAGAGAGAGAGATAAAGAGATAGAGATAGAGAGAGATAGAGAGAGATAGAGAGAGTTAGAGAGAGAGATAGAGAGTAGTTAGAGAGAGAGATAGAGAGAGATAGAGAGAGATAGAGAGAGATAGAGAGAGATAGAGATAGAGAGAGAGAGATAGAGAGAGATAGAGAGAGATAGAGAGAGTGAGAGATAGAGAGAGAGATAGAGAGAAATAGAGTGAGATAGAGAGAGATAGAGAGAGAGAGAGATACAGTGAGATAGGGAGATATAGAGAGATAGAGATAGACAGAGATAGAGAGAGATAGAGAGAGAGATAAAGAGATAGAGATAGAGAGAGATAGAGAGAGATAGAGAGAGTTAGAGAGAGAGATAGAGAGTAGTTAGAGAGAGAGATAGAGAGAGATAGAGAGATAGAGAGAGATAGCGAGAGTTAGAGAGAGAGATAGAGAGAGTTAGAGATAGAGAGAGAGAGAGAGAGATAGAGAGAGATAGAGAGAGAGAGAGAGAGATAGGGAGAGAAAGTGAGAGAGAGAGAGAGAGAGTGGGAGAGCGATAGAGAGAGATAGAGAGAGATAGGGAGAGAAAGTGAGAGAGAGAGAGAGAGAGAGAGCGATAGAGAGAGAGAGATAGAGAGAGATAGAGATAGGGAGATATATAGAGAGAGATAGAGAGAGATAGAGATAGAACGGTAGAGAGAGAGATAGAGAGATATAGAGAGATAGAGATAGACAGAGATACAGTGAGATAGAGAGAGAGATAGAGATAGAGAGGTAGAGAAAAAGAGAGAGAGAGATATAGAGAGATATAGAGAGATAGATATAGAGATAGAGATAGAGATAGCGATAGAGATAGAGATAGAGAGATAGAGAGATAGAGAGAGATAGATAGAGATAGATAGAGATAGAGTGAGATAGAGAGAGATAGAGAGAGATAGAGATAGAGAGATAGAGAAATAGAGAGATATAGATAGATAGATAGATAGATGAGAGAGAGATACAGAGAGAGATACAGAGAGAGATAAAGAGAGATAGAGAGAGATAGAGAGAGATAGAGAGAGAGAGACAGATAGAGAGATAGAGAGAGATAGAGAGAGATAGAGAGAGATAGAGAGAGAGAGACAGATAGAGAGATAGAGAGAGATAGAGAGAGATAGAGAGAGATAGAGAGAGAGAGATAGAGAGAGATAGTGAGATACAGAGAGATAGAGATAGGGAGATATATATATATATATATATATATATATATATATATATATATATATAGAGAGAGAGAGAGAGAGAGAGAGAGAGAGGTAGAGAGAGAGAGAGAGAGATAGCGATAGAGATAGAGATAGAGAGATAGAGAGACAGATAAAGAGAGATAGATAGAGATATAGAGAGATAGAGAGAGATAGAGAGAGATAGAGAGAGATAGATATAGAGATAGAGATAGAGATAGCGATAGAGATAGAGATAGAGAGATAGAGAGACAGATAAAGAGAGATAGATAGAGATATAGAGAGATAGAGAGAGATAGAGAGAGATAGAGAGAGATAGCGAGAGATAGAGAGAGATAGAGAGAGATAGAGAGAGATAGCGAGAGATAGAGAGAGAGAGATAGAGAGAGATAGAGATAGAGATAGAGATAGAGCGATAGGGAGAGATAGCGAGATAGAGAGAGATAGAGAGAGATAGAGATAGAGAGAGATAGAGAGAGATAGAGAGAAAGATAGAGAGAGATAGAGAGATATAGCGAGAGATAGAGAGAGATAGAGAGATAGCGAGAGATAGAGAGAGAGAGAGATAGAGAGAGAGATAGAGATAGAGATAGAGATAGAGATAGAGAGATAGAGAGATAGAAAGATAGAGAGATAGAGAGATAGAGAGATAGAGAGATAGAGAGAGATAGAGAGAGATGGAGAGAGAGATAGAGAGATAGAGAGAGATAGAGAGAGATAGAGAGAGATAGAGAGAGATAGAGAGAGATAGAGAGAGAGAGACAGATAGAGAGATAGAGAGAGATAGAGAGAGATAGAGAGAGATAGAGAGAGAGAGATAGAGAGAGATAGTGAGATACAGAGAGATAGAGAGAGATAGAGAGAGAGAGATAGAGAGAGATAGTGAGATACAGAGAGATAGAGATAGGGAGATATATATATATATATATATATATATAGAGAGAGAGAGAGAGAGAGAGAGAGAGAGAGAGAGCGATAGAGAGAGAGAGATAG
>OX424576.1:124290238-124292738 GCA_949152435.1 Gastracanthus pulcherrimus | reverse complement strand
AGAGAGAGATAGAGAGAGATTGAGAGAGATAGAGAGATATAGGGAGATAGAGAGAGATAGAGAGAGATAGAGAGAGATAGAGAGAGATAGAGAGAGATAGAGATAGAGAGAGAGAGAGAGAGAGAGAGATATAGATAGACAGAGGGAGATAGAGAGAGATAGAGATAGAGAGACATAGAGAGAGACAGAGATAGAGATAGAGAGATAGAGAGATAGAGAGAGATAGAGATAGAGACAGATAGAGAGATAGAGAGAGAGAGAGATAGAGAGAGAGATACAGAGAGATACAGAGATAGAGAGATATAGAGAGATAGAGGGATATGGAGAGAGATAGAGATAGAGAGCGATAGGGAGAGATAGAGAGATAGAGAGAGTTAGAGAGAGATAGAGAGAGAGATAGAGAGAGATAGAGAGAGAGAGATAGAGAGAGATAGAGAGAGATAGCGAGAGATAGAGAGAGATAGAGAGAGATAGAGAGAGATAGCGAGAGATAGAGAGAGAGAGATAGAGAGATATAGAGAGAGATAGAGAGAGATAGAGAGAGATAGAGATAGAGAGATAGAGGAGAGATAAATAGAGAGCGAGAGAGATAGACATAGAGAGAGAGAGAGATAAAGAGATAGAGATAGAGAGAGATAGAGAGAGATAGAGAGAGATAGAGAGAGATAGAGAGAGATACAGAGAGATGGAGATAGAGGGATATAGAGAGAGAGAGATAGTGAGAGATAGAGAGAGATAGAGAGAGATAGAGAGATAGAGAGAGATAAAGAGAGAGAGATAGAGAGAGATAGAGAGAGATAGAGAGAGATATAGAGAGATAGAGGAGAGATAAATAGAGAGATAGAGAGATAGAGAGATATAGAGAGATAGAGGAGAGATAAATTGAGAGAGAGAGAGAGAGAGGGAGAGCGACAGAGAGAGATAGAGAGATAGGGAGAGACAGTGAGAGAGAGAGAGTGAGAGAGATATATAGAGATAGAGAGAGAGAGAGATAAAGAGAGATAGAGAGAGATAGAGAGAGATAGAGAGAGAGACAGATAGAGAGATAGAGAGAGATAGAGAGAGATAGAGAGAGATAGAGAGAGAGATAGAGAGAGATAGTGAGATACAGAGAGATAGAGATAGGGGGAGATATATATATATATATATATATATATATATATATATATATATATATATAGAGAGAGAGAGAGAGAGAGAGAGAGAGAGAGCGATAGAGAGAGAGAGATAGAGAGAGATAAAGAGATAGAGAGAGATAGAGAGAGTTAGAGAGAGAGATAGAGACAGATAGAGAGATAGAGAGAGATAGAGAGAGATAGAGATAGAACGGTAGAGAGAGAGATAGAGAGATATAGAGAGATAGAGATAGACAGAGATACAGTGAGATAGAGAGAGAGATAGAGATAGAGAGGTAGAGAAAAAGAGAGAGAGAGATATAGAGAGAGATAGAGAGATAGATATAGAGATAGAGATAGAGATAGCGGTAGATATAGAGATAGAGAGATAGAGAGATAGAGAGAGATAGATAGAGATAGATAGAGATAGAGAGAGATAGAGTGAGATAGAGTGAGATAGAGAGAGATAGAGATATAGAGATATAGAGATAGAGAGATAGAGAGAGATAGAGGGATATGGAGAGAGATAGAGATAGAGAGCGATAGAGAGAGATAGAGAGATAGAGAGAGATAGAGAGAGATAGAGATAGAGAGAGATAGAGAGGGATAGAGAGAGAGATAGAGAGAGATAGAGAGAGATAGCGAGGGATAGAGAGAGAGATAGAGAGAGATAGACAGAGATAGCGAGAGATAGAGAGAGAGAGAGAGAGAGATAGAGAGAGAGATAGAGAGTGAGAGATAGATAGAGAGAGAGAGATAAAGAGAGAGATAGATAGATAGAGAGATAGAGAGAGATACAGAGAGAGGGAGAGAGAGAGATATAGATAGATAGATAGATAGATGAGAGAGAGATACAGAGAGAGATACAGAGAGAGATAGAGAGAGAGATAGAGAGAGAGAGATAGAGCGAGAGATAGAGAGAGATAGAGAGAGATAGAGAGAGATAGAGAGAGATAGAGAGAGATAGCGAGAGATAGAGAGAGAGAGATAGAGAGAGATAGAGATAGAGATAGAGAGATAGAGAGATAGAGAGAGATAGAGAGAGATAGAGAGAGATAGAGAGAGATTGAGAGAGATAGAGAGATATAGGGAGATAGAGAGAGATAGAGAGACAGATAGAGAGAGATAGATAGAGATATAGAGAGATAGAGTGAGATAGAGAGAGATAGAGGGAGATAGAGATAGAGAGATAGAGAAATAGAGAGATATAGATAGATAGAGGGAGATAGAGAGAGATAGAGAGAGATAGAGAGAGATAGAGATAGAGAGAGATACAGGAGATATATATATATATATATATATATATATATATATATATATATATATATATAGAGAGAGAGAGAGAGAGAGAGAGAGCGCGATAGAGAGAGATAGATAGATAGAGA
>OX424576.1:124265238-124267738 GCA_949152435.1 Gastracanthus pulcherrimus | reverse complement strand
GAGATAGATAGAGATAGAGATAGATAGACTGAGATAGAGAGAGATAGATAGAGATAGATAGAGATAGAGAGAGATAGACTGAGATAGAGAGAGATAGAGATAGAGAGATAGAGAGATAGAGAGAGATAGAGAGATAGAGGGAGATATTGAGAGATAGAGATACAAAGAGATAGAGAGAGATAGAGAGAGATAGAGAGAGTGAGAGATAGAGAGAGAGAGAGAGATAGAGAGAGATAGAGTGAGATAGAGAGAGATAGAGAGAGAGATAGAGAGACATAGAGATAGAGAGCGAGATAGAGAGAGATAGAGAGATAGAGGGATATATTGAGAGATAGACTGAGATAGAGAGAGATAGATAGAGATAGATAGAGATAGAGAGAGATAGACTGAGATAGAGAGAGATAGAGATAGAGAGGTAGAGAGATAGAGAGAGATAGAGAGAAATAGAGAGAGATAGAGAGATAGAGAGATAGAGAGAGATAGAGAGAGAGAGATAGAGATAGATAGAGTGAGATAGAGAGAGAGAGAGAGAGATAGAGAGAGATAGATAGAGATAGAGAGAGATAGAGATAGAGATAAAGATAGAGATAGAGAGATAGAAGATAGAGAGATAGAGATAAAGATAGAGATAGAGAGATAGAAGATAGAGATAGAGAGAGAGATAGAGATAGATAGAGAGAAATAGAGAGAGATAGAGAGCGAGATAGAGAGAGATAGAGATAGAGAGATAGAGAGATAGAGAGATAGAGAGAGATAGAGAGAGATAGGGAGAGATAGAGAGAGATAGAGGAGAGATAAATAGAGATAGAGAGATAGAGTGAGATAGAGAGAGATAAAGAGAGATAGAGAGAGATAGAGAGAGATAGAGATAGAGAGATAGAGAGATAGAGAGAGATAGAGAGATAGAGAGAGTGAGAGATAGAGAGAGAGATAGAGAGAAATAGAGTGAGATAGAGAGAGATAGAGAGAGATAGAGAGAGATAGAGAGAGATAGAGATAGAGAGCGAGATAGAGAGAGATAGAGAGAAATAGAGAGAGATAGAGAGAGAGATAGAGAGAGAGAGAGATAGAGAGAGATAGAGAGATAGAGATAGATAGAGATAGAGAGATAGAGTGAGATAGAGAGAGAGAGAGAGAGAGAGAGAGATAGAGTGAGATAGAGAGAGATAGAGAGAGAGAGATACAGTGAGATAGGGAGATATAGAGAGATAGAGATAGACAGAGATAGAGAGAGATAGAGAGAGAGATAAAGAGATAGAGATAGAGAGAGATAGAGAGAGATAGAGAGAGTTAGAGAGAGAGATAGAGAGTAGTTAGAGAGAGAGATAGAGAGAGATAGAGAGAGATAGAGAGAGATAGAGAGAGATAGAGATAGAGAGAGAGAGAGATAGAGAGAGATAGAGAGAGATAGAGAGAGTGAGAGATAGAGAGAGAGATAGAGAGAAATAGAGTGAGATAGAGAGAGATAGAGAGAGAGAGAGATACAGTGAGATAGGGAGATATAGAGAGATAGAGATAGACAGAGATAGAGAGAGATAGAGAGAGAGATAAAGAGATAGAGATAGAGAGAGATAGAGAGAGATAGAGAGAGTTAGAGAGAGAGATAGAGAGTAGTTAGAGAGAGAGATAGAGAGAGATAGAGAGAGATAGAGAGAGATAGAGAGAGATAGAGATAGAGAGAGAGAGATAGAGAGAGATAGAGAGAGATAGAGAGAGTGAGAGATAGAGAGAGAGATAGAGAGAAATAGAGTGAGATAGAGAGAGATAGAGAGAGAGAGATACAGTGAGATAGGGAGATATAGAGAGATAGAGATAGACAGAGATAGAGAGAGATAGAGAGAGAGATAAAGAGATAGAGATAGAGAGAGATAGAGAGAGATAGAGAGAGATAGAGAGAGATAGAGAGAGATAGAGAGAGATAGAGAGAGTGAGAGATAGAGAGAGAGATAGAGAGAGATAGAGTGAGATAGAGAGAGATAGAGAGAGAGAGATACAGTGAGATAGGGAGATATAGAGAGATAGAGATAGACAGAGATAGAGAGAGATAGAGAGAGAGATAAAGAGATAGAGATAGAGAGTAGTTAGAGAGAGAGATAGAGAGAGATAGAGAGAGATAGAGAGAGATAGAGAGAGATAGAGATAGAGAGAGAGAGAGATAGAGAGAGATAGAGAGAGATAGAGAGAGTGAGAGATAGAGAGAGAGATAGAGAGAAATAGAGTGAGATAGAGAGAGATAGAGAGAGAGAGAGATACAGTGAGATAGGGAGATATAGAGAGATAGAGATAGACAGAGATAGAGAGAGATAGAGAGAGAGATAAAGAGATAGAGATAGAGAGAGATAGAGAGAGATAGAGAGAGTTAGAGAGAGAGATAGAGAGTAGTTAGAGAGAGAGATAGAGAGAGATAGAGAGATAGAGAGAGATAGCGAGAGTTAGAGAGAGAGAGAGAGAGAGTTAGAGATAGTGAGAGAGAGAGAGAGATAGAGAGAGATAGAGAGAG
>OX424576.1:124260238-124262738 GCA_949152435.1 Gastracanthus pulcherrimus | reverse complement strand
AGATAGACAGATAGAGAGAGAGAGATAGAGAGATGGAGATAGAGAGAGATAGAGAGAGATAGAGAGAGATAGAGAGAGATAGAGAGAAATACAGAGAGATAGAGAGAGATAGAGAGATAGAGAGAGATATTGAGAGATAGAGATAGAGAGAGATAGAGAGAGATAGAGATACAGAGATAGAGAGATAGAGAGAGATAGAGAGATAGAGGGAGATATTGAGAGATAGAGAGATAGAGGGAGATATTGAGAGATAGAGATAGAGAGAGATAGAGAGAGATAGAGAGAGATAGAGAGAGTGAGAGATAGAGAAAGAGATAGAGAGAGATAGAGAGAGTGAGAGATAGAGAGGGAGATTGAGAGAGATAGACAGAGATAGAGAGAGATAGAGAGATAGAGATAGAGAGAGATAGAGAGAGATAGAGAGAGATAGAGAGAGATAGAGAGAGATAGACAGAGATAGAGAGAGAGATAGAGAGAGATAGAGAGAGATACAGAGAGATAGAGAGAGACAGAGAGAGATACAGAGAGATAGAGAGAGATAGAAAGAAATAGATAGAGATAGATAGAGATAGAGAGATAGAGTGAGAGATAGAGAGAGATAGAGAGAGATAGAGATAGAGATAGAGAGAGATAGAGAGAGAGAGATAGAGAGAAATAGAGAGAGATAGAGAGAGTTATAGAGAGAGATAGATAGAGATAGAGAGAGATAGAGTGCGATAGAGAGAGATAGAGATAGAGAGAGATAGAGTGCGATAGAGAGAGATAGAGATAGAGAGAGATAGAGATAGAGAGCGAGATAGAGAGAGATAGATAGAAATAGATAGAGATAGAGAGAGATAGACTGAGATAGAGAGAGATAGAGATAGAGAGATAGAGAGATAGAGAGAGAGATAGAGAGAAATAGAGAGTGATAGATAGATAGATAGATAGATATACTTTTTATTCGTCAGAAGACAAAATCTTACAATTTCATGTACATGTAGTTGTATTTATAATTAAAAAAATATCAGTCGGTTTAATATAATTGTTATCTTACTTTCACTTATTGCATATTTCTTATTAAAATAATAATTCACTTTATCAGTTCGTCAGTTTATAAAATCTAAATGCAATGAACTAGTCACAGTCAAATATCACATAAAACGCTTCGTCAAATAGAGAGAGAGATAGAGAGAGAGATAGAGAGAGATAAAGAGATAGAGAGAGAGAGAGAGAGGGAGAGAGGTAAAGATAGAGAGAGAGAGATAGAGACAGAGAGATAGAGAGAGATAGAGAGATAGAGAGAGAGATAGAGATAGAAAGAGATAGAGAGAGAGATAGAGCGAGATAGAGAGAGATAGAGGAGAGATAAATAGAGATAGAGAGAGATAGAGTGAGATAGAGAGAGATATAGAGAGATAGAGAGAGATAGAGATAGAGAGATAGAGAGATAGAGAGAGATAGAGAGATAGAGGGAGATAGAGATAGAAAGAGATAGAGAGAGAGATAGAGCGAGATAGAGAGAGATAGATAGAGATAGATAGAGATAGATAGAGATAGAGAGAGATAGACTGAGATAGAGAGAGATAGAGATAGAGAGATAGAGAGATAGAGATAGCGAGAGATAGAGAGAGATAGAGAGATAGAGGGAGATATTGAGAGATAGAGAGAGAGAGAGATAGAGAGAGATAGAGTGAGATAGAGAGAGAGAGAGAGAGAGGGAGAGAGATAGAGATAGAGAGAGAGATAGAGAGAGAGAGAGATAGAGAGAGATAGAGAGAGATATTGAGAGATAGAGATACAAAGAGATAGAGAGAGATAGAGAGAGATAGAGAGAGTGAGAGATAGAGAGAGAGAGAGATAGAGAGAGATAGAGTGAGATAGAGAGAGATAGAGAGAGAGATAGAGAGAGATAGAGATAGAGAGCGAGATAGAGAGAGATAGATAGAGATAGATAGAGATAGAGATAGATAGACTGAGATAGAGAGAGATAGATAGAGATAGATAGAGATAGAGAGAGATAGACTGAGATAGAGAGAGATAGAGATAGAGAGATAGAGAGATAGAGAGAGATAGAGAGATAGAGGGAGATATTGAGAGATAGAGATACAAAGAGATAGAGAGAGATAGAGAGAGATAGAGAGAGTGAGAGATAGAGAGAGAGAGAGAGATAGAGAGAGATAGAGTGAGATAGAGAGAGATAGAGAGAGAGATAGAGAGACATAGAGATAGAGAGCGAGATAGAGAGAGATAGAGAGATAGAGGGATATATTGAGAGATAGACTGAGATAGAGAGAGATAGATAGAGATAGATAGAGATAGAGAGAGATAGACTGAGATAGAGAGAGATAGAGATAGAGAGGTAGAGAGATAGAGAGAGATAGAGAGAAATAGAGAGAGATAGAGAGATAGAGAGATAGAGAGAGATAGAGAGAGAGAGATAGAGATAGATAGAGTGAGATAGAGAGAGAGAGAGAGAGATAGAGAGAGATAGATAGAGATAGAGAGAGATAGAGATAGA
>OX424576.1:124252738-124255238 GCA_949152435.1 Gastracanthus pulcherrimus | reverse complement strand
GAGAGAGATAGAGCGAGATAGAGAGAGATAGATAGAGATAGATAGAGATAGATAGAGATAGAGAGAGATAGACTGAGATAGAGAGAGATAGAGATAGAGAGATAGAGAGATAGAGATAGCGAGAGATAGAGAGAGATAGAGAGATAGAGGGAGATATTGAGAGATAGAGAGAGAGAGAGATAGAGAGAGATAGAGTGAGATAGAGAGAGAGAGAGAGAGAGGGAGAGAGATAGAGATAGAGAGAGAGATAGAGAGAGAGAGAGAGATAGAGAGAGATAGAGAGAGATATTGAGAGATAGAGATACAAAGAGATAGAGAGAGATAGAGAGAGATAGAGAGAGTGAGAGATAGAGAGAGAGAGAGATAGAGAGAGATAGAGTGAGATAGAGAGAGATAGAGAGAGAGATAGAGAGAGATAGAGATAGAGAGCGAGATAGAGAGAGATAGATAGAGATAGATAGAGATAGAGATAGATAGACTGAGATAGAGAGAGATAGATAGAGATAGATAGAGATAGAGAGAGATAGACTGAGATAGAGAGAGATAGAGATAGAGAGATAGAGAGATAGAGAGAGATAGAGAGATAGAGGGAGATATTGAGAGATAGAGATACAAAGAGATAGAGAGAGATAGAGAGAGATAGAGAGAGTGAGAGATAGAGAGAGAGAGAGAGATAGAGAGAGATAGAGTGAGATAGAGAGAGATAGAGAGAGAGATAGAGAGACATAGAGATAGAGAGCGAGATAGAGAGAGATAGAGAGATAGAGGGATATATTGAGAGATAGAGAGAGATAGAGAGAGATAGATAGAGATAGAGAGAGATAGAGATAGAGATAAAGATAGAGATAGAGAGATAGAAGATAGAGAGATAGAGATAAAGATAGAGATAGAGAGATAGAAGATAGAGATAGAGAGAGAGATAGAGATAGATAGAGAGAAATAGAGAGAGATAGAGAGCGAGATAGAGAGAGATAGAGATAGAGAGATAGAGAGATAGAGAGAGATAGAGAGAGATAGGGAGAGATAGAGAGAGATAGAGGAGAGATAAATAGAGATAGAGAGATAGAGTGAGATAGAGAGAGATAAAGAGAGATAGAGAGAGATAGAGAGAGATAGAGATAGAGAGATAGAGAGATAGAGAGAGATAGAGAGATAGAGAGAGTGAGAGATAGAGAGAGAGATAGAGAGAAATAGAGTGAGATAGAGAGAGATAGAGAGAGATAGAGAGAGATAGAGAGAGATAGAGATAGAGAGCGAGATAGAGAGAGATAGAGAGAAATAGAGAGAGATAGAGAGAGATAGAGAGAGAGAGAGAGATAGAGAGAGATAGAGAGATAGAGATAGATAGAGATAGAGAGATAGAGTGAGATAGAGAGAGAGAGAGAGAGAGAGAGATAGAGTGAGATAGAGAGAGATAGAGAGAGAGAGATACAGTGAGATAGGGAGATATAGAGAGATAGAGATAGACAGAGATAGAGAGAGATAGAGAGAGAGATAAAGAGATAGAGATAGAGAGAGATAGAGAGAGATAGAGAGAGTTAGAGAGAGAGATAGAGAGTAGTTAGAGAGAGAGATAGAGAGAGATAGAGAGAGATAGAGAGAGATAGAGAGAGATAGAGATAGAGAGAGAGAGAGATAGAGAGAGATAGAGAGAGATAGAGAGAGTGAGAGATAGAGAGAGAGATAGAGAGAAATAGAGTGAGATAGAGAGAGATAGAGAGAGAGAGAGATACAGTGAGATAGGGAGATATAGAGAGATAGAGATAGACAGAGATAGAGAGAGATAGAGAGAGAGATAAAGAGATAGAGATAGAGAGAGATAGAGAGAGATAGAGAGAGTTAGAGAGAGAGATAGAGAGTAGTTAGAGAGAGAGATAGAGAGAGATAGAGAGAGATAGAGAGAGATAGAGAGAGATAGAGATAGAGAGAGAGAGATAGAGAGAGATAGAGAGAGATAGAGAGAGTGAGAGATAGAGAGAGAGATAGAGAGAAATAGAGTGAGATAGAGAGAGATAGAGAGAGAGAGAGATACAGTGAGATAGGGAGATATAGAGAGATAGAGATAGACAGAGATAGAGAGAGATAGAGAGAGAGATAAAGAGATAGAGATAGAGAGAGATAGAGAGAGATAGAGAGAGTTAGAGAGAGAGATAGAGAGTAGTTAGAGAGAGAGATAGAGAGAGATAGAGAGATAGAGAGAGATAGCGAGAGTTAGAGAGAGAGATAGAGAGAGATAGAGAGAGAGGGAGAGAGAGATAGAGAGAGATAGAAAGATAGAGAGAGATAGAGATAGAGAGAGATAGAGAGATAGAGAGAGATAGAGATAGAGAGAGAGAGAGAGAGAGATAGAGGAAGATAGAGAGAGATAGAGTTAGAGAGAGAGAGAGATAGAGATAGAGAGAGATAGAGAGAGAGAGAGAGGGAGGGAGAGAGATAGAGATAGAGAGAGAGATAGAGAGAGAGAAATAGAGAGAGATAGAGAGACAGAGAGAGAGATAGA
>OX424576.1:124245238-124250238 GCA_949152435.1 Gastracanthus pulcherrimus | reverse complement strand
GAGAGAGATAGATAGAGATAGAGAGAGAGATAGAGAGAGATAGAGAGAGATAGAGAAAGATAGAGAGAGAGAGAGATAGAGAGAGATAGAGAGACAGAGAGAGAGATAGAGAGATAGAGAGAGAGATAGAGAGAGAGAGATAGAGAGAGAGATAGAGAGAGATAGTGAGATACAGAGAGATAGATAGAGATAGAGAGATAGAGAGAGATAGAGATAGAGAGATAGAGAGAGATAGAGAGAGTGAGAGATAGAGAGAGAGATAGAGAGAAATAGAGTGAAATAGAGAGAGATAGAGAGAGATAGAGAGAGATAGAGAGAGATAGAGAGAGATAGAGATAGAGAGCAAGATAGAGAGAGAGATAGAGAGAAATAGAGAGAGATAGAGAGAGATAGAGAGAGATAGAGAGAGATAGAGATAGAGAGAGAGATAGAGAGAGATAGAGAGAGATAGAGAGAGTGAGAGATAGAGAGAGATAGAGAGAAATAGAGTGAGATAGAGAGAGATAGAGAGAGATAGAGAGAGATAGAGAGAGATAGAGATAGAGAGAGATAGATAGAGATAATTAGAGATAGAGATAAAGATAGAGAGATAGAGAGATAGATAGAGAGAGAGATAGAGATAGATAGAGAGAAATAGAGAGAGATAGAGAGCGAGATAGAGAGAGATAGATAGAGATAGAGAGAGATAGAGAGAGATAGAGAGAGAGATAGTTAGAGATAGAGAGAGAGAGAGAGATAGAGAGAGATAGATAGAGATAGAGAGAGATAGAGAGAGAGAGAGAGAGAGATAGAGATAGATAGAGAGAGATAGAGAGAGTTAGAGAGAGATAGAGAGGGATAGAGAGAGATAGAGATAGATATAGACAGATAGAGAGAGAGAGATAGAGAGATGGAGATAGAGAGATAGAGAGAGATAGAAAGAGATAGAGAGAGATAGAGAGAAATACAGAGAGATAGAGAGAGATAGAGAGATAGAGAGAGATATTGAGAGATAGAGATAGAGAGAGATAGAGGAGAGATAAATGAAGAGAGAGAGAGAGAGATAGAGAGAGAGATAGAGAGAGATAGAGAGTGAGAGATAGAGAGAGAGATAGAGAGAGGGATAGAGAGAGAGATATATAGAGAGAGATAGAGAGAGAGAGAGATAGATAGAGAGAGAGATATAGAGAGATAGAGAGAGACAGAGGGAGATAGAGAGAGATAGAGAGAGATAGAGAGAGATGGAGATAGAGAGAGATAGAGAGAGATAGAGAGAGATAGAGAGAGATAGAGAGAAATACAGAGAGATAGAGAGAGATAGAGAGATAGAGAGAGATATTAAGAGATAGAGATAGAGAGAGATAGAGGAGAGATAAATGAAGAGAGAGAGAGAGAGAGAGATAGAGAGAGAGATAGAGAGAGATAGAGAGTGAGAGATAGAGAGAGAGATAGAGAGAGGGATAGAGAGAGAGATATATAGAGAGAGATAGAGAGAGAGAGATAGAGAGAGAGAGAGAGATAGACAGAGAGAGATATAGAGAGATAGAGAGAGATAGAGGGAGATAGAGAGAGATAGATAGAGATAATTAGAGATAGAGATAAAGATAGAGAGATAGAGAGATAGATAGAGAGAGAGATAGAGATAGATAGAGAGAAATAGAGAGAGATAGAGAGCGAGATAGAGAGAGATAGATAGAGATAGAGAGAGATAGAGAGAGATAGAGAGAGATAGTTAGAGATAGAGAGAGAGAGAGAGAGAGATAGAGAGAGATAGATAGAGATAGAGAGAGATAGAGAGAGAGAGAGATAGAGATAGATAGAGAGAGATAGAGAGAGTTAGAGAGAGATAGAGAGGGATAGAGAGAGATAGAGATAGAGATAGACAGATAGAGAGAGAGAGATAGAGAGATGGAGATAGAGAGAGATAGAGAGAGATAGAGAGAGATAGAGAGAGATAGAGAGAAATACAGAGAGATAGAGAGAGATAGAGAGATAGAGAGAGATATTGAGAGATAGAGATAGAGAGAGATAGAGGAGAGATAAATGGAGAGAGAGAGAGAGAGAGAGAGAGATAGAGAGAGATAGAGAGAGAGATAGAGAGAGATAGAGAGTGAGAGATAGAGAGAGTGATAGAGAGAGGGATAGAGAGAGAGAGATATATAGAGAGAGATAGAGATAGAGATAGAGATAGAGAGATAGAGAGAGAGATAGAGAGACAGATAGAGATAGATAGAGAGAAATAGAGAGAGATATATGAGCGAGATAGAGAGAGATAGATAGAGATAGAGAGAGATAGAGAGAGATAGAGAGAGAGATAGTTAGAGATAGAGAGAGAGAGAGAGAGAGAAATAGAGTGAGATAGAGAGAGATAGAGAGAGATAGAGAGAGATAGAGAGAGATAGAGATAGAGAGAGATAGAGAGAGATAGATATAGATAGAGAGAATTAGAGATAGAGATAAAGATAGAGATAGAGAGATAGAGAGATAGATAGAGAGAGAGATAGAGATAGATAGAGAGAAATAGAGAGAGATAGAGAGCGAGATAGAGAGAGATAGATAGAGATAGAGAGAGATAGAGAGAGATAGAGAGAGATAGAGAGAGAGATAGTTAGAGATAGAGAGAGAGAGAGAGAGAGATAGAGAGAGATAGATAGAGATAGAGAGAGATAGAGAGAGAGAGAGAGAGATAGAGATAGATAGAGAGAGATAGAGAGAGTTAGAGAGAGATAGAGAGGGATAGAGAGAGATAGAGATAGAGATAGACAGATAGAGAGAGAGAGATAGAGAGATGGAGATAGAGAGAGATAGAGAGAGATAGAGAGAGATAGAGAGAGATAGAGAGAGATAGAGAGAGATAGAGAGAAATACAGAGAGATAGAGAGAGATAGAGAGATAGAGAGAGATATTGAGAGATAGAGATAGAGAGAGATAGAGAGAGATAGAGATACAGAGATAGAGAGATAGAGAGAGATAGAGAGATAGAGGGAGATATTGAGAGATAGAGAGATAGAGGGAGATATTGAGAGATAGAGATAGAGAGAGATAGAGAGAGATAGAGAGAGATAGAGAGAGTGAGAGATAGAGAAAGAGATAGAGAGAGATAGAGAGAGTGTGAGATAGAGAGGGAGATTGAGAGAGATAGACAGAGATAGAGAGAGATAGAGAGATGGAGATAGAGAGAGATAGAGAGAGATAGAGAGAGATAGAGAGAGATAGAGAGAGATAGACAGAGATAGAGAGAGAGATAGAGAGAGATAGAGAGAGATACAGAGAGATAGAGAGAGACAGAGAGAGATACAGAGAGATAGAGAGAGATAGAAAGAGATAGATAGAGATAGATAGAGATAGAGAGATAGAGTGAGAGATAGAGAGAGATAGAGAGAGATAGAGATAGAGATAGAGAGAGATAGAGAGAGAGAGATAGAGAGAAATAGAGAGAGATAGAGAGAGTTATAGAGAGAGATAGATAGAGATAGAGAGAGATAGAGTGCGATAGAGAGAGATAGAGATAGAGAGAGATAGAGATAGAGAGCGAGATAGAGAGAGATAGATAGAAATAGATAGAGATAGAGAGAGATAGACTGAGATAGAGAGAGATAGAGAGAGAGATAAAGAGATAGAGAGAGAGATAGAGAGAAATAGAGAGAGGGAGAGAGAGATAGAGAGAGATAGAAAGATAGAGAGAGATAGAGATAGAGAGAGTTAGAGAGAGATAGAGAGAGAGATAGACAGATAGAGAGAGATAGCGAGAGATAGAGACAGAGATAGAGAGAGAGATAGAGAGAGATAGAGAGAGAGATAGAGAGAGAGATAGAGAGAGGGATAGAGAGAGAGATATATAGAGAGAGATAGAGAGAGAGAGATAGAGAGAGAGAGAGAGATAGACAGAGAGAGATATAGAGAGATAGAGAGAGATAGAGGGAGATAGAGAGAGATAGATAGAGATAATTAGAGATAGAGATAAAGATAGAGAGATAGAGAGATAGATAGAGAGAGAGATAGAGATAGATAGAGAGAAATAGAGAGAGATAGAGAGCGAGATAGAGAGAGATAGATAGAGATAGAGAGAGATAGAGAGAGATAGAGAGAGATAGTTAGAGATAGAGAGAGAGAGAGAGAGATAGAGAGAGATAGATAGAGATAGAGAGAGATAGAGAGAGAGAGAGATAGAGATAGATAGAGAGAGATAGAGAGAGTTAGAGAGAGATAGAGAGGGATAGAGAGAGATAGAGATAGAGATAGACAGATAGAGAGAGAGAGATAGAGAGATGGAGATAGAGAGAGATAGAGAGAGATAGAGAGAGATAGAGAGAGATAGAGAGAAATACAGAGAGATAGAGAGAGATAGAGAGATAGAGAGAGATATTGAGAGATAGAGATAGAGAGAGATAGAGGAGAGATAAATGGAGAGAGAGAGAGAGAGAGAGAGATAGAGAGAGATAGAGAGAGAGATAGAGAGAGATAGATAGAGATAGAGAGAGATAGAGAGAGATAGAGAGAGATAGAGAGAGAGATAGTTAGAGATAGAGAGAGAGAGAGAGAGAGATAGAGAGAGATAGATAGAGATAGAGAGAGATAGAGAGAGAGAGAGAGAGATAGAGATAGATAGAGAGAGATAGAGAGAGTTAGAGAGAGATAGAGAGGGATAGAGAGAGATAGAGATAGAGATAGACAGATAGAGAGAGAGAGATAGAGAGATGGAGATAGAGAGAGATAGAGAGAGATAGAGAGAGATAGAGAGAGATAGAGAGAGATAGAGAGAGATAGAGAGAAATACAGAGAGATAGAGAGAGATAGAGAGATAGAGAGAGATATTGAGAGATAGAGATAGAGAGAGATAGAGAGAGATAGAGATACAGAGATAGAGAGATAGAGAGAGATAGAGAGATAGAGGGAGATATTGAGAGATAGAGAGATAGAGGGAGATATTGAGAGATAGAGATAGAGAGAGATAGAGAGAGATAGAGAGAGATAGAGAGAGTGAGAGATAGAGAAAGAGATAGAGAGAGATAGAGAGAGTG
>OX424576.1:124217738-124220238 GCA_949152435.1 Gastracanthus pulcherrimus | reverse complement strand
TAGAGAGGTAGAGAGATAGAGAGAGATAGAGAGAAATAGAGAGAGATAGAGAGATAGAGAGATAGAGAGAGATAGAGAGAGAGAGATAGAGATAGATAGAGTGAGATAGAGAGAGAGAGAGAGAGAGATAGAGAGAGATAGATAGAGATAGAGAGAGATAGAGATAGAGATAAAGATAGAGATAGAGAGATAGAAGATAGAGAGATAGAGATAAAGATAGAGATAGAGAGATAGAAGATAGAGATAGAGAGAGAGATAGAGATAGATAGAGAGAAATAGAGAGAGATAGAGAGCGAGATAGAGAGAGATAGAGATAGAGAGATAGAGAGATAGAGAGAGATAGAGAGAGATAGGGAGAGATAGAGAGAGATAGAGGAGAGATAAATAGAGATAGAGAGATAGAGTGAGATAGAGAGAGATAAAGAGAGATAGAGAGAGATAGAGAGAGATAGAGATAGAGAGATAGAGAGATAGAGAGAGATAGAGAGATAGAGAGAGTGAGAGATAGAGAGAGAGATAGAGAGAAATAGAGTGAGATAGAGAGAGATAGAGAGAGATAGAGAGAGATAGAGAGAGATAGAGATAGAGAGCGAGATAGAGAGAGATAGAGAGAAATAGAGAGAGATAGAGAGAGATAGAGAGAGAGAGAGAGATAGAGAGAGATAGAGAGATAGAGATAGATAGAGATAGAGAGATAGAGTGAGATAGAGAGAGAGAGAGAGAGAGAGATAGAGTGAGATAGAGAGAGATAGAGAGAGAGAGATACAGTGAGATAGGGAGATATAGAGAGATAGAGATAGACAGAGATAGAGAGAGATAGAGAGAGAGATAAAGAGATAGAGATAGAGAGAGATAGAGAGAGATAGAGAGAGTTAGAGAGAGAGATAGAGAGTAGTTAGAGAGAGAGATAGAGAGAGATAGAGAGAGATAGAGAGAGATAGAGAGAGATAGAGAGAGATAGAGAGAGATAGAGATAGAGAGAGAGAGAGATAGAGAGAGATAGAGAGAGATAGAGAGAGTGAGAGATAGAGAGAGAGATAGAGAGAAATAGAGTGAGATAGAGAGAGATAGAGAGAGAGAGAGATACAGTGAGATAGGGAGATATAGAGAGATAGAGATAGACAGAGATAGAGAGAGATAGAGAGAGAGATAAAGAGATAGAGATAGATAGATAGATAGATAGATAGATATAATATTTATTTGTAAATATTTACAAAAAGTTTACATATAATTTACATTTTTTACATTTTTTAATGTCACACGTTGTCAGTTTCTTAAAATTACATATCACGTCATTACTTAACTAAAATTAATTGCACATATGTGAAGTCAGGTATATAAAGTATTGCGCTTTGTTGTCAGTTATAAAATTTGTTTTTTCTAAATCGTACTTATTATACCTATCAGTCGCTTGAATAAAATTATATACATACATTAACAATCGTTTCCATTCATACTAATAAATACATGCATACTTTTTTAAAATTGTTTTGTCAAATTAATAATTAAATACATTCACACTTAATTAACACTGAAAATATTTAATAAATAAATAAATAAAATAATGAATAAATGCGTCGAATACATAAATAAACAAGATAAATAATTAAATTAAATAAATAAATAAATAAATTTAAATAAATAAATAAATAAATTTAAATAAATAAATAAATAAATTTAAATAAATAAATAAGTTAAATAAATAAATAAATAAATTTTAATAAATAAATAAATTTTAATAAATAAATAAATTTTAATAAATAAATAAATTAAATAAATAAGTTTTAATAAATAAATAAATTAAATAAATAAATAATTCAAATAAATAAAAAGCCTAAATATATAATCGACTCATTCTTATCTCTAAACCTACTCCTCACCATGTAATTGTTTAAGGTGCCTGCTAAACGCCGTTTTAAATTTACAAAAAGATGGCAGGCACCTCACACTGCTCGGGAGCGAATTCCAGAGGTGCGCACCTTGAACTCTGAATGAAAAAAGGCCCTTATCGGTGCGCGACCCCGGAACCGAGAGCTCTTTCATACCACCCCTACTTGAAGTCCTGGCCTGGTTTTTTTCAAAGAGGGCAGTAAGATACGGTGGCTGCCGCATGACAACCGCTTTGTAAAGCAGCAGCCCCATAAAATACTCCCTCCTCACCTTCAATTCTAACCAGTCCAGTTTTTTCCTGTAGGCGGTGATATGCTCATCCCGCCTAACACCACATATGTATCTCACACATGCATTCTGCAGACGTTGTAGTCGTGAGAGAGATAGAGAGAGATAGAGAGAGTTAGAGAGAGAGATAGAGAGTAGTTAGAGAGAGAGATAGAGAGAGATAGAGAGAGATAGAGAGAGATAGAGAGAGATAGAGATAGAGAGAGAGAGATAGAGAGAGATAGAGAGAGATAGAGAGAGTGAGAGATAGAGAGAGAGATAGAGAGAAATAGAGTGAGATAGAGAGAGATAGAGAGAGAGAGAGATACAGTGAGATAGGGAG
>OX424576.1:124210238-124215238 GCA_949152435.1 Gastracanthus pulcherrimus | reverse complement strand
AGAGATATAGAGAGATAGAGGAGAGATAAATAGAGAGATAGAGAGATAGAGAGATATAGAGAGATAGAGGAGAGATAAATAGAGAGAGAGAGAGAGAGGGAGAGCGACAGAGAGAGATAGAGAGATAGGGAGAGACAGTGAGAGAGAGAGAGTGAGAGAGATATATAGAGATAGAGAGAGAGAGAGATAAAGAGAGATAGAGAGAGATAGAGAGAGATAGAGAGAGAGACAGATAGAGAGATAGAGAGAGATAGAGAGAGATAGAGAGAGATAGAGAGAGAGATAGAGAGAGATAGTGAGATACAGAGAGATAGAGATAGGGGGAGAGATATATATATATATATATATATATATATATATATATATATATATATATATATATATATAGAGAGAGAGAGAGAGAGAGAGAGAGAGCGATAGAGAGAGAGAGATAGAGAGAGATAAAGAGATAGAGAGAGATAGAGAGAGTTAGAGAGAGAGATAGAGACAGATAGAGAGATAGAGAGAGATAGAGAGAGATAGAGATAGAACGGTAGAGAGAGAGATAGAGAGATATAGAGAGATAGAGATAGACAGAGATACAGTGAGATAGAGAGAGAGATAGAGATAGAGAGGTAGAGAAAAAGAGCGAGAGAGATATAGAGAGAGATAGAGAGATAGATATAGAGATAGAGATAGAGATAGCGATAGATATAGAGATAGAGAGATAGAGAGATAGAGAGAGATAGATAGAGATAGATAGAGATAGAGAGAGATAGAGTGAGATAGAGTGAGATAGAGAGAGATAGAGATATAGAGATATAGAGATAGAGAGATAGAGAGAGATAGAGGGATATGGAGAGAGATAGAGATAGAGAGCGATAGAGAGAGATAGAGAGAGAGAGATAGAGAGAGAGAGAGAGAGAGAGAGAGATAGAGATAGAGAGGTAGAGAGAGAGGGAGATAGAGATAGAGAGAGATAGAGAGAGAGATAGAGAGAGAGAAAGAGAGAGGTAGAGAGAGAGAGTTAGAGAGACAGAGAGTTACAGAGACAGAGAGAGAGAGAGATAGAGAGAGATAGATAGAGATAGATAGAGATAGATAGAGATAGATAGAGATAGAGAGATAGAGTGAGATAGAGAGAGATAGAGAGAGATAGAGAGAGATAGAGAGAGATAGAGAGAGATAGAGAGAGAGAGAGATAGAGAGATAGACAGAGAGAGATAGAGAGATAGAGAGAGAGAGAGAGATACAGGAGAGATATATATATAGAGAGAGAGAGTGATAGAGAGAGATAGAGAGAGAGATAGATAGAGATAGTGAGATACAGAGAGATAGATAGAGATAGAGAGATAGAGAGAAATAGAGAGATATAGTGCGAGATAGAGAGAGATAGATAGAGATAGATAGATATAGAGAGAGATAGACTGAGATAGAGAGAGATAGAGAGAGATAGAGAGAGATAGAGATAGAGAGAGATAGAGAGAGAGAGATGGTGAGAGATAGAGAGATACAGAGAGATAGAGAGATATAGAGAGATAGAGGGATATGGAGAGAGATAGAGATAGAGAGCGATAGAGAGAGATAGAGAGATAGAGAGAGATAGGGAGAGATAGAGATAGAGAGAGTTAGAGAGAGATAGAGAGAGAGATAGACAGATAGAGAGAGATAGCGAGAGATAGAGACAGAGATAGAGAGAGATAGAGATAGAGAGATAGAGAGATAGAGAGAGATAGAGAGAGATAGAGAGAGAGATAGAGAAAGATAGAGAGAGAGATAGAGAGAGAGACGGCGATAGAGAGAGATAGAGAGAGAGAGAGATAGATAGAGAGAGAGAGTGAGAGTGAGAGAGAGATAGATAGAGATAGAGAGAGAGAGAGAGAGATAGAGAGATATAGAGAGAGAGAGAGATACAGTGAGATAGGGAAATATAGAGAGATAGAGATAGACAGAGATAGAGATAGACAGAGATAGAGAGAGATAGAGAGAGAGATAAAGAGATAGAGATAGAGAGAGATAGAGAGAGATAGAGAGAGTTAGAGAGAGAGATAGAGAGTAGTTAGAGAGAGAGATAGAGAGAGATAGAGAGATAGAGAGAGATAGCGAGAGTTAGAGAGAGAGATAGAGAGAGAGAGATAGAGAGAGATAGAGAGAGATAGAGAGAGATAAAGAGATAGAGATAGAGAGAGATAGAGAGAGATAGAGAGAGTTAGAGAGAGAGATAGAGAGAGTTAGAGAGAGAGATAGAGAGAGATAGAGAGATAGAGAGAGATAGAGAGATAGAGAGAGATAGAGAGAGATAGAGAGATAGAGAGAGATAGAGAGTGAGAGATAGTGAGAGATAGAGAGAGATAGAGAGAGATAGAGAGAGATAGAGAGAGATAAAGAGAGAGAGATAGAGAGAGATAGAGAGAGATAGAGAGATATAGAGAGATAGAGGAGAGATAAATAGAGAGAGAGAGCGATATAGAGAGATAGAGAAAGAGAGAGAGAGATAGAGAGTAGTTAGAGAGATAGATAGAGATAGAGAGAGAGATAGAGAGAGATAGAGAGAGATAGAGAAAGATAGAGAGAGAGAGAGAGATAGAGAGAGATAGATAGAGCTAGAGAGAGATAGAGAGAGAGAGAGAGATAGAGATAGATAGAGAGAGATAGAGAGAGTTAGAGAGAGATAGAGAGGGATAGAGAGAGATAGAGATAGAGATAGACAGATAGAGAGAGAGAGATAGAGAGATGGAGATAGAGAGAGATAGAGAGAAATAGAGAGAGATAGAGAGAGATAGAGAGAGATAGAGATAGTTAGAGATAGAGAGAGAGAGAGAGAGAAATAGAGTGAGATAGAGAGAGATAGAGAGTGAGAGATAGAGAGAGATAGAGAGAGGGATAGAGAGAGAGATATATAGAGAGAGATAGAGATAGAGTGAGAGATAGAGAGAGATAGAGAGAGGGATAGAGATAGAGATAGAGAGATAGAGAGAGAGATAGAGAGAGAGATAGAGATAGATAGAGAGAAATAGAGAGAGATAGAGAGCGAGATAAAGAGAGATAGATAGAGATAGAGAGAGATAGAGAGAGATAGAGAGAGAGATAGTTAGAGATAGAGAGAGAGAGAGAGAGAGAAATAGAGTGAGATAGAGAGAGATAGAGAGAGATAGAGAGAGATAGAGAGAGATAAAGAGAGATAGATAGAGATAGAGAGAGATAGAGAGAGATAGAGAGAGAGATAGTTAGAGATAGAGAGAGAGAGAGAGAGAGAAATAGAGTGAGATAGAGAGAGATAGTTAGAGATAGAGAGAGAGAGAGAGAGAGAAATAGAGTGAGATAGAGAGAGATAGAGAGAGATAGAGAGAGATAGAGAGAGATAGAGATAGAGAGAGATAGAGAGAGATAGATAGAGATAGAGAGAATTAGAGATAGAGATAAAGATAGAGATAGAGAGATAGAGAGATAGATAGAGAGAGAGATAGAGATAGATAGAGAGAAATAGAGAGAGATAGAGAGCGAGATAGAGAGAGATAGATAGAGATAGAGAGAGATAGAGAGAGATAGAGAGAGAGATAGTTAGAGATAGAGAGAGAGAGAGAGAGAGAGAGAGATAGAGAGAGATAGATAGAGATAGAGAGAGATAGAGAGAGAGAGAGAGATAGAGATAGATAGAGAGAGATAGAGAGAGTTAGAGAGAGATAGAGAGGGATAGAGAGAGATAGAGATAGAGATAGACAGATAGAGAGAGAGAGAGATAGAGAGATGGAGATAGAGAGAGATAGAGAGAGATAGAGAGAGATAGAGAGAGATAGAGAGAAATACAGAGAGATAGAGAGAGATAGAGAGATAGAGAGAGATATTGAGAGATAGAGATAGAGAGAGATAGAGAGAGATAGAGATACAGAGATAGAGAGATAGAGAGAGATAGAGAGATAGAGGGAGATATTGAGAGATAGAGAGATAGAGGGAGATATTGAGAGATAGAGATAGAGAGAGATAGAGAGAGTGAGAGATAGAGAAAGAGATAGAGAGAGATAGAGAGAGTGAGAGATAGAGAGGGAGATTGAGAGAGATAGACAGAGATAGAGAGAGATAGAGAGATAGAGATAGAGAGAGATAGAGAGAGATAGAGAGAGATAGAGAGAGATAGAGAGAGATAGACAGAGATAGAGAGAGATAGAGAGAGATAGAGAGAGATACAGAGAGATAGAGAGAGACAGAGAGAGATACAGAGAGATAGAGAGAGATAGAAAGAAATAGATAGAGATAGATAGAGATAGAGAGATAGAGTGAGAGATAGAGAGAGATAGAGAGAGATAGAGATAGAGATAGAGAGAGATAGAGAGAGAGAGATAGAGAGAAATAGAGAGAGATAGAGAGAGTTATAGAGAGAGATAGATAGAGATAGAGAGAGATAGAGTGCGATAGAGAGAGATAGAGATAGAGAGAGATAGAGATAGATAGCGAGATAGAGAGAGATAGATAGAAATAGATAGAGATAGAGAGAGATAGACTGAGATAGAGAGAGATAGAGATAGAGAGATAGAGAGATAGAGAGAGAGATAGAGAGAAATAGAGAGTGATAGATAGATAGATAGATAGATATACTTTTTATTCGTCAGAAGACAAAATCTTACAATTTCATGTACATGTAGTTGTATTTATAATTAAAAAAATATCAGTCGGTTTAATATAATTGTTATCTTACTTTCACTTATTGCATATTTCTTATTAAAATAATAATTCACTTTATCAGTTCGTCAGTTTATAAAATCTAAATGCAATGAACTAGTCACAGTCAAATATCACATAAAACGCTTCGTCAAATAGAGAGAGAGATAGAGAGAGAGATAGAGAGAGATAAAGAGATAGAGAGAGAGAGAGAGAGAGGGAGAGAGGTAAAGATAGAGAGAGAGAGATAGAGACAGAGAGATAGAGAGAGATAGAGAGATAGAGAGAGAGATAGAGATAGAAAGAGATAGAGAGAGAGATAGAGCGAGATAGAGAGAGATAGAGGAGAGATAAATAGAGATAGA
>OX424576.1:124200238-124202738 GCA_949152435.1 Gastracanthus pulcherrimus | reverse complement strand
AGAGATAGAGAGATAGAGAGAGATAGAGAGATAGAGGGAGATAGAGATAGAAAGAGATAGAGAGAGAGATAGAGCGAGATAGAGAGAGATAGATAGAGATAGATAGAGATAGATAGAGATAGAGAGAGATAGACTGAGATAGAGAGAGATAGAGATAGAGAGATAGAGAGATAGAGATAGCGAGAGATAGAGAGAGATAGAGAGATAGAGGGAGATATTGAGAGATAGAGAGAGAGAGAGATAGAGAGAGATAGAGTGAGATAGAGAGAGAGAGAGAGAGAGAGGGAGAGAGATAGAGATAGAGAGAGAGATAGAGAGAGAGAGAGATAGAGAGAGATAGAGAGAGATATTGAGAGATAGAGATACAAAGAGATAGAGAGAGATAGAGAGAGATAGAGAGAGTGAGAGATAGAGAGAGAGAGAGATAGAGAGAGATAGAGTGAGATAGAGAGAGATAGAGAGAGAGATAGAGAGAGATAGAGATAGAGAGCGAGATAGAGAGAGATAGATAGAGATAGATAGAGATAGAGATAGATAGACTGAGATAGAGAGAGATAGATAGAGATAGATAGAGATAGATAGAGATAGAGAGAGATAGACTGAGATAGAGAGAGATAGAGATAGAGAGATAGAGAGATAGAGAGAGATAGAGAGATAGAGGGAGATATTGAGAGATAGAGATACAAAGAGATAGAGAGAGATAGAGAGAGATAGAGAGAGTGAGAGATAGAGAGAGAGAGAGATAGAGAGAGATAGAGTGAGATAGAGAGAGATAGAGAGAGAGATAGAGAGAGATAGAGATAGAGAGCGAGATAGAGAGAGATAGAGAGATAGAGGGATATATTGAGAGATAGACTGAGATAGAGAGAGATAGATAGAGATAGATAGAGATAGAGAGAGATAGACTGAGATAGAGAGAGATAGAGATAGAGAGGTAGAGAGATAGAGAGAGATAGAGAGAAATAGAGAGAGATAGAGAGATAGAGAGATAGAGAGAGATAGAGAGAGAGAGATAGAGATAGATAGAGTGAGATAGAGAGAGAGAGAGAGAGAGATAGAGAGAGATAGATAGAGATAGAGAGAGATAGAGATAGAGATAAAGATAGAGATAGAGAGATAGAAGATAGAGAGATAGAGATAAAGATAGAGATAGAGAGATAGAAGATAGAGATAGAGAGAGAGATAGAGATAGATAGAGAGAAATAGAGAGAGATAGAGAGCGAGATAGAGAGAGATAGAGATAGAGAGATAGAGAGATAGAGAGAGATAGAGAGAGATAGGGAGAGATAGAGAGAGATAGAGGAGAGATAAATAGAGATAGAGAGATAGAGTGAGATAGAGAGAGATAAAGAGAGATAGAGAGAGATAGAGAGAGATAGAGATAGAGAGATAGAGAGATAGAGAGAGATAGAGAGATAGAGAGAGTGAGAGATAGAGAGAGAGATAGAGAGAAATAGAGTGAGATAGAGAGAGATAGAGAGAGATAGAGAGAGATAGAGAGAGATAGAGATAGAGAGCGAGATAGAGAGAGATAGAGAGAAATAGAGAGAGATAGAGAGAGATAGAGAGAGAGAGAGAGATAGAGAGAGATAGAGAGATAGAGATAGATAGAGATAGAGAGATAGAGTGAGATAGAGAGAGAGAGAGAGAGAGAGATAGAGTGAGATAGAGAGAGATAGAGAGAGAGAGATACAGTGAGATAGGGAGATATAGAGAGATAGAGATAGACAGAGATAGAGAGAGATAGAGAGAGAGATAAAGAGATAGAGATAGAGAGAGATAGAGAGAGATAGAGAGAGTTAGAGAGAGAGATAGAGAGTAGTTAGAGAGAGAGATAGAGAGAGATAGAGAGAGATAGAGAGAGATAGAGAGAGATAGAGAGAGATAGAGAGAGATAGAGAGAGATAGAGAGAGATAGAGATAGAGAGAGAGAGAGATAGAGAGAGATAGAGAGAGATAGAGAGAGTGAGAGATAGAGAGAGAGATAGAGAGAAATAGAGTGAGATAGAGAGAGATAGAGAGAGAGAGAGATACAGTGAGATAGGGAGATATAGAGAGATAGAGATAGACAGAGATAGAGAGAGATAGAGAGAGAGATAAAGAGATAGAGATAGATAGATAGATAGATAGATAGATATAATATTTATTTGTAAATATTTACAAAAAGTTTACATATAATTTACATTTTTTACATTTTTTAATGTCACACGTTGTCAGTTTCTTAAAATTACATATCACGTCATTACTTAACTAAAATTAATTGCACATATGTGAAGTCAGGTATATAAAGTATTGCGCTTTGTTGTCAGTTATAAAATTTGTTTTTTCTAAATCGTACTTATTATACCTATCAGTCGCTTGAATAAAATTATATACATACATTAACAATCGTTTCCATTCATACTAATAAATACATGCATACTTTTTTAAAATTGTTTTGTCAAATTAATAATTAAATACATTCACACTTAATTAACACTGAAAATATTTAATAAATAAA
>OX424576.1:124190238-124195238 GCA_949152435.1 Gastracanthus pulcherrimus | reverse complement strand
ATAGAGAGAGATAGGGAGAGATAGAGATAGAGAGAGTTAGAGAGAGATAGAGAGAGAGATAGACAGATAGAGAGAGATAGCGAGAGATAGAGACAGAGATAGAGAGAGATAGAGATAGAGAGATAGAGAGATAGAGAGAGATAGAGAGAGATAGAGAGAGAGATAGAGAAAGATAGAGAGAGAGATAGAGAGAGAGACGGCGATAGAGAGAGATAGAGAGAGAGAGAGATAGATAGAGAGAGAGAGTGAGAGTGAGAGAGAGATAGATAGAGATAGAGAGAGAGAGAGAGATAGAGAGATATAGAGAGAGAGAGAGATACAGTGAGATAGGGAAATATAGAGAGATAGAGATAGACAGAAATAGAGATAGACAGAGATAGAGAGAGATAGAGAGAGAGATAAAGAGATAGAGATAGAGAGAGATAGAGAGAGATAGAGAGAGTTAGAGAGAGAGATAGAGAGTAGTTAGAGAGAGAGATAGAGAGAGATAGAGAGATAGAGAGAGATAGCGAGAGTTAGAGAGAGAGATAGAGAGAGTTAGAGATAGAGAGAGAGAGATAGAGAGAGATAGAGAGAGATAGAGAGAGATAAAGAGATAGAGATAGAGAGAGATAGAGAGAGATAGAGAGAGTTAGAGAGAGAGATAGAGAGAGTTAGAGAGAGAGATAGAGAGAGATAGAGAGATAGAGAGAGATAGAGAGATAGAGAGAGATAGAGAGAGATAGAGAGATAGAGAGAGATAGAGAGTGAGAGATAGTGAGAGATAGAGAGAGATAGAGAGAGATAGAGAGAGATAGAGAGAGATAAAGAGAGAGAGATAGAGAGAGATAGAGAGAGATAGAGAGATATAGAGAGATAGAGGAGAGATAAATAGAGAGAGAGAGCGATATAGAGAGATAGAGAAAGAGAGAGAGAGATAGAGAGTAGTTAGAGAGATAGATAGAGATAGAGAGAGAGATAGAGAGAGATAGAGAGAGATAGAGAAAGATAGAGAGAGAGAGAGAGATAGAGAGAGATAGATAGAGATAGAGAGAGATAGAGAGAGAGAGAGAGATAGAGATAGATAGAGAGAGATAGAGAGAGTTAGAGAGAGATAGAGAGGGATAGAGAGAGATAGAGATAGAGATAGACAGATAGAGAGAGAGAGATAGAGAGATGGAGATAGAGAGAGATAGAGAGAAATAGAGAGAGATAGAGAGAGATAGAGAGAGATAGAGATAGTTAGAGATAGAGAGAGAGAGAGAGAGAAATAGAGTGAGATAGAGAGAGATAGAGAGTGAGAGATAGAGAGAGATAGAGAGAGGGATAGAGAGAGAGATATATAGAGAGAGATAGAGATAGAGTGAGAGATAGAGAGAGATAGAGAGAGGGATAGAGATAGAGATAGAGAGATAGAGAGAGAGATAGAGAGAGAGATAGAGATAGATAGAGAGAAATAGAGAGAGATAGAGAGCGAGATAAAGAGAGATAGATAGAGATAGAGAGAGATAGAGAGAGATAGAGAGAGAGATAGTTAGAGATAGAGAGAGAGAGAGAGAGAGAAATAGAGTGAGATAGAGAGAGATAGAGAGAGATAGAGAGAGATAGAGAGAGATAAAGAGAGATAGATAGAGATAGAGAGAGATAGAGAGAGATAGAGAGAGAGATAGTTAGAGATAGAGAGAGAGAGAGAGAGAGAAATAGAGTGAGATAGAGAGAGATAGTTAGAGATAGAGAGAGAGAGAGAGAGAGAAATAGAGTGAGATAGAGAGAGATAGAGAGAGATAGAGAGAGATAGAGAGAGATAGAGATAGAGAGAGATAGAGAGAGATAGATAGAGATAGAGAGAATTAGAGATAGAGATAAAGATAGAGATAGAGAGATAGAGAGATAGATAGAGAGAGAGATAGAGATAGATAGAGAGAAATAGAGAGAGATAGAGAGCGAGATAGAGAGAGATAGATAGAGATAGAGAGAGATAGAGAGAGATAGAGAGAGAGATAGTTAGAGATAGAGAGAGAGAGAGAGAGAGAGAGAGATAGAGAGAGATAGATAGAGATAGAGAGAGATAGAGAGAGAGAGAGAGATAGAGATAGATAGAGAGAGATAGAGAGAGTTAGAGAGAGATAGAGAGGGATAGAGAGAGATAGAGATAGAGATAGACAGATAGAGAGAGAGAGATAGAGAGATGGAGATAGAGAGAGATAGAGAGAGATAGAGAGAGATAGAGAGAAATACAGAGAGATAGAGAGAGATAGAGAGATAGAGAGAGATATTGAGAGATAGAGATAGAGAGAGATAGAGAGAGATAGAGATACAGAGATAGAGAGATAGAGAGAGATAGAGAGATAGAGGGAGATATTGAGAGATAGAGAGATAGAGGGAGATATTGAGAGATAGAGATAGAGAGAGATAGAGAGAGTGAGAGATAGAGAAAGAGATAGAGAGAGATAGAGAGAGTGAGAGATAGAGAGGGAGATTGAGAGAGATAGACAGAGATAGAGAGAGATAGAGAGATAGAGATAGAGAGAGATAGAGAGAGATAGAGAGAGATAGAGAGAGATAGAGAGAGATAGACAGAGATAGAGAGAGATAGAGAGAGATAGAGAGAGATACAGAGAGATAGAGAGAGACAGAGAGAGATACAGAGAGATAGAGAGAGATAGAAAGAAATAGATAGAGATAGATAGAGATAGAGAGATAGAGTGAGAGATAGAGAGAGATAGAGAGAGATAGAGATAGAGATAGAGAGAGATAGAGAGAGAGAGATAGAGAGAAATAGAGAGAGATAGAGAGAGTTATAGAGAGAGATAGATAGAGATAGAGAGAGATAGAGTGCGATAGAGAGAGATAGAGATAGAGAGAGATAGAGATAGATAGCGAGATAGAGAGAGATAGATAGAAATAGATAGAGATAGAGAGAGATAGACTGAGATAGAGAGAGATAGAGATAGAGAGATAGAGAGATAGAGAGAGAGATAGAGAGAAATAGAGAGTGATAGATAGATAGATAGATAGATATACTTTTTATTCGTCAGAAGACAAAATCTTACAATTTCATGTACATGTAGTTGTATTTATAATTAAAAAAATATCAGTCGGTTTAATATAATTGTTATCTTACTTTCACTTATTGCATATTTCTTATTAAAATAATAATTCACTTTATCAGTTCGTCAGTTTATAAAATCTAAATGCAATGAACTAGTCACAGTCAAATATCACATAAAACGCTTCGTCAAATAGAGAGAGAGATAGAGGGAGAGATAGAGAGAGATAAAGAGATAGAGAGAGAGAGAGAGAGAGGGAGAGAGGTAAAGATAGAGAGAGAGAGATAGAGACAGAGAGATAGAGAGAGATAGAGAGATAGAGAGAGAGATAGAGATAGAAAGAGATAGAGAGAGAGATAGAGCGAGATAGAGAGAGATAGAGGAGAGATAAATAGAGATAGAGAGAGATAGAGTGAGATAGAGAGAGATATAGAGAGATAGAGAGAGATAGAGATAGAGAGATAGAGAGATAGAGAGAGATAGAGAGATAGAGGGAGATAGAGATAGAAAGAGATAGAGAGAGAGATAGAGCGAGATAGAGAGAGATAGATAGAGATAGATAGAGATAGATGGAGATAGAGAGAGATAGACTGAGATAGAGAGAGATAGAGATAGAGAGATAGAGAGATAGAGATAGCGAGAGATAGAGAGAGATAGAGAGATAGAGGGAGATATTGAGAGATAGAGAGAGAGAGAGATAGAGAGAGATAGAGTGAGATAGAGAGAGAGAGAGAGAGAGGGAGAGAGATAGAGATAGAGAGAGAGATAGAGAGAGAGAGATAGAGAGAGATAGAGAGAGATATTGAGAGATAGAGATACAAAGAGATAGAGAGAGATAGAGAGAGATAGAGAGAGTGAGAGATAGAGAGAGAGAGAGATAGAGAGAGATAGAGTGAGATAGAGAGAGATAGAGAGAGAGATAGAGAGAGATAGAGATAGAGAGCGAGATAGAGAGAGATAGATAGAGATAGATAGAGATAGAGATAGATAGACTGAGATAGAGAGAGATAGATAGAGATAGATAGAGATAGAGAGAGATAGACTGAGATAGAGAGAGATAGAGATAGAGAGATAGAGAGATAGAGAGAGATAGAGAGATAGAGGGAGATATTGAGAGATAGAGATACAAAGAGATAGAGAGAGATAGAGAGAGATAGAGAGAGTGAGAGATAGAGAGAGAGAGAGAGATAGAGAGAGATAGAGTGAGATAGAGAGAGATAGAGAGAGAGATAGAGAGAGATAGAGATAGAGAGCGAGATAGAGAGAGATAGAGAGATAGAGGGATATATTGAGAGATAGACTGAGATAGAGAGAGATAGATAGAGATAGATAGAGATAGAGAGAGATAGACTGAGATAGAGAGAGATAGAGATAGAGAGGTAGAGAGATAGAGAGAGATAGAGAGAAATAGAGAGAGATAGAGAGATAGAGAGATAGAGAGAGATAGAGAGAGATAGAGAGAGAGAGATAAAGAGATAGAGATAGAGAGAGATAGAGAGAGATAGAGAGAGTTAGAGAGAGAGATAGAGAGTAGTTAGAGAGAGAGATAGAGAGAGATAGAGAGAGATAGAGAGAGATAGAGAGAGATAGAGAGAGATAGAGATAGAGAGAGAGAGAGATAGAGAGAGATAGAGAGAGATAGAGAGAGTGAGAGATAGAGAGAGAGATAGAGAGAAATAGAGTGAGATAGAGAGAGATAGAGAGAGAGAGAGATACAGTGAGATAGGGAGATATAGAGAGATAGAGATAGACAGAGATAGAGAGAGATAGAGAGAGAGATAAAGAGATAGAGATAGAGAGAGATAGAGAGAGATAGAGAGAGTTAGAGAGAGAGATAGAGAGTAGTTAGAGAGAGAGATAGAGAGAGATAGAGAGAGATAGAGAGAGATAGAGAGAGATAGAGATAGAGAGAGAGAGAGATAGAGAGAGATAGAGAGAGATAGAGAGAGTGAGAGATAGAGAGAGAGATAG
>OX424576.1:124175238-124182738 GCA_949152435.1 Gastracanthus pulcherrimus | reverse complement strand
TAGAGAGAGATAAAGAGAGAGAGATAGAGAGAGATAGAGAGAGATAGAGAGAGATATAGAGAGATAGAGGAGAGATAAATAGAGAGATAGAGAGATAGAGAGATATAGAGAGATAGAGGAGAGATAAATAGAGAGAGAGAGAGAGGGAGAGCGACAGAGAGAGATAGAGAGATAGGGAGAGACAGTGAGAGAGAGAGAGAGTGAGAGAGATAGAGAGAGATAGAGAGAGATAGAGAGAGATAGAGAGAGAGAGATAGAGAGATAGTGAGATACAGAGAGATAGAGATAGACAGAGATAGAGAGAGATAGAGAGAGATAAAGAGATAGAGATAGAGAGAGATAGAGAGAGATAGAGAGAGTTAGAGAGAGAGATAGAGAGTAGTTAGAGAGAGAGATAGAGAGAGATAGAGAGATAGAGAGAGATAGCGAGAGTTAGAGAGAGAGATAGAGAGAGTTAGAGATAGAGAGAGAGAGAGATAGAGAGAGATAGAGAGAGAGAGAGAGATACAGTGAGATAGGGAGATATAGAGAGATAGAGATAGACAGAGTTAGAGAGAGATAGAGAGAGATAAAGAGATAGAGATAGAGAGAGATAGAGAGAGATAGAGAGAGTTAGAGAGAGAGATAGAGAGAGTTAAAGAGAGAGATAGAGAGAGATAGAGAGAGATAGACAGAGATAGCGAGAGATAGAGAGAGAGAGAGAGAGATAGAGAGAGAGATAGAGAGTGAGAGATAGATAGAGAGAGATAGATAGATATAGAGATAGAGAGAGATACAGAGAGAGAGAGATATAGATAGATAGATAGATAGATGAGAGAGAGATACAGAGAGAGATACAGAGAGAGATAGAGAGAGAGATAGAGAGAGAGATAGAGCGAGAGATAGAGAGAGATAGATATAGAGATAGAGATAGAGATAGCGATAGAGATAGAGATAGAGAGATAGAGAGACAGATAAAGAGAGATAGATAGAGATATAGAGAGATAGAGTGAGATAGAGAGAGATAGAGAGAGATAGAGAGAGATGGCGAGAGATAGAGAGAGATGGCGAGAGATAGAGAGAGAGAGAGATAGAGAGAGATAGAGATAGAGATAGAGATAGAGCGATAGGGAGAGATAGAGAGATAGAGAGAGATAGAGAGAGATAGAGATAGAGAGAGATAGAGAGAAAGATAGAGAGAGATAGAGAGAGATAGCGAGAGATAGAGAGAGATAGAGAGAGATAGCGAGAGATAGAGAGAGAGAGATAGAGAGAGAGATAGAGATAGAGATAGAGATAGAGAGATAGAGAGATAGAGAGATAGAGAGATAGAGAGATAGAGAGATAGAGAGAGATAGAGAGAGATGGAGAGAGAGATAGAGAGAGATAGAGAGAGATAGAGAGAGATAGAGAGAGATAGAGAGATAGAGAGATAGAGAGAGATAGAGAGAGATGGAGAGAGAGATAGAGAGAGATAGAGAGAGATAGAGAGAGATAGAGAGAGATAGAGAGAGATAGAGAAAGATAGAGAGAGAGAGAGAGAGAGAGAGAGAGAGAGAGAGAGCGATAGAGAGAGAGATAGAGAGAGAAATAGATAGAGATAGGGAGAGAAGGTGAGAGAGAGAGAGAGAGAGTGAGAGAGAGATAGATAGAGATAGAGAGAGAGATAGAGAGAGATAGAGAGAGTGAGAGATAGAGAGAGATAGAGAGAAATAGAGTGAGATAGAGAGAGATAGAGAGAGATAGAGAGAGATAGAGAGAGATAGAGATAGAGAGCGAGATAGAGAGAGATAGAGAGAGATAGAGATAGAGAGAGGAGATACAGGAGATATATATATATATATATAGAGAGAGAGAGAGAGAGAGCGATAGAGAGAGATAGATAGATAGAGAGAGAGAGAGAGATAGAGAGAGATAGAGAGAGATAGAGAGAGATAGCGAGAGATAGAGAGAGATAGAGAGAGATAGAGAGAGATGGCGAGAGATAGAGAGAGATGGCGAGAGATAGAGAGAGAGAGATAGAGAGAGATAGAGATAGAGATAGAGATAGAGCGATAGGGAGAGATAGAGAGATAGAGAGAGATAGAGAGAGATAGAGATAGAGAGAGATAGAGAGAAAGATAGAGAGAGATAGAGAGAGATAGCGAGAGATAGAGAGAGATAGAGAGAGATAGCGAGAGATAGAGAGAGAGATAGAGATAGAGATAGAGATAGAGAGATAGAGAGATAGAGAGATAGAGAGATAGAGAGAGATAGAGAGAGATGGAGAGAGAGATAGAGAGAGATAGAGAGAGATAGAGAGAGATAGAGAGAGATAGAGAGAGATAGAGATAGACAGAGAGATACAGGAGAGATAAATAGAGAGAGAGAGATAGAGATAGAGAGAGAGAGATAAAGAGATAGAGATAGAGAGAGATAGAGAGAGATAAAGAGAGATAGAGAGAGACAGAGAGAGATAGAGAGAGATGGAGATAGAGGGATATAGAGAGAGAGAGATAGTGAGAGATAGAGAGAGATAGAGAGAGATAGAGAGATAGAGAGAGATACAGGGAGATAGAGATAGGGAGATATATATATATATATATATATATATATATATATATAGAGAGAGAGAGAGAGAGAGAGAGAGAGAGAGAGAGAGCGATAGAGAGAGAGAGAGATAGATAGAGATAGGGAGAGAGAGAGATAGAGAGAGATAGAGAGAGATAGAGAGAGATAGAGAGAGATAGAGAGAGATAGAGAGAGATATAGAGAGATAGAGGAGAGATAAATAGAGAGAGAGCGATAGAGAGAGCAATAGAGAGAGAGATAGAGAGAGAGAGCGATAGAGAGAGAGAGAGAGAGGGAGAGAGACAGATAGAGATAGGGAGAGAAGGTGAGAGAGAGAGAGTGAGAGAGAGAGAGATAGATAGAGATAGAGAGAGAGAGAGATAGAGAGAGATAGAGAGAGAGAGAGATAGAGATATAGAGAGAGATAGAGAGAGATAGAGAGAGATAGAGATAGAGAGAGAGAGAGATAAAGAGATAGAGATAGACAGAGATAGAGAGAGATAGAGAGAGATAGAGAGAGATAGAGAGAGATAGAGAGAGATAGAGAGAGATGGAGATAGAGGGATATAGAGAGAGAGAGATAGTGAGAGATAGAGAGAGATAGAGAGAGATAGAGAGATAGAGAGAGATAAAGAGAGAGAGATAGAGAGAGATAGAGAGAGATAGAGAGAGATATAGAGAGATAGAGGAGAGATAAATAGAGAGATAGAGAGATAGAGAGATATAGAGAGATAGAGGAGAGATAAATAGAGAGAGAGAGAGAGGGAGAGCGACAGAGAGAGATAGAGAGATAGGGAGAGACAGTGAGAGAGAGAGAGTGAGAGAAATATATAGAGATAGAGAGAGAGAGAGATAAAGAGAGATAGAGAGAGATAGAGAGAGATAGAGAGAGAGAGACAGATAGAGAGATAGAGAGAGATAGAGAGAGATAGAGAGAGATAGAGAGAGAGAGATAGAGAGAGAGAGATAGAGAGAGATAGTGAGATACAGAGAGATAGAGATAGGGAGATATATATATATATATATATATATATATATATATATATATATATAGAGAGAGAGAGAGAGAGAGAGAGAGAGCGATAGAGAGAGAGAGATAGAGAGAGATAAAGAGATAGAGAGAGATAGAGAGAGTTAGAGAGAGAGATAGAGACAGATAGAGAGATAGAGAGAGATAGAGAGAGATAGAGATAGAACGGTAGAGAGAGAGATAGAGAGATATAGAGAGATAGAGATAGACAGAGATACAGTGAGATAGAGAGAGAGATAGAGATAGAGAGGTAGAGAAAAAGAGAGAGAGAGATATAGAGAGAGATAGAGAGATAGATATAGAGATAGAGATAGAGATAGCGATAGATATAGAGATAGAGAGATAGAGAGATAGAGAGAGATAGATAGAGATAGATAGAGATAGAGAGAGATAGAGTGAGATAGAGTGAGATAGAGAGAGATAGAGATATAGAGATATAGAGATAGAGAGATAGAGAGAGATAGAGGGATATGGAGAGAGATAGAGATAGAGAGCGATAGAGAGAGATAGAGAGATAGAGAGAGATAGAGAGAGATAGAGATAGAGAGAGATAGAGAGGGATAGAGAGAGAGATAGAGAGAGATAGAGAGAGATAGCGAGGGATAGAGAGAGAGATAGAGAGAGATAGACAGAGATAGCGAGAGATAGAGAGAGAGAGAGAGAGAGATAGAGAGAGAGATAGAGAGTGAGAGATAGATAGAGAGAGAGAGATAAAGAGAGAGATAGATAGATAGAGAGATAGAGAGAGATACAGAGAGAGGGAGAGAGAGAGAGAGATATAGATAGATAGATAGATAGATGAGAGAGAGATACAGAGAGAGATACAGAGAGAGATAGAGATACAGAGAGAGATACAGAGAGAGATAGAGAGAGAGATAGAGAGAGAGATAGAGCGAGAGATAGAGAGAGATAGAGAGAGATAGATAGATATAGAGAGAGATAGAGAGAGATAGCGAGAGATAGAGAGAGAGAGATAGAGAGAGATAGAGATAGAGATAGAGATAGAGAGATAGAGAGATAGAGAGAGATAGAGAGAGATAGAGAGAGATAGAGAGAGATTGAGAGAGATAGAGAGATATAGGGAGATAGAGAGAGATAGAGAGACAGATAGAGAGAGATAGATAGAGATATAGAGAGATAGAGTGAGATAGAGAGAGATAGAGGGAGATAGAGATAGAGAGATAGAGAAATAGAGAGATATAGATAGATAGAGGGAGATAGAGAGAGATAGAGAGAGATAGAGAGAGATAGAGATAGAGAGAGATACAGGAGATATATATATATATATATATATAGAGAGAGAGAGAGCGAGAGAGAGAGAGAGAGCGATAGAGAGAGATAGATAGATAGAGAGAGAGATAGAGAGAGATAGAGAGAGAGAGAGATAGCGAGAGATAGAGAGAGATAAAGAGAGATACAGAGAGATAGCGAGAGATAGCGAGAGAGAGATAGAGATAGAGATAGAGAGATAGAGATAGAGATAGAGAGATAGAGAGATAGAGAGAGATAGAGAGAGATAGAGAGAGATAGAGAGAGATTGAGAGAGATAGAGAGATATAGGGAGATAGAGAGAGATAGAGAGAGATAGAGAGAGATAGAGAGAGATAGAGAGAGATAGAGATAGAGAGATAGAGAGAGAGAGAGATATAGATAGACAGAGGGAGATAGAGAGAGATAGAGATAGAGAGACATAGAGAGAGACAGAGATAGAGATAGAGAGATAGAGAGATAGAGAGATAGAGAGAGATAGAGATAGAGACAGATAGAGAGATAGAGAGAGAGAGATAGAGAGAGAGATACAGAGAGATACAGAGATAGAGAGATATAGAGAGATAGAGGGATATGGAGAGAGATAGAGATAGAGAGCGATAGGGAGAGATAGAGAGATAGAGAGAGTTAGAGAGAGATAGAGAGAGAGATAGAGAGAGATAGAGAGAGAGAGATAGAGAGAGATAGAGAGAGATAGCGAGAGATAGAGAGAGATAGAGAGAGATAGAGAGAGATAGCGAGAGATAGAGAGAGAGAGAGATAGAGAGATATAGAGAGAGATAGAGAGAGATAGAGAGAGATAGAGATAGAGAGATAGAGGAGAGATAAATAGAGAGCGAGAGAGATAGACATAGAGAGAGAGAGAGATAAAGAGATAGAGATAGAGAGAGATAGAGAGAGATAGAGAGAGATAGAGAGAGATACAGAGAGATGGAGATAGAGGGATATAGAGAGAGAGAGAGATAGTGAGAGATAGAGAGAGATAGAGAGAGATAGAGAGATAGAGAGAGATAAAGAGAGAGAGATAGAGAGAGATAGAGAGAGATAGAGAGAGATATAGAGAGATAGAGGAGAGATAAATAGAGAGATAGAGAGATAGAGAGATATAGAGAGATAGAGGAGAGATAAATAGAGAGAGAGAGAGAGAGGGAGAGCGACAGAGAGAGATAGAGAGATAGGGAGAGACAGTGAGAGAGAGAGAGTGAGAGAGATATATAGAGATAGAGAGAGAGAGAGATAAAGAGAGATAGAGAGAGATAGAGAGAGATAGAGAGAGAGACAGATAGAGAGATAGAGAGAGATAGAGAGAGATAGAGAGAGATAGAGAGAGAGATAGAGAGAGATAGTGAGATACAGAGAGATAGAGATAGGGGGAGATATATATATATATATATATATATATATATATATATATAGAGAGAGAGAGAGAGAGAGAGAGCGATAGAGAGAGAGAGATAGAGAGAGATAAAGAGATAGAGAGAGATAGAGAGAGTTAGAGAGAGAGATAGAGACAGATAGAGAGATAGAGAGAGATAGAGAGAGATAGAGATAGAACGGTAGAGAGAGAGATAGAGAGATATAGAGAGATAGAGATAGACAGAGATACAGTGAGATAGAGAGAGAGATAGATATAGAGAGGTAGAGAAAAAGAGAGAGAGAGATATAGAGAGAGATAGAGAGATAGATATAGAGATAGAGATAGAGATAGCGATAGATATAGAGATAGAGAGATAGAGAGATAGAGAGAGATAGATAGAGATAGATAGAGATAGAGAGAGATAGAGTGAGATAGAGTGAGATAGAGAGAGATAGAGATATAGAGATATAGAGATAGAGAGATAGAGAGAGATAGAGGGATATGGAGAGAGATAGAGATAGAGAGCGATAGAGAGAGATAGAGAGATAGAGAGAGATAGAGAGAGATAGAGATAGAGAGAGATAGAGAGGGATAGAGAGAGAGATAGAGAGAGATAGAGAGAGATAGCGAGGGATAGAGAGAGAGATAGAGAGAGATAGACAGAGATAGCGAGAGATAGAGAGAGATAAAGAGAGATAGAGAGAGATAGCGAGAGATAGAGAGAGAGAGAGATAGACAGAGAGATAGAGAGAGATACAGAGAGAGGGAGAGAGAGAGAGATATAGATAGATAGATAGATAGATGAGAGAGAGATACAGAGAGAGATACAGAGAGAGATAGAGATACAGAGAGAGATACAGAGAGAGATAGAGAGAGAGATAGAGAGAGAGATAGAGCGAGAGATAGAGAGAGATAGAGAGAGATAGATAGAGATAGAGAGAGATAGAGAGAGATAGCGAGAGATAGAGAGAGAGAGATAGAGAGAGATAGAGATAGAGATAGAGATAGAGAGATAGAGAGATAGAGAGAGATAGAGAGAGATAGAGAGAGATAAAGAGAGATAGAGAGAGATAGCGAGAGATAGCGAGAGAGAGATAGAGATAGAGAGATAGAGATAGAGATAGAGAGATAGAGAGATAGAGAGAGATAGAGAGAGATAGAGAGAGATAGAGAGAGATTGAGAGAGATAGAGAGATATAGGGAGATAGAGAGAGATAGAGAGATAGAGAGAGATAGAGAGAGATAGAGAGAGATAGAGATAGAGAGATAGAGAGAGAGAGAGATATAGATAGACAGAGGGAGATAGAGAGAGATA
>OX424576.1:124167738-124170238 GCA_949152435.1 Gastracanthus pulcherrimus | reverse complement strand
AGATATAGATAGATAGATAGATAGATGAGAGAGAGATACAGAGAGAGATACAGAGAGAGATAGAGAGAGAGATAGAGAGAGAGATAGAGCGAGAGATAGAGAGAGAAAGATATAGAGATAGAGATAGAGATAGCGATAGAGATAGAGATAGAGAGATAGAGAGACAGATAAAGAGAGATAGATAGAGATATAGAGAGATAGAGTGAGATAGAGAGAGATAGAGAGAGATAGAGATAGAGAGATAGAGAAATAGAGAGATATAGATAGATAGAGGGAGATAGAGAGAGATAGAGAGAGATAGAGAGAGATAGAGATAGAGAGAGGAGATACAGGAGATATATATATATATATATATATATAGAGAGAGAGAGAGAGAGAGAGAGAGCGATAGAGAGAGATAGATAGATAGAGAGAGAGAGAGATAGAGAGAGATAGAGAGAGATAGAGAGAGATAGCGAGAGATAGAGAGAGATAGAGAGAGATAGAGAGAGATGGCGAGAGATAGAGAGAGATGGCGAGAGATAGAGAGAGAGAGATAGAGAGAGATAGAGATAGAGATAGAGATAGAGCGATAGGGAGAGATAGAGAGATAGAGAGAGATAGAGAGAGATAGAGAGAAAGATAGAGAGAGATAGAGAGAGATAGCGAGAGATAGAGAGAGATAGAGAGAGATAGCGAGAGATAGAGAGAGAGAGATAGAGAGAGAGATAGAGATAGAGATAGAGATAGAGAGATAGAGAGATAGAGAGATAGAGAGATAGAGAGATAGAGAGATAGAGAGAGATAGAGAGAGATGGAGAGAGAGATAGAGAGAGATAGAGAGAGATAGAGAGAGATAGAGAGAGATAGAGAGATAGAGAGATAGAGAGAGATAGAGAGAGATGGAGAGAGAGATAGAGAGAGATAGAGAGAGATAGAGAGAGATAGAGAGAGATAGAGAGAGATAGAGAAAGATAGAGAGAGAGAGAGAGAGAGAGAGAGAGAGAGAGCGATAGAGAGAGAGATAGAGAGAGAAATAGATAGAGATAGGGAGAGAAGGTGAGAGAGAGAGAGAGAGTGAGAGAGAGATAGATAGAGATAGAGAGAGAGATAGAGAGAGATAGAGAGAGTGAGAGATAGAGAGAGATAGAGAGAAATAGAGTGAGATAGAGAGAGATAGAGAGAGATAGAGAGAGATAGAGAGAGATAGAGATAGAGAGCGAGATAGAGAGAGATAGAGAGAGATAGAGATAGAGAGAGGAGATACAGGAGATATATATATATATATATATAGAGAGAGAGAGAGAGAGAGCGATAGAGAGAGATAGATAGATAGAGAGAGAGAGAGATAGAGAGAGATAGAGAGAGATAGAGAGAGATAGCGAGAGATAGAGAGAGATAGAGAGAGATAGAGAGAGATGGCGAGAGATAGAGAGAGATGGCGAGAGATAGAGAGAGAGAGATAGAGAGAGATAGAGATAGAGATAGAGATAGAGCGATAGGGAGAGATAGAGAGATAGAGAGAGATAGAGAGAGATAGAGATAGAGAGAGATAGAGAGAAAGATAGAGAGAGATAGAGAGAGATAGCGAGAGATAGAGAGAGATAGAGAGAGATAGCGAGAGATAGAGAGAGAGATAGAGATAGAGATAGAGATAGAGAGATAGAGAGATAGAGAGATAGAGAGATAGAGAGAGATAGAGAGAGATGGAGAGAGAGATAGAGAGAGATAGAGAGAGATAGAGAGAGATAGAGAGAGATAGAGAGAGATAGAGATAGACAGAGAGATACAGGAGAGATAAATAGAGAGAGAGAGATAGAGATAGAGAGAGAGAGATAAAGAGATAGAGATAGAGAGAGATAGAGAGAGATAAAGAGAGATAGAGAGAGACAGAGAGAGATAGAGAGAGATGGAGATAGAGGGATATAGAGAGAGAGAGATAGTGAGAGATAGAGAGAGATAGAGAGAGATAGAGAGATAGAGAGAGATACAGGGAGATAGAGATAGGGAGATATATATATATATATATATATATATATATATATATATATATATATATATATATATATATATATATATATATATATATATATATATATATATATATATATAGAGAGAGAGAGAGAGAGAGAGAGAGAGAGAGAGCGATAGAGAGAGAGAGATAGATAGAGATAGGGAGAGAGAGAGATAGAGAGAGATAGAGAGAGATAGAGAGAGATAGAGAGAGATAGAGAGAGATAGAGAGAGATATAGAGAGATAGAGGAGAGATAAATAGAGAGAGAGCGATAGAGAGAGCAATAGAGAGAGAGATAGAGAGAGAGAGCGATAGAGAGAGAGAGAGAGAGGGAGAGAGACAGATAGAGATAGGGAGAGAAGGTGAGAGAGAGAGAGTGAGAGAGAGAGAGATAGATAGAGATAGAGAGAGAGAGAGATAGAGAGAGATAGAGAGAGAGAGAGATAGAGATATAGAGAGAGATAGAGAGAGATAGAGAGAGATAGAGATAGAGAGAGAGAGAGATA
>OX424576.1:123296290-123554520 GCA_949152435.1 Gastracanthus pulcherrimus | reverse complement strand
CCTTCTTTTCAACCCTCTTGATAAGAGATGCTCTGAGATGATGTCAGATGTCGAAGGACTTGCCTCTTCTTTCGATATGGTAGATACCTCCGGTTTCAGCTTGTTTGTTCCTTGAGTGGGTTTATATGCCATCTCTGGTAACAAAGAAGCTTCAGGGGGTGGAGGCAAGCGTATATTCTTCTTTCGCTTCAACGTTTGCTCAGCATTTGAGGTGGCATCTAGCAACGTTTCTACGCTATTGATCTGGCATCTGCGAACCATTTTTTGCAAGTCTGACTGCATATTTCGGTGCAGCAAATCTAATTCTGGGCTGTACTCGAGCCTCGGCGATAATTTATTAATTATGCCGATGAAGCATGTGAGATAATCACGGACTAGTTTGTCCGGTCCTTGCGTCTGCAGATTGGCTTCGTTCCATAGCCTTTGTTGGTATTGGCGACTCGTACCATACCAGCGCCTGGCTGAAGCGGTGAACTCATTCCAAGTACGCTACTTCGTTCTATTATTACTGTACCAGGTCGCTGCGTTGTCTGTGAAGAGTTCCGACAGCGCTGCAAGGAGTTCATCGCCCGTTAGGTTGCTCAGTGCGTTGCATTCTTCGATTCGCGCCAGGAATGCGTCTATGCTCTGGTTTTTCCTGCCAGAGAATTTGACGTTCCATTTTCTCACTATTTGCCGTACGTCTTTGTTTGAACCGAACCTAGACGTCTGGTCTAAGCTTCCTGGTGTGAACCTTGGGCTCGAGGTATTGCCGTGATTTTCACTCCTACTTGCATCTAGCCGATTTCCTTACCGATGATGAACATCGGTTATAGTCGTTCCTCGACTATCTTCCCCCTCCCGGGCGCCGCGTGCCGGAGGACGTTGCGCTGCTGGAGTGTGAGATTCATCTAGATGCGTGTCGCCGAATACCGTGAACGTATCTTGAAAGTTTACATGTCCAGGGCGTCTAGTCTCCTCGTGCCCTGTACTGGATAATATCTTTTCTCGCTTCTGGGTTTCCATTTGTTGCTGAAGCGATTTTACCTGTGTCAGCAGATCTGCGAACACGAAATGTACGTCCTTCGGTATTTGGAACTCGGTTCCTTGTGCGGATACTAGCGTGATCATTTGTTCGTCCGGCCGTTTGCCGACTCCTGTATATTTTCACCAGCTGTAGGCTGATTGGTCACTTAGTTTGCTTCTTTGACCTCTGGCGGTCCACGAAGCAACCTCTCCTATGCACATTCGTGTCCGAGGTCAGTATCTCTAGCCTGTGTACATTTGGCTCGCTCGTGTGTGTGCCGTCTCTGATGTCGGCCGTAATAGTGTCGTCTATAAATTGACGTCTGAGCAGGGCTCGGTTGTTAACGATGATGCTCACATCGCCTTGTTCGTCCACGAAATCGTTGGCGGTATAATTGCCAAGCAGCCATTTCTGCAGGCGGTATGCCTGCGCGAAATAGCTGCCCTCTGTGGACATCTTCAGCTGGACGAGTGTTTCATTTATTTGCTGACCGTTCAATTCTGTCAGCCATTCCTCTACAGCTGCCTCTGTTTGACTGGACATCTTGGTTTTGATGAGATTACTGTCTTCATTCGTAGTTACCTATCTACTTTTCGCTACGCAGGATTCCAGAATTCGCTCGTGTTAGCTAGTATGTGGGAGAGTATCAAAATACTAAGGCCCAAGAAAAAAATTCGCAATCAAATATTTCTTGGTTCAGCAGAGTGTTTAACTGATCTTGATTACGCTCTTATCGGTGCGCTGCGTTTCATAAGATCGTTTTCGTCCTTTTTCCCTAACCAATCATGGGTTTTTCTCTTTCAATTCGTCGCTTCGAACTTCTCGAGGTCGAATTTCGTTTTAGTCCGATATCTCCGAGTGATCGGGTCTAAATCTCGCTTCAACCCGATGACCTCGAGTGCCCGGGTTCAAATTTCGTTTTATTAATTATAAGTGCGTGTAGAATTTTTCGTAAATACTCCCGAAACAAAAAATAAGTTTAACCTTTATTTCTGTCAATTTTTCTGTTATAACGATCTCCAAAAAATATATAATAATTGTAAAATTGAATAAATAATCTTTTTACACATTTGTCACTCTACAAATTATGGCAAAGTAAACTTATTTCTCGTTTCATTGGACTATGTTTTCAATAAGGACCGTCTATGTATGTGATTTTGGGAAAAATTGGATTTTTGTGTTCGAGATGATGTTTTGGGAAAAATTTTAAAAGAAAAATTTATTTATTCATAACCTAATTTATACCTTTTCCCAAAATATCAATAATACTCAAAAATTTGCTTTGCGCAAAATTTTCTTAAATTGGGTCAACCAGTTCCGTTTCCTTAAAACCAAATTTTTAAATTTTGAAAATTAAAAAAAAATATTTTAATTTTAAAAATTAAAAAAAAAAAAAATTTTAAGAAATTAAAAAAAAACCTAAAAATTAAAAAAATTAAAAAATTACAAAAAAAAATTATAAAAATTAAAAAAAAAATTGGGAAAATTTTAATCCTGGTTTAACTTGGTGACCCGACTTTCCCGATTCGAATCTCGATTTACCCTGGTACCACAATTTTCCCGTTCGAATCTCGATTTATCCTGGTAACGCGAGTTTACCGGCGCAACTCTTTTAAATTACAACAAAAAACTAAAAAAAATCAACAACAAAATATCAACATTTTTGTAGTTACTATTTTTTAGTAATTAATAAACAATACTTTAGCTGCAAAATAAATTTTGGAAACAAAAAAGAAAAATCTCATAAGAGCGGGACTCCTGGGCAGTGTATATACGGTACTGCTTTTTACCACTGCTGCTGTGGTATTGTTGCCATGTTAAAACCACTCCTTTTATTCAACAAGAATTCTTAAGTGAAAATATTCGAAAAAAAAATATTTTTGTTTCTTCGTGTTAATTGTTTATTGCTAATCAATAAACAATTATTAGTTGCGAATTTCGTAATAAATTACGATATCCGTTTATCTGGATTTCATGCACACCTCTCCCCCGAGATTGGTTATTTTTGCTCTGACTCGTTTTAATTTACTTCGAATCCTGCCTAATTGCTTGGCCTGATGTATAAATGTAAAATATAATCGATTATTTTATAATATAATAAATAAGTATGCCTAAATAAATATTTATTATAAGAATCAGAGCAAATGTATACTTTTATTTCTATTTTAATTGGCTTGTATTGATTGTCCAACTAATTAACCACATAATCAATTAAACAATCAATCAAACCTTCGGTGTGCCGTGTTTAGTATACCTTGCTCACCTTCATCGTGCACACTTTTATACACTTCATTGTGTATTTATTATCGCTCGCTTCGTGTATGCGTGCTTAGCCTGCTTACATAAAGAAATTTCGATGAATTTGATTTTTTTAGAACAATTAAGGATCTAAAAATTTGAAAATTTTCAATGAATTTATTGCTTAAATAACCGCGTTAACAATAGCGGAAGGACACCATTTATAACAGCGTGAATAATTGTTTATAACAATTATTGTTGGCTAATAAGTTGTCGACCGGGCTGCTGCTGCAGCGTGCGCCACACGCTATGCGTGCTCTCCTCCTGTAGCAAGTCAGCGTGTGCCGTGCGCAATGCATGCTGGCGTTCGATGCCTCTCCTACCTGTAGCGTACCGCCGCTAAGCTTCCGTCTCGGTTCCGCTGCCCTGGTCTTTCTGCTGCAAAATTACCGAACCCTGGTGGGTTCAACTCCGTGCAAAGATACCTCGACGCACAGGATTTCACAACCTGAAAGGCGCGTGAAATCGCGAAAGCTATATTACCGCAATGCGTGTAATAATGCAGCTTCGCTGACGGCCTAACTCGAGCGTGGAGCGGGCGGGTCGTGGGTGTAATTGAGAACGCGGGGATTTTATCTTTAACAAAATAATAAACTATATTATATGTTAATATTAACAAGATAACAATAACCTATTAGAGTAATAACAAATTAAGTAACAATCATGAGATGATAAAACGCGCAGGTCAAGCGCCGATGCGCGTTCAGCTCGGTCGCTACTGAACGCGCTGCTCGAGATTCGAGCTATCGCACACGCGCGCGTACGTTAAAACGCAGCCGTATAATCGGGGCTTAGTGCACTCGATGTGCAGTCTTATTCGCGCGCACCGAATTACCCCGGGCTAGCCCCTCACCTCGAAAATGTGTACGCTGAGTCTACAGCGAGCTTCTTTCTATCTCTGCCTCTCTCCCTCTCTATTCCTCTCGCTCTGCTGCTGCATCGCAGTCCGGTCTTTCTCTCTCTTCCTCTGCTGCGGTGCGGTCTCGCCTTTCTCTCTCACTCCGCTTTCCTCGTTCTCTCGTGGAGGGGTACGCGCTTTCACTTCTGCAGCTATAGCACAGCTACACACACACCACAAAGTGACGATGAGCCGGCGGAAAAACACGTGGGCGCGCGCGAGAGAATCGAGAAGATGGCAGCTAGAACTCGCGAGGGCTGCGATGCGCGCGGGTACAACGATCGGATTCGAGTCTCGCTTTCCTGGCGTCAGCGCGGCCAGCGCCCCGCTTCCTCTCGCATTCTCTTTCAGTAACCACTCTTGTTCCACCTATCGCGCGCGTGTTACCCTCCGTGCGAGCATACAATAACGTAGAGCTCGCATTTCGTTACAAGGTACAGGAGCACAATAAAATATTTTTGTAATAAAGAATTTGTTAATAAATATTAATAACTTTTTTTCTCTCACAACTTATTAAAGTAATAAAATTTGGGATTACACTTTCAAAAAACAAATAAACGATGAAATTTTTAAAATTTAAGAGAAATTTTTAAAATTTTGATAATTGTTTTCTGTTGGTTCCGGGAAAAATAACTTAAGTCAGTTTATTTGAAAATTGAGTTTTGAACGATTTTATTATGCTTGCATAGTATATTTTCAGATAAAAATGCAAAAACTAAAGAAAGTGTAAAAATAATTGATTATGTGACAATTTTGTTTAACATTACTTTAAATGGAAATTAAAAACTTTGAACCTTAATATCTCGAAAACATAAAAAGTGGACTTAAGTCAATTTCCCGGAAACCCACAGATTTATTTTTATTAGTTTGGTACATAACTCAAAATTCGCAATTTCCGATTCGTCTTACATACATTGTAAAGGACATATTCATGTCCTTATTAAAAAACGGTGCTTAAGGGAGAGGAATAGTATATTGTGTACCTAGGGGGCAAAGTGGGCTTTTTTAGACTGAGTGTGGAGATTGCAGTACGAGTCGGGCGAGCTAGCACGAGCCGAAGACGAATACTGCAACCACACGCGCTCAAAAAGTCCACTTTAAGCTTGGTGTACACCATATATATATTAATATATATATATATATATATATATATATATATATATATATATATATATATATATATATATATTTGCAATTTTCCGAAAAATTTTAGCGGGCGCAAAAGTTACTTTTTGTAACGCTAAGTTTATGTAACGCTTAAATATATTAAATACAATATGTACCCTCGACGTGGGAAATTTCTGGTAGAATGTGTTTGAAATCCTCCAATGAGATTAGCGAAAACATGCGTTCGATCCAATAAGACCCAATGGAATAGCAGTAATTTAAAAAAATTTAAACGTATTCGACCAGAAATTTCCCACGTTGAGTGTACTTCTTTTTGCCTTAAATCTATTTTATTGCGTTATTTTTCACTTTCATTGTGTATTCTTATGTTCTTGACCCACTATCTAAGCTTCCCAAACTGTCCGCACGGGCGGTACCACCGTTAGGTCTTAAGCAGGCCAATTGTACCATCTAAATTTAAAAAGAGAACAAACTAATATGCCTACGCACACATATCGATGCATACAATTGTAAACTAGCAAGGAGAGTGTCCCACCTGTGGGAAACGATTTTCGATGAGGCTTTGGGAAGTGCTAGGTATCTAAAAATGAAGCACAGTACCCGTGTTTGTTCCAATGGATCTTTTTTTTCGAGATACGAGGTATTTTACTCCAAATATTGATGATGGAAGTTTTGATGCTGGAAAAGTTGTTCGAAAGGTAAATAAATGTAGGCAAAGAAAGATTTAATTTAAACATTGATCGGTAAAAAAATATCTAAATCTGGCCCAAAGTTACTGACAGTTAAACAGGGTTACTGAAAATGCTTGAATATTCGAGGATGATTTTTCATGCATTTTCAGTCACCATTTTCAATTGTTAATAACTTTAGACTGGATTCATATTTTTGTACGTGACAAAGATCAAAATAAAGCCCTTTTTAACTACTTTCATTTACTTTTACACATTTTCTACAGCATCAAAACTAACATAGTAGTAATATGAAGTAGAGGTACCATTTTGTATTAAAATAACGCACATTTGGAGTAAAATAGCCCGTATCTAGAGAACCAGAGCGCATTGGAACAAATTACGACTGCAGGGCTTCATTTTTGGGTACTACATAGCCCCTCCCAAACTCTCATCGAAAATAGCTTTCCACTGGTGAGTCAATTTTATATACTTTATCAATAATTAATTTAATAAATTAAACATGTAGGGGCCTGCGGCGGCTCAGTCGGTAGAGTGTCGGATTCCCACGCCGGTGACCCGGGTTCGAATCCTAGTCTCTGCCGATTGATACAAGCACCTCTGTAAAAATTACATGTGCTTTGTTTACAACACACCGCAGACCCCCGTCGTCGATTAGTACCACATGGGAGCAAAAATATGGCGACGTTAAAAAAAAAAAAAATTAAATATGTATAAATGATAATCAATTTTTATTCCATATGACAATATAAAAATACATTTATTACAATACGTTTTCAACTATTTTTAATGGTGTAATAATATATGTAGAATGTGCCTAACGTAACTTTATATAAAATTTACAGCAGTTTCAACAGTTTTGTCAAAATTTTAAATTAACTTTATTTTTTTTTTCAAACAATAAGGGAATGAGATATAACTGTCAAGGAGAGGGAACACCCTCCGGGAAATTAAATTCGGTCAGACTTGGAAGGTGTTTTCTGGTACTCAAAAACAAAGCTTAGTACCCGTAATTCATTCTAATGGGCCCTTGTGCTCGAGATGAGGTAATTTACTCGAAATATTCATTATTTTATTTTAATGAAAAAAGGTACATATTCTTCTAACCATAACTCTAAAAGTTTTTATTATGGATAAATGACGAAAAATATTATAAAAAGTAGGTAAAACGACCTTTAATTTAAGCTGTGTTACGAATAAAAATATTAATATGATCAAAAGTTACTTACAATTGCCTCTTATATCGAGATCAAGGGCCCATTAGAATGAATTACGGGTACTATTAGGCTTCATTTTTGGGTATCAGAAAGCACCTTCCGAAGTCTGACAGAATTTCATTTCCCGGAGGGCGTGCGCTGTCCTTGAAAGAAACCTTAAGGGGATGCGTTAGACCTTCTTGACCGACTGAGGCAAACAAAAATAAAATTTTTGTTTTTCGAAAAAACTACGTATCAGAATCGATTTTCTTTCAGGGATCGCTTTATTTAGACCAAATACATAGCGAAACGCTGAAGATTTGAGGTAAATATTCTATTTCTCAATAGGAAAGTGAAAAAAAAATTTTCTTTGAAAATGTCGATTTACGTCAAAAATACGCATCAGAATAAAATTTCTTTTTAAGGATCACATTATCTAGGGAAAATACATAGCGGAAAAATCGAATTAATATCAGAATAGAAAATTAGCATAATCACAGAATTGCCAATTTTCGATTCTGATAATAAATAATTTGAGTGTTCCGCTATGTATTTTACGTCAATAAAGCTACCATGAAAAGGAAATTTGATTCTGATGCAAGTTTTTTGAGAAAGACGAAATTTTATAATGTATTTTGTGGTATACTGATTTTATCGGTGGGTAGAGTAGGCCTTACGCATCTCCTTAAAATATATAATGTCAATAGATATTCTCTAATTTGACATAGCGCGTTTCTTACACATAAGAATTATACACGTAATTATTGTACACAATTTAGCATTGGTCAAATTATATATAGATATATTTGACCAATGCTAAGTTGTGCACAATAGTTACGTGTACAATTCTTATGTGTAAGAAACGCATTATGCCTCTAATTTAATGCAATTAGATGTCTCACTATATCTCGTGTCTCATTTTACCCCAATCTACCCTAACTCAACTGTATACCTTCTCACGGTGTAAATACACAAAGTATTCGATAAGTACGATAATTTAGCTGTAAATGATGTAGCACAATAAAAATTTGATATAAAAGGAAGTAGTAAAAATGTTCGCAATATATATGTATATTATTATAAAATTACTTAAAACACACATAATATTTTTGTAGGTCTACCTTATTATACTGGTCTTTTTATTATATTTGTTGTCCTTTTTATGTATGAGCACTATTTTCAACATATTATACTAGCCCCTAAAGTTGGTTTGAAGTACTTATTTTAAGATCGGTAGATACAAAAATAAATTAACGGACGTATATAAAAATAAATATTTTATTTTTATTTTTTAATATGATTTATCATAAATTTATTATCGAATAGAATAGAAAATTGTTGACTACCAACTTTAAATATAAAATTGTTTCTTTCATACATTCTTTTCGCTTATTTAAAGTTTTGCACCGTATTAATAAGATATCTATAAAGAATATCTTTTAGTTAAAGTTTGAAGAAAATACATTCTTTAGATCGTTTATTAAAAAAAGTGATAATTGTACTTAGCTTCTTTTAAGTTTTTAATTTCCAGGTAAACTGATGTTAAAAAATTCATAAATAGTTGATACGGTCACTATAATTTACTTTTACAGTTTCTTGATTTTTGCAGTTTTATCTGAAAACATACTACGCAAGGATACTAAAAACGCTCAAAACTCAATTTTCAAAACAGTGGACTTTAGTTATTTTTCCGGTTCGCCACAGAAATAAAGTCTTATTAAAATGTATTAATATATTTCTTTATAAAACAAATTATATATTTATTAATAATTATAATTATTTAATTTTATTATAATTAGAATTATTCTGTTATATAAGATAAACTTGTTGAAAGCTGTTTTTATTATCTATTGCTGCATTTAAAAGATAATCTGCTTATAAAAGCATAAACTACATTATTGGCGTTACGTTTTAATAATTATTTCCAACGAAAACTATGTTGATATATATTACGCAAATGGTTGCTCTCTAGATCAATCGTTATATAGATCGTTCTGAAGCCTGCATACCTACATTCCAAATCCCGTTCGATCTCCTTACCTTTCTTTCCATGGTAACTATCAAAGTTGAGAAAGTTCTTGAGAAAGTCAAACTTTCTTTGAAGATTATAACATAACCATGACGTGCGAGAGAAAATCGTGATTTATAAAAGTGATTTTGTCTATGGATTTAAAGAACTTATATTTATAAAAACCGATATTAAAAAAAATTTTCTTGAGTGTGGTTAGAGACAAAAAACAGTAAAACTATTTATAAAACAGATTAGAGACACCATAAGGTGTAAGAAAAAACCGTGAGTAAAAGTGATTTTTGAAGACACTTAAAATGGATGAGGAAGAGGAGAAAACCTTTGCCATTGTGGAATTAACAGATGGTAACGGCAAAAATTTTAAAACGATTGTTTTGTCTACTTGGATCAACAAAAGTAAGATGGAATGCTTGATTCCAAGTACTAGATTCCAAGATATAATGATGGCTATTTATTCCCATAAAAAGCCAACATCAGATTTGGTTAATATCAACATTAATAAAATCGATAACTATGAAGGTAAATATAATTACAGTTAAAAAAAAAAAAGACTTAAAGGACCGCCTCTTAACCCAACCCTTAATCCGCTTTGCTTTTCGGTCATATATTTTATATTTTTATTTATATTTGTGAATATTTTTAAAAAGTTGTAAATCATCGTTCAATAAAAGTAAAAAAAATAAAAAAAAATAAATCAAGGGAATATTGCAGTTATATTGCAGTTTATAAACATTATTTTTAAACTATGCATGTATTTAATTTATCCATCTAATTAATATGTAATCTTATTTCGGATGATCTGAATTACGCACAATCTTTTTTAAAATTTGCTGAACCTGGAATTTCTTTGCAAGATAAGTTTTTGAACACTGTTGCCGAGGAAAGTAAAAAGTCTCGTAGCGTGAGAGCAGTAAACAAAATTTCTGATTGTGGTTCTAAAAAAGGTGGAAGTACAAAAGCTACTGGAAATATAAAGAATTTTACTGCTTTATCTTCAAAATCAAAAAATCAAATAAAGGTACCTATTTAATTTATTTATATTACAAAAGTCTACTGAACCAGAGCTGCAGCTTAGTATGCAAATTTTTTACATACGTTCTACAGAGTTTTCTGCAGACTTTCATTGTAGCCAAATATAGAGACTATTTACAGAATGCGTAAACTTTTCGCTCCTGTTTTTATAAACTTATAAATTTCAGTAATTTTATTGTAAATTAAAAAAATAAAAATCTTAAGGCTTATGTCCACACGTTTGGTGATATCATCTGGATAACTAGATGCAGAGAAGTCTGTAGGAAAAAAGTCTCTAGATGCACAATTTTTTCAAACATATTTTTCATAAAGGTTATCTATATAAAAATATCTTATTTTAGTTATATAATACATGTATAATATGTACATTAAATTACTTAAAAATAAGTGTCTGTTACATTAATATACAGAGATGAAATGAACTCTTTACATTTACTTTTAAACATAAAGTCTATGGATCAGTTTTGAACAGACTTAGGTAGCATACTTTAAATTCGTAATATGGTTAAAGTAGTATAACATATCTATTTAAAATAAGCGATCTAAACATACGGATATTATAGTTACTTTGTCTATTTAATAAGTATAATAATTCATTGTATCTAACTTTGCTTAGTACATTTTAGACTAAGGTTATATTCTGTAAACTATAGTGAATTTTTTAAAGTATTAATACAAAAATGAATAGATAGTGTTAGAGCTATAATTACATAGATGCATAGGAAACACAGTTTTACTAAATAATCTGCACATTAGAAAGGTTGCAAATTGCAAAAAGTTTTCAAATATCAAAAGTAAGTAGCAAAAAAAATGGTATTTTAAAAAAAATAAGTTTCCTGAAAGCTGGGTGCTTAACGTTAACATTTGAAGGTGGCTACCTCGATTTTAAAATCGCAAATTAAATAACTTAAACTTAATTATTTATGCTAACAAAAGATTTGGCAATTGAGTATATTAGTAAAACTTTTCCGAAATAGCAGGAGTATAAGTAAAAATTTTGACTTAAAAAAGGCTATTATTGCACATTTTTAATAACCTCAATCTTTGATGATTGTTCAAAAACAAAAATTATTTTGATTCTTTGTTCTAGATAGTATCAATAGAATAGGTAGTATATGTATACATATTTAAAAATATACTTAAATAAAGGCCGGATGTCTATATAAAAGTACTGAAGCTTTATTCAATAGTTAAAAGACTTTCGTTGCGCGTGTGTACTGTGCTCGGCGTGTTCTCTCTGCGAGCTCGTGGGTCGTTCTAACGCCGGCGGATCGAGAGAGACTCGATGCGCCGCAGGCCGAGTGCGCGCATGTGCTCTACCTGCCAGTCCGTGTTAAGGGACAAAAGTGCCCGCGCTCACGCGTCTTCCAACACTCCCTCTAACTTTCTGGTCTCCTTAGTCCCAGGATTCTTCTTCCTGGTCTCCTTCATACTACTCCTCGGCGTAGTTATCTAAACAGAATAAATTTAGTTACATTAATCAATTAACAATTCATATTCATTATCTTAAATACTAATTCGCGATGAAGAGGAATTTTCAGAGCCTTAGTGAAAATATCTGCTAGTTGCTCTTTTGATTATACCCAGTTTACATTAACCTATCCTATTTTCACACACTCTTTAATGTAATGCTCACGTCGCTCAACCATGTGTCTAAGTCTATTACCGCCGTTAATTTTGACACAAGCTATCGCAGACATATTATCACATATTAATGTAATCGGATATAATTTTTCCTTGAGAATAATTGAAACAGAATTATGTAAAGACATTGCTTCCTGACAAGTCTCGCTCATGGCTACATCCTCAGCTTGGCAAGTGGACAAGGCGACACTCTGCTGTTTGTGTGTTCGCCATGCAACTGCGTTGCCGAACAGTTGAATAACATATCCACAGGTTGTTAGAGAATTTTTGCAGTCTGACAGCCTTGCGTCAGCGTATGCAATTATGCTCTTAGATGTATCCTTAAAAATGAATTCGTAGTTTTTAGTTCCTACTAAGTATTGGAATACACGCTTTACCATATCCCATTCATACGTAGTAGGGTTAACTTAGTGTCTGCTTAACACGTTAACTGCATATGAGATATCCGGTCTTGTTGTACCGGCTAGATATAAGAGAGATCCCACTTCCCTATATAATTTATTAGGAATCTTCTCTACAGAATATTCATTTTCCTCCCTCTCTTTCCTGTCACGATCAGCGACATCAATTTGCCTCATAGGTGTTTTGCCAGGTCTACTCTTATTAAACCCAAATCTGAGTAACATTTTTTCTACGAATTTGGTCTGACTCAGTTTGATTGTTTGCTTTTCTATATCTCTGTCAATTTTGATGTTAAAAAATTCCTTTGGACTTCCCACATCTTTGACTTTAAATTCAACACTCAGCTTCTTACGGATCTTGTCTAGTTGATTTCCATTATGCCCAGCTAATAAAATATCGTCAACATACAAAGTTATAATTACTCTATCCGAATCCTTCCCATAGATAAAAGACACGGGTCTATATCACTTGAGACAAAACCCAATTTAGTCATTACGCTTGTGAACTTATTTTTCCATTTCTTTGGACTGATCTTTAGTCCATACAAAGATTTATTTCATTTCCATACAAACCGTTTTCTAGTGTCACTATCAACTAATACTCCCTCTGGGATTTTTAAATATATATCTTCAGACAACTCTTCGTAAAGAAAGGCCGTCTCTACATCCAGCTGCCTGATTTTATACTTATACTTGTTAGAGATCGAGAAAAATGCCCTTATCAGTGACATTCTAGAAATCGGTACGTATGTTTCTCTCAGATCATAGCTGTTATTATCCTTGAACCCGCGATTTACTAGTCTACCCTTGTGTTTGACTAATCCTTTCTCATCTATCTTTCTTTTAAAAACCCATCTCGAATCTATTATATTTGGTTTTTTGTCACTCAAAGGAATTTTTGATCTCTCAATTACTGTGTATACATTTTTGGTATTTATGACTTCTAGGTCTGCCCTAATAGCATCAATCCATTGCTCACTCTCCTGAGAGTTTACAGCCTCTCTATAAGTCTGCGGATCCCCCTGGATTTTTGCCAGTAGTGCATGATATTTAAGATCGCTCAGTTCTCTATCATAATCTATTTTATTTTCTTCTAGTATTTCGCACAAGAAAAACATAACTTTAGCATTTTTCTTGGGCCTACCTCTTTTCGCTTTGACTTCTGTGGTTTGTTTGAATATTTTGTCTTCGCTAGACAGGATGTTTTCAGGTATGGACTTCACTGATTTTTGCGTGTTGGAAAAACACAACTCGGAATTATCATAAATGTTTAAACTTTATATCGCAAAATCTTTATAAGTTTTATTCTCATCAAATCTAACATATTAGCTATTGTATAGCTTGTTTTCTTCCGGCACAAGAATTGTGTATCCAGTATCTAGGTATCCTACCAAAAATCCTAGCATCGCTTGCGGGGAAAATTTAGTTTCAGTATTGCGAGGTATTTTAATATACGCGGCACAACCAAATCTTCTAATTTGACTTAAGCATTCTGATTTAGATGACAAAATTTCGCTCAAAGTTTTCATCTCTACAGATTTATATTTTCCGGGGTATGACACAGGGCTAATAGGTTCCATAGTGTCACCGTGAACTATCTGCACTAGCTTCGTAGCTCTCATATGGATTTTAGTAAAAGGTAATCTGACGCTATTGGCTTGTAGACAAGTTTTGCAATTTTGAATCGAGTCATCTGTTGAAATCATATCTACGTTCATTACATTGGTGTTATTTTTAGCTAGAGCAATCACGTATGATTTTGAGGCATGGCCTAGTCGAATGCGCCGCAACATGACTTTAAATTTACATCTGATTCAACCTTTGATTCGTTTTCGATTACATGCGTTTTCCTATTCTCCAACGTGTTCACGAAATCATTGTCAATTGTATTTTTATTCGGTTTTTCTTTTCCATTCTTTTCATTGCAATTTGCTTCTCCCCTTTCGGAGTTTTCTTGTCTATTTGCGCTTTTCTTATTTCTAGTATTATAAAACAATTTTGTTTTAATCATTTGTCTATCATTAATATCGCTCGCTGGTATTTTTACTACTAGCCTCAAGGTCCAGAATGGTTTCTTATATACACCAGATAAAATACTCTTATTTAAATTAGGATCATAAATATCTATAACTTTGTTATTGAGGTAAATTTCTAGTCTTTTATCGGCAAATCGTTTTAAAGAAAGTAAATTATTCGATAATTCTTTTGAATATAAAATGTTATTTAAAATAAAAGTATTTTTATACTGAGTCATTACTCTAGTTTTCCCTAAGCCCGTAGTTTTAAAGCCACTATCTTTATTTGCACATCCTATTCTAGATATTGCTTCGCTATTGAATTCAGAAAAATACATTTTCGAATTGCTTAGGTACTCAGTAGCACCAGAGTCTGCTATAAATTCAACTAATACATTGCTCTTATTATTTATAATGGTATCTTCGACCATACCTTCGTAATTTTCCGCTATAGCCTGCAACGAAGATGCAGACTGAAGGCCCTCACGTCCTGAGCTTCGGTTTTGGTCTCCTCGACCACTGTAGCCTCCACCACGTCGCCTGTTACTACGACCGCCTCTCGGTCTTTGGTTTAACGCAGAGTCTCTTGACTGCCTGTCCAGTTTTTGCTGGGTTGAGAGAGAAGTCTGTGCACTGCGACCTCGATAGCCGGATGCTGATCTGCTTCGTTGTTTTGAGCACATGCCTCTTTTGGACTCCTGTGGCTGAGCGAATGTATCTCGAGACCCGTTATCGGTAGTTTCCGTTTCCTACACTCGCTGGCAAGATTAGAGCCTATCTTAAGGCAGTTGTAGCACTGTTTCATGCCAGGAAGTGGGCAGTCGGTCTGCAGGTGTCCCTCCATGCTACAGCCTTGCCTTGTGGCTTGTACGTGGAAGGCCTTGATCGGAGGATTTGGCTCTTTGCCAATCCTAGAAGCGTCGACCTGTAATAAGTAATTTTTTAGTTGATCACAGGACATTTCTTTAGACGTTGCTTCTTTGTAAACACAGTCAGCCGTTATTATTCCGGGCACTGCTGCTGAGACTGCTTGGATAAAGTAGTCTCGTTTTCCTTTATCCGTGAGTTCTCCAGCTTCAGGGATATTATCAAATATCCTTACTTTTTCCTGGAACCTATCATAGAAGTCGGAGGCTGTTTCTTATTTGGGATGTATTTGATAGTGAGCAATTCATTACTCGCGGATATGCTCGTAGTCCTTGTTTCAAATCTATTTACATCCTTAAGTTTCTTTAGGATTTCTATAGGTTCTGATAGACAGATAATTTTATTGTAATACACCGGATCGATTCTATATACGAGGTCTGTCCCAAAAGTATCCGACCTACGTTCATATCTTCGCGCGGAGAGACTCAGGCGACCTCTGGAGGGTACGAACGTCACCAGCAACTCCTAACCTTCTCGTCAGTAGCCTGAGATACCGATGAAACGCCTTAGTTCCCGCGCAGCGTTTATTTGTTTACAACGACTTTTTTGCGTTCGTCGCAATTTGCATATTGCTAAAAATGGCAGAACGAACCGAACAGCGAATTTGCATACAATTTTGTATATAATAACTTTTTGATTCTTAACTCCGATCTGAGGTAGTCCTCAAACATTTCAAACTTAGAATTTACTATTAATTTGTAGTTTCTAGCTACCTGACTTTCCCTACTTGAAATCTCTATCTTTAGTTGTTCAGATAAATTTAAAACACTATTTTCTTTCTCTAATTTATCCTTTTCTTTTTCTTTTTCATTTAGTATTAATTTAATTTTGCTATCTACTAACTCATTGATTAAAGTAGCAGTAAAATTCTCATTTGACTTTCTGCATGCATTAATAGTCTGATTTATTACCTCGTAATCGTTCTGATGACTGGACGGGCCGAAACCTCGACCATTGAAGAACCCGAGGGTGTGGTTCTCGGTTCGACCGTGGTATTCTCTGTCGAACTCCTCCTCTCGACGCTGATAATCGTCACCATCAGATTAGTGCTGAGACAGCTCGCCGTCCTCAGATGGCGGTTGAGTCCTTTTTCTGTACATTTCTTGATGGTAGGTGGAAGGTGGCAATGTTGCCAAGTATCTCCTGAATCTCAGTTGCATTCCTTCGCCTGTATCCACTACTTGGGAGCGGTGTGGGTGTGTTTTCAGCGAACGGGGACTCTTTGAACGTAACATCTGATTTAATTTTGGGCTGTTCCTTGGACAGCGAGCTGCCTGAGCCTCCTGGCTGCGCATTTCTATCATTGGAAGCACTGGGTGGTAATGTAGCAGCCACATCACTGGCCTCAGTCACCTGATCTATCGGGACTGATGAGGGAGCTATTGCCAGATTCAGCCTTGCCGGCATCACCAGCTGACTAACAAGGAGCTCGATTCCCTTGAGAAACATCTTGCTCTATTCCTCCATGAGCCCCACGACCTCCCTTTTGGTCACGTACTCTGGTGTAGGTGTATATACCAGGTTAAAATTAAAAAATTTCTCCCTGGCGGGCCACACTCGTTCAATGAGCGACTTTTCCTCTGCCCGGAGATGATTATCAAATCTCCTGAGCTGATGTTCCGTCCTCCAGAAATATAAGGACCCGTCTGCTTTTCTCAGCAGGGTGATCGTGTCACCTTCGAAGGGGCTGCCAGGTGACTTCGCCCTGCACCTGTTGATTCATAAAAAAAATTAGTATATTTGTGTATTTTATAGCATAGCTATCTTTGTTCTTTCTTTTTATTAATAAATTATATACATAAGATTTATTCTCTTTGTTTCTTTTTCTATCTTTATCTTTACCATTTATCTTAATCTTTTTGTTATTGTTATAACAATGCTCTTGCTCTTAAATTGTCTATCCCTGATTCAACTTAAGGTACTGTGTTGACTTTCATTTATTTGAATATTAAAATGACTGAAATTAATCTATATGAATTAATTTGACTAAGTCATAATGCTTTGCTCATAAATGGAGTCAAATCAAGGTACGTATTCTAGTGGGGCCCTCACAGAATACGATTTTTAAATAATTTTAAACTGCAGTTAATTTTATTGCAACACAGGATTTGAAATTTATTAATTTTCTTCAAATAATAAATTTATCTTTCTGATTTTCTAAATTCTAATTTATTAAAGTTTTTCTTTAACTAAAACAACTTTAATTTATGAACACTTTCTTGAATTAATTATTTAAATTCTTATTTAAATATATATGTATTTTTTTATTTTTTTTTAAGTGGCATTTCGAACTCGAAAGTTCATCACCTCATCTACACAAGCCTTCCACGTTTCCCTATTTTGTGCCAACCCCATCCATTTCGCGCCCTCCCGCCCAATTTCAGTTATGTCTACTTTTACGTTATCCTACCATCTGCGTCTCGGTCTACCTAGAGATCGCGTTGCTTTCGGTTTTCCTTCCATTATGCGCGCTGCCGTACGATTATCGCCCGTTCTTGCCACGTACCCTGCCCATCTTAGTCTACGTGATTTTATTATTCTGTTAATATTTGGTGACGCGTACAAATTATGTAGCTCGTCATTGTGTAGTTTCTTTGGCCCGTATATTTTCCGCAGAACCTTATTTTCAAATACTCTAAAACGATTTTCTTCCGCTTTAGTGAGCGCCTAGGTTTCGCACCCGTACAAGATTACCGGCATTATTATAGTCCTATATATCCTTATTTTGACATTTTTCGACAGTAGCTTTGACTTAAGTAATCTATTCACCTGCGTAGAAGCAGGCATTACCCGAATGAAGTCTCTTATTAATCTCGGCTTTAATTTCGATTCGATTATTTATAGTTGTACCTAAATATCTGAATTCGCTAACCTTTTCAAAAGTGAAATTTCTGACTCTGAGTTCCCCCTCTCCTTCGCGAATGCCTAGTTTCTCCATGATCATATATTTCGTTTTTGATTCGCTCACTTCTAGCCCCGTGTCTTTAGCCGCATTTATAAGGATCTCCGCGTTTCTCGCCACAGTTTCACCATTATCTCCCACTGTAGCCAAGTCATCCGCATAGCCTAAAATCTGCGTTGTACCGTTGAGTGTTGCGCCTAGCTCGCTAGCCTGCATTTTTCTAACAACATACTCTAGCGTCAAGTTAAAGAGTACCGTTGAAAGCCCGTCACCTTGCTTCAAACCGTCGCGTATCATGAACGACTCGGATACGTTACCGCCTACTTGGACCTTTCCAGTGCTTCCGTTCAGACATATTTGAATTAATTTTACGAGTTTTTTTGGTACGCCAAGGAGCACTAAGATTTGGTACATTTTGCTTCGTTTGGCAGAGTCGTACGCTTTCTTAAAGTCCACAAATAGCTGGTGTATAGTTTCACAATATTCCCACTTTTTCTCTAATTGTCTTATGGTAAACATTTGACCACTCGTCGACCTGTTGCGCCGGAATCTACACTGATAATCTCCTATTATATCTTCCGCGAATGGTGTGAGTCTGGCCTGTATTACGTTTGACAGAACTTTGTAGCAGGTAGATAAAAGTGAGATTCCCCGGTAGTTATTACAGTCTGTTTTATCTCCCTTTTTAAAGATCGGTATGATGATGGATTCTTTCCAATTTTCTGGTATTGTTTCATTTCTCCAAATAGCACATACTAGATAAAAAATTTTAGATGTAAGCGCGGTGCCCCCATATTTAAGTAGTTCAGCTAGTATAGTTTCCTGCGGCCTTATTGTTTTTTAACTTTTTGATCGCGGCCTCTACTTTTTTGTAGGTCGGTTCGTCCATATGGAGTTCAGCAGTGTGGATTTCGTCTCCCATTTCCTCGGAGTTTTCATGCACGTTTAATAACTTATCGAAATAGTCTTTCCATAATTTCAATAGTTCATTTTCGCTTGTCACGAGATTCCCGTCCTTATCTTTCATTAACTGCGATCTACTCGGAAAGCCCTTCCTAATAGCGTTTGCTCCTTTGTACATCTTGCGCGGATTATTTTCCTTACTATTAGTTTCTGTTTTTCTACTTTCATTTTTCTGATACTCGCGCTTCTTGTTTCTTTAAATCACACCCACTTGCTTTCTTATTTCATGGTATTCTTCTACGGCCCTACCACTTTCATTGTGTACGCTATCTAATTTTAGCCTTCTTGCGCCTTTCAAACCAGAGTTCGCACTCTTCGTCAAACCATGGTTTGCTCTTATGCTTTTTTTTCTTACCCAGTACTTTGTTCTCGGCTCCTTTTATAGTTTTTTCTATAGCCCCCCATAACCTGTTCGGATCGTCATCTACTCCCGTCTGTGCATCCGTTTCCTCGAGCACCAGAAATCGGTTGCTAACTTCTACTTGGTACTTGATTCGCTCTACCCCGCTTTGATTTCCAATATCAAAGGTTTCTACTATGTTCGTCCGCTTACTATTTTGACCGGCTACTAATCTGGCTCTTAATTTGGCCACTACTAGATCATGATCCGAGTCGCAATCCGCCCCCCTATAGGTCCTTACGTCAAGTACATTGGTGTGGCGCCTCTTATCAATAAGAAAATGATCGATTTGATTGTGCGTGGCCCCGTCCACGTTGCCTTGTGTATATCCTTGTGCTTGAAGCACGTGGTCTTGACTATAAGATCTTTTGCGGTCGCGAAATTTATGACCCTAATACCGTTATCGTTACTGGTTTCGTGCAGACTTTCTTTGCCTATAGCAGGCCTAAACATTTCCTCTCTCCCTATTTTAGCATTGAAATCCCCCACTACTATTTTGGTGTCGTAAGACGCGAATTGATCGATTAATTGCTCTAAAGTTTTATAATAAAAATCTTTGACTTCTTCTTCTTTGTCCTCCGTAGGACAGTGGACGTTAATAACCACGTAATTATATCAAGCTCCTTCGATGATGATATACGAGAGTCGGTCATTCACGAAATTGCAACTTTTAACAGAATGTATGATGTTTTTGTTAACAAGAAATCCGGTGCCTAGGGAATACCCGCTCGCGCCCCCATATAAAAAGGTGAAGTTACCGAATCCTAGCATTGCGTTATCTTTCCATCGGGTTTCTTGTATTGCTACCAAATCTAAATTGTACCTCTTAGTTTCATTTATAATTTTCCGGAACGCGCCCGCTCTGTGTAGACTGCGTACATTCCAGGTTCCCACCCTTAAGTTCCTTTTGGTCGCGCCTACTTCTTTGCTCGCGATTACAGCGCTGCCTCGTGTATGTCACGTGACCGTTCGTTGCTCGGCGGAGGGAGCTCGTTGCGGCTACACGTTGGAATAAGCGCCCGGCATCATACGACGCTCTACCGGCCCCCCTTTTTCAGGTCGCGGCTTGACAATTCTCGGAATTGAACAAAGTTCGCTTTTCTTTTTCGCGGCAACTAGCCGGATTTTACGCGATTATTCACACCTCACTTTCTTTGTTAATTCCAGTTTTTTTTATTAACTTGATGCTACTTTATCTTTCTAGTAAGCTTTACTTTTATTTATCTGTTTTCGATTTTTTTTACTTTACAAAATTACATTTTTAATTTTATCTTACAGCGATTTTCACAATAGATTCTTTTTGATATTTTGTTAATAGGCACGATATCTTTATTTAGTACTTATGAAATCTCTTAGAATTACTTACTCATTGTGGAACCTGCGACTGCCACTTGTTGCGTCAATGCAACTCCCGCCGCTTTGCCGTCCCTCGTGCTGCAGACCTTCCCGGTGCTTCTTGGCCCCCTTTGGTCTTCTCCTCTCGTACAGGAAGGCAAAAAGGGTGCGGACGTGTCTTGCACATCCCTTGAGTCCATCTGCTCTTTGCACTTCACTGTCCTCGTGAACATTCAAGACGAGGAAACTCACCAGTCACTCGAGAAAACGCGCGCGTCGTTGCCCTTACACTGCGATCTCCCGACAAAGGCTCTCTTTGCGCGGTGGAAGCGTCCTACCTCAAAGGCCCATAACCTGATAGGAAGCAAGTTTGAGGTGGACAGCGAAATAAATAAAGGCCGGATGTCTATATAAAAGTACTGAAGCTTTATTCAATAGTTAATAAAAAAACTCTCGTTGCGCGTGTGTACTGTGCTCGGCATGTTCTCTCTGTGAACTCGTGGGTCGTTCTGACGCCGGCGGATCGAGAGAGACTCGATGCACCGCAGGCCGAGTGCGCGCATGCGCTCTACCTGCCAGTCCGTGTTAAGGGACAAAAGTGCCCGCGCTCACGCGATTTCAACAATTTTCAATAATAAAGCTACGGTGTTCCAGGAATAACAACTAAAGTATATTCTCGCATGTAACATACACCCACTAAAGCTCAATATCTCGATAACACGAAAAAGTCAGTTAAGTGGTTATTCCCGGAAGCCACAGAATTATAATTTAAATTACATATTTAACTATGAAAATATACTATTTGTCACATAGAAATACGAGAAATATACTATTTGTCACATATAAATATATATATATATATATATATATATATATATATATATATATATATATATATATATATATATATATAAAATATACATATATAAATATATAATTTATATAAGAAGTCATATTTAGGCTGGTGCATTGGATGTGTAAGTGTATTATATTGATAATATGTACTTTTCCACAACTTGTAATTTTGTTCAGAAAGTTATTATCAACGAAAAAAATCATATTTCTTTATATATTTCTTGAAGAAAAATGAACGACAGACTTTTTTAGTTTTGTAATATAAGTTGGATCCTGAATATAGTTGCTTTTGTTCCTTTCCCAAAGTTTCAAAAAGTTTCTGTGCATTGATTCGCCAGCCTGCTCAGACCATAATCCTAGCCCATCATCATTGTCCAAATATGCAAGGCAGTCTTTTAAGTGCTTCAGAAGTACATGGATTTTTAACGATTCAGAGACTCCACTGCTCTTAACAGCTTCCGACAATGCAATTAAATTTTGATCCAAATCAACTCCGGAATTCGTTGTGGAAAAACAAGACTCAACAACCTTGTTCATTTCTGTAAAAGCAAAGATGAAAGGCTCTATTTGACTATTTTCGACTTCCCCAGAAATATCAGGTGCTCGAAGTTTATCTGCTTCCTTCAGTAGTCGTCGACAAGCATTGCCTTCAAAAACTCTGCCCTGATAATTTTTTTAAATTAAACCCAACTTTGTTGGCCTAAGTTTAGCTTTCTCTTTTCCTAAAAGTAAAACTAGCCCATCCCAAAACAGATGATTGACAAATCCCTGCAGAATATGTAGTTCGGGTACCAATCTGGTTTCGCTTGTCTATGACTGAGTCAAGTAGCTCTTCAGCATCTGCCCAAATGACAGGCCTATTTTCTTTTTTATCATTTGCAGTGTCGAACTGAAAAATATTATCCTTGTAAATGTCCTCTAACGTTTTAAATTTTTGGGATATGTTTTTCTCGTAGGATGTAGGAACGGAGTTTCTCCCTGCGCCACTCCTTAAAAAATTTGTCATTTTTTTCATTTGATTGCATGTAGAATCAGTGTTCACTTGATAATTGTCCAAACTTTCAGCAGTAAAAAAAACTTCCTTACTCGGTTTTGGATTCACAGTTACTCTAACTTTGGAGCCAAAAGTATTTAAAGTTATTTTTTCATTATTTTTATCACTGCTTGACCGTTTCCGCTTTAAAATAGAACTCGCAATTTGATTTTGCTGTCGTTCAAGTAGCTGCTCTACTATTTTCATTACATTTTTACCAGCAGCACTATCAGATGTAGAAGTGATGTATTTATATTAATATCGTAGTGAATATAAAAGTTTAGTTATAATAATAATCAATATTTTATATAATCAATAAATTAACTTATATGATCAATTCCACGAAAAATCTGAACCAAGTTGACTAAAAAAATAAAAAATAATTTTTTGAGTGCACACCTACCAGACCCGGGTTTTCCGATTGCTTTTGGCATTCTAAAAACGTGAAAAATAATGAACAAGACTCTTTCTAATGCCAAGTTTTATCTACGGTCACGTGACCATTAAGCAATTTGTATTTAATAAAGGCTCTTATTGAGATGTTAATACCTAGGCTCCTATTGATCCAAAAAAATTTAAATATCAAAAATTAAAGTAGACATAAAGAGCTTCAATTTGAGATGTCAAACGTCAAAGAATATTATTTGTATGAAAAGTTATACACAAATAAAGATAGTGATAAAAAACGCACACGCAAACAGTAAAAAATATTTATTTATTTCTATAAAGTATGTATAAAGAATACTTTATAATTACTTGTTTACTATACGTTTTCTTTAAAAAGGACATTCGTGAATTCGTCATGTTTATTATGATTAAACAGAAATTATTTAAGAGATAACTCCTTTAACTCTTTATGACTAATTAAAGAATACTTCTGATTTTTTTGCAATAAAATATATAAAGATCCTTCAATTTTTTTTAACTATCTTTATTGAGAATATATCGACTCGTTAATGCATATACGAGGGTAGTTCAATAAGTCTTTAGAATAAAGTATAAAAACAATTTTTTTTGGGTAAATTTTTTTTTATTTTTCAACATAATCTCCTTGGAGCTCTATACACTTGGTCAATCGCTTTTTAAGTTTTTTTAATCCTTCAGAAAAGTGCGTTTTCGGAAGTTCCTCAAAATAAGCACTTACAGAGGCAATGACGTCTTCGTTGTCCGTAAATCTCTGTCCACCGAGCCATTTTTTCAAGTTTGGAAATAAGAAAAAGTCACTGGGGGCTAAATCTGGTGAATACGGTGGGTGCTCGACCAATTCGAATTTTAGTTCTTCAATTTTAGCCATTGAAACGAAGCATGTGTGAACTCGGGCGTTGTCGTGATGAAAGAGAATTTTTTTTCTAGCCAAATGTGGTCGTTATTTTTTAATTTCTTCTTTCAGCTGCTCTAATAATGATGCATAATACTCACCAGTAATTGTTTTACCCTTTTCCAAGTAGTCAATAAGTATAATTCCACGTGCATCCCAAAAAACTGTAGCCATAACCTTACCAGCTGACTTTACGGTCTTTGCCTTCTTTGGAGCTGGTTCGCCTGTGGAAATCCACTGTTTGGATTGTTCCTTTGTCTCAGGAGTGTAGTGGTGTATCCATGTTTCATCCACAGTCACAAATCGACGAAAAAATTCCTCAGGATTCCGACTTATGCGCGCCAAAAGAGCCTCAGAGACGACCACTCTATTGCGTTTATTCTCAGCTGAGAGCAAACGCGGCACCCATCTTGCCGATAGCTTTTTCATGCCTAATTTTTCATGTAGAATTGAAACAACTGCACCTATAGATATCCTTGTGGCCTCAGCTAACTCACGCACTTTTAATCTTCTATCCTTCAACACCATATCGTGGATTTTATTGATGATTTCGGGAGTAGTTGCTTCTACGGGCCTTCCTGAACGTGGTTCGTCACTTATTGATGTACGACCACGCTTAAATTCATTTACCCAGTTATAAACCGTTGCTAAGGCAGGGGCAGATGTGCCATGAACTGAGTCCAATTCATTTTTTATCTCATATGGAGTTAAACCCTTTAAATGAAAATGTTTAATTACCGCTCTGAACTCGTTTTTTTCCATTTTTCTTAACAAGCAATTTTTTTTTTTTCAATTGGTTATAAAAACACGTAAACTCAGAAGATGTGGACTGTGACTGCACCATATATCTAGTCGGGAGTGGTGCTGACTGAAAACAGATGATTTGGAGCGATTCGCGCGCCATCTGTTGGTCATTCTAAAGACTTATTGAACTACCCTCGTATTTCTATGTGACAAATAGTATATTTTCATAGTTAAATATGTAATTTAAATTATAATTCTGTGGCTTCCGGGAATAACCACTTAACTGACTTTTTCGTGTTATCGAGATATTGAGCTTTAGTGGGTGTATGTTACATGCGAGAATATACTTTAGTTGTTATTCCTGGAACACCGTAGCTTTATTATTGAAAATTGTTGAAAGACGCGTGAGCGCGGGCACTTTTGTCCCTTAACACGGACTGGCAGGTAGAGCGCATGCGCGCACTCGGCCTGCGGTGCATCGAGTCTCTCTCGATCCGCCGGCGTCAGAACGACCCACGAGTTCACAGAGAGAACATGCCGAGCACAGTACACACGCGCAACGAGAGTTTTTTTATTAACTATTGAATAAAGCTTCAGTACTTTTATATAGACATCCGGCCTTTATTTATTTCGCTGTCCACCTCAAACTTGCTTCCTATCAGGTTATGGGCCTTTGAGGTAGGACGCTTCCACCGCGCAAAGAGAGCCTTTGTCGGGAGATCGCAGTGTAAGGGCAACGACGCGCGCGTTTTCTCGAGTGACTGGTGAGTTTCCTCGTCAAATGATAAAAAAGAAAATAGGCCTGTCATTTGGGCAGATGCTGAAGAGCTACTTGACTCAGTCATAGACAAGCGAAACCAGATTGGTACCCGAACTACATATTCTGCAGGGATTTGTCAATCATCTGTTTTGGGATGGGCTAGTTTTACTTTTAGGAAAAGAGAAAGCTAAACTTAGGCCAACAAAGTTGGGTTTAATTTAAAAAAATTATCAGGGCAGAGTTTTTGAAGGCAATGCTTGTCGACGACTACTGAAGGAAGCAGATAAACTTCGAGCACCTGATATTTCTGGGGAAGTCGAAAATAGTCAAATAGAGCCTTTCATCTTTGCTTTTACAGAAATGAACAAGGTTGTTGAGTCTTGTTTTTCCACAACGAATTCCGGAGTTGATTTGGATCAAAATTTAATTGCATTGTCGGAAGCTGTTAAGAGCAGTGGAGTCTCTGAATCGTTAAAAATCCATGTACTTCTGAAGCACTTAAAAGACTGCCTTGCATATTTGGACAATGATGATGGGCTAGGATTATGGTCTGAGCAGGCTGGCGAATCAATGCACAGAAACTTTTTGAAACTTTGGGAAAGGAACAAAAGCAACTATATTCAGGATCCAACTTATATTACAAAACTAAAAAAGTCTGTCGTTCATTTTTCTTCAAGAAATATATAAAGAAATATGATTTTTTTCGTTGATAATAACTTTCTGAACAAAATTACAAGTTGTGGAAAAGTACATATTATCAATATAATACACTTACACATCCAATGCACCAGCCTAAATATGACTTCTTATATAAATTATATATTTATATATGTATATTTTATATATATATATATATATATATATATATATATATATATAAAATATACATATATAAATATATAATTTATATAAGAAGTCATATTTAGGCTGGTGCATTGGATGTGTAAGTGTATTATATTGATAATATGTACTTTTATTTTATATATATATATATACATCATTCCATTTATTTGATAACCAGGTCTACATGTATATACACAATATATCATACTTATATATAATATACGTGATATCTACATATTTTGTATATCCTCGTTGATTATATAATGAAGTTCCATGCATTCTTAAGGTACAACTCATTCGCTTACATCAATAATTTAGCTAAAATACGTAAATTGACGATATCTCGAAAACAGGAGCCGATCGGATTTCGATTCGAACGGATTTAAGATGTACATTCATGCCCGAATACCGCACCGCAACCCGATTTTATCGTCATTTTGGTCAAACCTATCGCTTCTTCCTGCCCACCGTGTACAACTCATTATTATTTTATTGATAAGACAATGCTGTATCTTTATTACTCGAAACTTTCCCTATATTCGACTCTTCGTATCTCGAGAGGAGGTTCGATGAACGAACGCCTGAATAGACGGCACAACCCACGGAGATTCAACCTCGAGTTATTTAGAATGACTAAATATAACCCAATTAATGATTACTGTGCATGCGGGGTCAAACTACATAAATGATTTTTCATAAGTATATATATAGATATTTCCGAACGTTTATTTCTCTATTTAATATATATATATATATATATATATATATATATATATATATATATATATATATATATATATATATATATATATATATATGTAGTACACAAAATTCAACATATAAATCGTAATTGTAATTGATTCTATGCGTTTTATACTGATTCTTTAATAGGTAATATAAATCAATTTATTAATTATTCTTACTAGTCACGATAAATATATATATAACTGCGATTTTTATTACAAATTAATAAACCCCGAAATTTATTTAAATTAAGTTAACTACACCACCACGACAATAATAATTTCTCGATCTCTACTAATTAAATTCTGTATTTAGCGGTCGCACGCTGGCTGTACAATGGCCGCTCCCTGCCTCTGTTCGCACGCACCATTTGCCAACCGCGTTGCCGGTATTACCAGTAACATGTAATACAAATTGCACTACCTCTGGAATCCACGGTCTGAAACAAATAATGACCTACGGCGAACACACAACAGCTCCAACTCTCCACCAAGCCTCGAACCTTGACTGCACTGAAACAAACTAAAACAAAAAGGAAAGCTCTCACCAAGTAATTTTTACAGTCAAAATTATAAAAACTCTCTTGAATAAATCCTAGGGCCCGACGCTTTGTGGGCAAAGACACGTCGATCAAAATATATCCACCCACGTTGAATTAAATCCAAATTAGCAACTCTCTCGACAAAAAGCAATGGCTATTCCTCCGCAAAAGTCTCCACGCGGTGCGGCTAACCTCTAAAACGAAATAATGCGGCTACCTTGAACAGCGACTGTGCTCGGCGAGGGCTCCGGACGGAATGGACAGGGCGGAAGGACTCCAGTCCTCTCCTCGTGCGTCCCTGCACCCTAGCTCCCTCTATTTTACCTTACTCGATCTTCTCTTCTTTTCTAATACCTGTTGGCATAGGCGATTTTCCACAACTCGATTTTCACTAGAGTAGTAGCTGGAGGTTAGTTACTGCTCTAGTTTTTACCATCATGCATTGCGCCCCTGTGACGCGCGTAATTTAAAATATTAAGCCTCTATACTGCAACGCTACTCCGATAAGCATATACCCCATTACTCGATAAAATAATGTGTAATAATTGATAGAGCGCGACGCGCTTGTTGTAAACGCGCCTTGCTCCCTTCTCCGCGCGCTTATCTTCCTATCTTTTTAGACGCCTATATCATCATCTTCCGTCTTCCGTCTCTCTCGCCGCTTGACTCTCCCTTACTCTCCACGCGCTCCGATAAGCATATACCCCATTACTCGATAAAATAATGTGTAATAATTGATAGAGCGCGACGCGCTTGTTGTAAACGCGCCTTGCTCCCTTCTCCGCGCGCTTATCTTCCTATCTTTTTAGACGCCTATATCATCATCTTCCGTCTTCCGTCTCTCTCGCCGCTTGACTCTCCCCTAAGCTCCACGCGCTCCGTCTGTGCTCTCGGGTGTCCACGTACGCGAGTGTGTATGTGTGTGAGTGCATCATCGTCTGCTGCTGCTGTGCTGCTGCTGCTACGGCCCCGCGGCTCCCGGCCGCTTCTATCGTCTCTCTCTCTCTATCTCTCTCTCTCTCTCTCTCTCTCTCTTTCTCTCTCTCTCTCTCTCTCTCTTTCTCTCTCTCTCTCTCTGTCTCTCCGTCTTCTGCCTAAGACAAGAGAGGAGCTTCATGGTTTCTCGCCGGAAGAGCTCAATGCCCACTTTGCAGGGGTGTCGATCTCCCAAAGTGAAAGTGATGAAGAACTTGACAACGTCTTGACCACTGCCAGTGATGACGGCTTTGTTTTCCGAGAAGTCAGCTTCACGGATGTGGTCCTGGCTGTTGCACATTTCTCATCACAGGCCAGAGGGGAAGACGGCATTCCCCAAAGTATAGTGGCTAAGGCTCTTCCGTTTGTGAGAAATCGTATTGTTAAGATCTTTAACTCCTCTCTGTCCAGTGGCATTTTTCCGGGAACTGGGAAGGGAGCTCAATTGGTGCTTTTGAAGAAGAAGCCTGTCCCATCTACGACCAATTGCCCTACTGAGTTTCCTTTCTAAGGTCCTGGAAAAAATAGTTCACGATGTGAGTGTAATTTATTGACGTGAATGATTGTAAGAATGAATGTGTCTTTTATACTTGGACGTGATAGATATATATGCAATATAAATGTGTATGTGTATATATTACTTGTTATCTATTTATTTTTATATTATTAAGTTGACGACATGCTATGCTGTGATTTACTGACTACATTATATTATGTTAGATTATATTGACGACCGGTGTTAGCGAACCAAAAAGAAATTTTAAAATGTAAGGACTAATAATGTGACAACTTATTTTAAACAGAATGTACATACAGTTATAATTTTTGTCATAAGTGATAAATAAAAAGTATCTCTGTCTCTCTCTCTCTCTCTCTCTCTCTCTCTCTCTCTCTCTCTCTCTCTCTCTCTCTCTTTCTCTCTCTCCGTCCTCTGCCTAAGACAAGAGAGGAGCTTCATGGTTTCTCGCCGGAAGAGCTCAATGCCCACTTTGCAGGGGTGTCGATCTCCCAAAGTGAAAGTGATGAAGAACTTGACAACGTCTTGACCACTGCCAGTGATGACGGCTTTGTTTTCCGAGAAGTCAGCTTCACGGATGTGGTCCTGGCTGTTGCACATTTCTCATCACAGGCCAGAGGGGAAGACGGCATTCCCCAAAGTATAGTGGCTAAGGCTCTTCCGTTTGTGAGAAATCGTATTGTTAAGATCTTTAACTCCTCTCTGTCCAGTGGCATTTTTCCGGGAACTGACATCACTACTAAAAATAACGGAAGAGATAAGATCAGGCATTAAAAACAACAAAAAACTATTGACTATTTTGTTGATGTTTGATTTTAGCAAAGCATTCGACACCATCTCACACACTAAACTGCTGCGTAAGCTGATGCGCATGGGATTCTCCAGGAGTGTTCTCCTGTGGCTTAAGTCATATATAATGGGGAGACGACAGAAAGTCGTCACAAACACAAAAGGGGATTCAGGTTGGCTAACCACCAATCTTGGCGTTCCACAGGGCTCAGTCCTGGGACCCATGCTTTTCAGCCAGTACATAAACGACTTACAAGACGCACTAGACTTAGATGGTGTAGAACATATACTTTACGCTGACGACCTGCAAACCTACACTCAAGTGACCCTGAAAGGTCTTTGTGATGGTATCGGTCACATGTCGGCTGTAGCACGAGCAGTGTCGAACTGGGCAACGTCAGTTGGCCTGCGCCTCAATGTCGGCAAGACAAAAACGATTATTTTCGGATCTGATCATAACATCAAACAGGTTCAGAACTTTGACTTGCAAGGCATTGAAATACAGACCGGCGTACACGTTCCCTTTTTCGATACAGTCACCAACCTCGGCGTGGTAATGGACGGAAGGTTAACATGGAAGCCGCAACTGAATGCGGTCAGTAGGAAAGTAAATAGAGCTCTGTATAGCTTAAAATTATTTCGTTCAAGCACCACAGAGATACTGAGGAAGCAGCTGGCATGTGCACTGGTACTACCTCACTTAGACTATTGCTCAGTGGTTCTTCTTGACGTGTCAGGGGAGCTTCAGATACGACTACAACGTTTACAGAATTCATGTGTGAGATACATATGTGGTGTTAGGCGTGATGAGCATATATCACCGCCTACAGGGAAAAACTGGACTGGTTAGATCTGAAGGTGAGGAAGGTGTATTTTATGGGGCTGCTGCTTTACAAAGCGGTTGGCATGCGGCAGCCACCATATCTTACTGCTCTCTTTGAAAAAAACCTGGCCAGGTCTTCAAGTAGGGGTGGTACGAAAGAGCTTTCGGTTCCGGGGTCACGCACCGATAAGGGTCTATTCTCGTTTAGAGTTCAAGGTGCGTACCTGTGGAATTCGCTCCCAAGCAGTGTGAGGTGCCTGCCATCTTTTTGTAAATTTAAAACGGCGTTTAGCAGGCACCTTAAACAATTACATGGTGACGGGAATACATAGAGGTGAACTTTTCGAGAATCGGTTTATACATTATTTTGTTCATCTCTGTGTATTCCCAATCTGACTCGGATATTTATTTGGGTTATTTATTTATTTGAATTATTTATTTATTTAATTTATTTATTTATTTAAATTTATTTATTTATTTATTTAATTTAATTATTTATCTTACTTATTTATTTATTTGACTTAGTTATTTATTAATTTATTTATTTATTAAATATGTTAAGTGTTAAGTGTGAATGTATTTATTAGCGTGAATTGTAAAAGTGTCATATGAATGAGTGTGTTTTTAAAATTTCGACGTGATAGTTATACGTAAAAATTTAGTAAAGTATGTGTATGTATTCTTTTTATTTTATCGTAATATGTTATCTCTATTTTATTTTTTTTATTCTATGTATTTTGACGAAGTGTGTTCTGTGATATGCCATCTAACTATAACTCTTTCATTATATTTAGATTTTATAAACTGACGAACTGCTACAGCGAATATTGTTATTTAATACATAAGAAATGCAATAAGTGAATGTCAAATGTAAGATAACAAATATATAATACTGACTGATATTTTAATTATTATAACTATACATGTACATGCAATTGTAAGAATTTCGTCTTTGATGAATAAACAGTATCTCTCTCTCTCTCTCTCTCTCTCTCTCTCTCTCTCTAAAATGTTAAAATGACGTTTATCTAAAAATTATGAAAATTCTTTAAATAGATCTTTTGTTTGTCTTGACGTCTTTTCTTGCTTAAAGTTTGTATCAGAATACTTTAAATACTTTTTATATTAGAAATTTGTAATAGTTTGATAGCAAAATATAATAACATGTTTAATAAAGAATTCTAAAATTATATACTGTCATAATTAGAAATTAGAATAAGAGTCAGTGATAATTCATAATTGAGATACAAATATGTACAAAAATTTAAATTGTAAAGTTAAAATAGAAGAAAAATAATTATAGGTAATAAGAGACAGCAATAAAAGTAAAAGAATAAGGTGGAAGAAAAGTATATTTTAAGTTAGTAGTAAATACATTTCATTTAATTATTTTTAAGTAAATTTTTCTGCTTTTAATATTGCTGTAAAAATGTTTTTCATATTCTCTTGTACTTTATCGTTATTTTTTCTAAAATTATGATGACGATGTCTTTGTCCACCTTTTTTACATCTGTAACGACCTGTAAATTTGAAATACATTTAAGATATTACACAAGATTCTATTACGAATTTAAAAAATGAAAATTTCAACATATATAAGTATAATTTTAATTGTTATAAAAGAAGTTATTATTTATAAATCTTCTATCAAAAATATATTTATTTAAAGTTCAATCAAGATTTTATTTTTTTATAAATTGAAGTACGTATTAATTGTAAATGATAAAGAAACATTATATTACCTTTTGTTTTTGTGAATTATTTTTAGTATGAAATGCAGTCTTTTCATGGTTTTGATATTGATAGTTGCTATTATTTTGACTATATTTTGCATTTTTTTTATCTACAAAATGGAATATTTATAACGAGGTCTTAGATTTTTTAAATAATAATTATGTTCATATTAAAATATACTTACTATAATATTGATTTTTGATTTTTAAATTGTCAAAAGTTTTTCTTTTATTAGTACGTGTATTGTGCCGGAAAACAATCTATGATACATGATCCTTGTGGAAGTCAAAATATGAATTCGCCTTGCATGGATAAAAGTACAGGAAAATATACGAAAAACTTTCCAAAAAATTATAACGATACAACGAATTTTCAAACTAACGGATATTCAATCTATAAACGAAAAAATGATGGTAGAAAAATAAATTATAAAAGTCAACATCATAATAAAGTAACCGATTTGTTGTTACGTATAATCCGTATTTGTTGTTAAAATTCAATTGTCATATTAACGTAGACATATGTTCAACTGCACAATGTATTAAATACTTGTTTAAATATTGTTATAAAGGACATGATTGTTCATATATTGAAATACGCAATGCTAATATATATTCTAAAGAAGACGACTGCACAGAAAATAATGAAAATAACAATGAATATGAATATGATGAAATTCGGCAATATATTAATACAAGATATTTATGTCCTCCAGAAGCAATGTATAGATTATTAGAATATGTGTTAAATGAAATATCACATGCTATAATAAGATTAGCTGTATTTGAAGAAGATGCACAAGACGTATATTTTGAAAAAGGAAAAGAGGAAACAATAAAGAACAAAAATGTAGAAACTACATTAACAGCATATTTTATATTAAACCAAACAGATTCTGAAACATTAAATTATCTATATTCTGAAATACCAATGTTCTACACTTTTGATGATAAATATAAAATGTGGAATAAAAGAAAAAAAAATTAATAAGCCCATATTGAGCAGAATGTACTTAGTTAACCCGAAAGAACGAGAACGGTATTTTATAAGATTATTACTTTTACATGTCAAAGGCTCAATTAATTTAACGATTTACGTACCGTCGATGGTGTAATGTATAATACATTTTATGAAGCTGCTATAGCTAAACAGTTGATCAGTGAAGATGAAAATTGGGATAGATGTTTAGAAGAAGTAATGTAAATTCAATTTTCTACTACACTTTGCAAATTATTTGCTTTTATATGCATTTATCACAAACCTATTAATGCAAGAGATTTGTATGAAAAATACGAAGAATTTTTCTATCACCCTAAATAAGAAAAAAGTATAGGTAAAAATATTGAATTGAATATAATTGAAAAAATTTACAAATAAATGGATTTTTCTTAAAGGATTTCCATTTGCCTGATGTTAACTCATATATGGAAGAATATGATGATATATCAACATTTTATGATAAAAACAACGTATTTAATGATTTGCAATTAAAAGTAACATCATTAAACGCAAATCATAATAGTACATTATGCATCAAGGGAGTAAAGTGGGCAATGTACGCACTGTGTGACGTTGCCGACCGAGCGAAGCGAGGTCGGCATTTCACACAGTGCATGCTTGCCTACTGTACTCCAGAGGTGCGTATACTACTTTTCACCACACCCCCGTAAAGAAATGACTGTACGCATCTCAGCAGGCCGTACAGTACCCCATGCTCTGCCCAGAAGTAAAGTGACTTGTGTACGCGCGACGCGCTGTTTTACCGCTCGAGACGCAGTCGAGAGCGGAAAAAGGCGCATCGCGCATGCGCAAGTCACTTTATTCCCTAGGCAGTCCATACGGTACTGTACGGCCTGCTGAGAGGGCGTACAGTCAGCACTTTACGCGCAGTGTGGTGAAAATATATATGATACGGTTTTAGAATTTTTAAAATACAAACAGAATAATTGAATTTTCATTGATGGACGAGGAGGAAGTGGAAAAAGCGATTTTGTTGCTCAGTCTGTCTCGCACTTCCAAGCGGAAAGGTCGGTAAATTTGAGAATTCAAAACATAATCTACACAAGCAAAAAAATTAATATAAATAGCCCGAAGTGCAGTTTTATTTCTCATAATGTTTTAACTATTCGTAGCTGAATGGCCGGTGAATTTTAAAATTGAAAACAGAATCTACGGATGCGCGAAAATTAATATAAATAGTCAGAAGAGCGGTATTGTTGCTCAGTTTATCCTTGCAGTTCAGAGCGGAAAGCCCGTTGAATTTAAAAATTGAAACATTCAGAGCAATTTTGTTGCTCAGTCTGTCTTCGCACTTCCAAGCGGAAAGGTCGGTAAATTTGAGAATTCAAAACATAATCTACACAAGCTAACAAATTAATATAAATAGCCCGAAGAGCAGTTTTGTTTCTCATAATGTTTTAGCTTTTCGTAGCTGAATGGCCGGTGAATTTTAAAATTGAAAACAGAATCTACGGATGCGCGAAAATTAATATAAATAGTCAGAAGAGCGGCATTGTTGCTCAGTTTATCCTTGCAGTTCAGAGCGGAAAGCCCGTTGAATTTAAAAATTGAAACATTCAGAGCAATTTTGTTGCTCAGTCTGTCTTCGCACTTCCAAGCGGAAAGGTCGGTAAATTTGAGAATTCAAAACATAATCTACACAAGCAAACAAATTAATATAAATAGCCCGAAGAGCAGTTTTGTTTCTCATAATGTTTTAGCTTTTCGTAGCTGAATGGCCGGTGAATTTTAAAATTGAAAACAGAATCTACGGATGCGCGAAAATTAATATAAATAGTCAGAAGAGCGGTTTTGTTGCTCAGTCTGTCTTCGCACTTCGAAGTGGAAAGGTCGGTAAATTTGAAAATTCAAAACAAAATCAATACATGCCCGAAAATTCATACAAATAGCCAGAAGAGCGGTTTTGTTGTTCAGTCTGTCTTCGCACTTTGAAGTGGAAAGGTTGGACAATTTGAAAATTCAAAACAAAACCTACACATTCACAAAAATTAATATAAATACCCAGAAGAGCGGTATTGTTTCTCAGTCTATCTTTGCAGTTCAAAGCGGAAATGTCGTTGAATATGAAAATCAACATCAAAATCTACTCTTGCGCGATAATTAATATAAGTAGTCAGAAGAGCGGTTTTTTTGCTCAGTCTATCTTCGCACTTTGAAACGGAAAGGTTGGTCAATTTGAAAATTCATAACCACATCTACACATCCGCGAAAATTAATATAAATCGCCAGAATAGCAGTTGTATTTCTCAGTGTATTTAGCTTTTCGAAGCGGAATGGTCGGTGAATAGGAAAATTTAAAAACAAATCTGCGCATGCGCGAAAATTAATATAAATAGCCAGAAGAGCGGTATTGTTGCTCAGTCTATCTTTTAGTTATAAGCGGAAAGGTTGGTGAATTTAAAAATTGAAAACCAAATCAACGCATGCGCGAAAATTAATATAAATAGCCAAAAGAACGGTTTTGTTGCTCAGTTTGTCTTCGCACTTTAAAGTGGAAAGTACGGTAAATTTGAAAATTCAAACCATAATCTACGCAAGCGAGAAAATTAATATAAATAGCCCGAAGAGCAGTTTTATTTCTCAGGATGTTTTAGCTTTTCGGAGCTGAATGGTCGGTGAATTGTAAAATTTAAAAACAAATCTACGCATGCACGAAAATTAATATAAATACCCAGAAGAGCGGTTTTGTTGCTCAGTCTGTCTTCGCACTTCGAAGCGGCAAGGTCGGTGAATTTGAAAAATCCAAACAAAATCTACACATTCGCGAAAATTAATATATATATCCAGAAGATCGGTTTTATTTCTTAGTCTGTCTTTGCAGTTCGAAACTCTAAAATTTCTTTAAATTTAGTTGTATACTGTTTTACATTTGAGCTTTTTGTGCTACAAACTTGTTGTTATTTAGTCGACTTTATGGGTTTCAGTGGACAGGCGCTGTTCGCTTCGGCGATCTGTGAGACGGGTCTGAAATTGTTACACTTAAGTCGATATTGTTACGTAAGTTAATATACTGTAAAAGAGGTTCAAATGAGATACGAGTTCCAAAGAGGTCGCTCTAATTCTAATAAAGTTAGGAAATATAGAAAGTGTGACTTCAGGAGACCGGAGAACCGGAGAAAAAATGGAAGCACTTTAATATAATATAAGATAAGATTGCACATCTAGGGAGGAAAAGTATTGCCTCGCCTTCGGCTCGGGTGGCAATTTACAAGTGCTATGGACTAATCATTTTTCCTCCCGTGGTGCGTATACTATTATTCAGTGTACTACATTTCAGTATCGGAGCCGGGAGGAAATGTGGTACTTTCTTCCAGGGTATGGCGGAAAATACTATATGCAATACGGGACGAAAGTAGATTTTGCCCTCGGGTGACACTACTGCACGAGCGAAGTGAGGGAAAAATCTTCTCACTCAGGCAGTAAACCCACCCGCGGGAAAAATCTACTACTTTCGCCCCTTATTACATAATCTACTATATATCACTGTTTTATAAAATGTATATAATATAGGTAAAGTTTTATTCGAACTAATTCTTATAATGATATTCTAAACCCTAAAATCATAAATTAATATTATCATGTATTTATTTAATACGAATTTCTATTATAAGATTCTATAAGTAAATGAATCAAAACCCGGTATTAGCTTCTGCGCGCTCTCTGCATCATCGCGGGGCCTCATAGCGATGGTCGTGAATGACGTCGAAAGCCGTCTTTCGGAGCGGGCCCGGTAGGTAAGGCCTGACCACGCCTGTCGTCGTCTCGCAGTGGATCGTATGGCCTTCTATATCGAGGGCCTGCAATTTTACCTTAGTGGCCAAATTTATGTGAGGCATCTCGGTGTCGGACCGCTGATTTTTGGCGATCGTGGCCGGATCGAGGATCGACGGCATGCCGATCGTCTCCACACGTGAGAATGCGTCGGCGACTATGTTCTCCTCTCCTGGAATGAAGTCCAGCGTGACGTTGTGCTGGAGGAGGTAATCGATATGGCGTGCCCGCCTGGGTGACGCCTTGTCTGCGCGCTGGTCCGGTGCGCGCGTTAACGGCTTATGATCTGTCCAAAGCGTGAAAGGACGACCTTCCAGGATCTGCTGGAAGTGTTTCACTGCCTCGACGGCGCCCAGGAGTTCCCGGTCGTACGGGCTGTAGCGTGTCTCTGTGGACGTCAGCTTTCTAGAGAAAAAACTTATGGGTCTCCAGGTTCCTTTGGGGTGTTCCTGTTTTAGAGCTGCTCCCAGGGCTGTGTCCGAGGCGTCGGTGTTCAGGCGGAGTGGGGTGTCGGGCCTGAGGAACGTCGTTCGGGCCGCTGAGGCTATGGCCTCTTTGCTGCGCGCAAACGCCTCGTTTGCTTTCTGTGACCAGACAAGCTGAATGGCCTTTTTCTTAGGCGGAAGGGCCTTTAAAAGGTCGTTCATTGGAGCCAGAATATCGGCGGCCTTGGGTATGCATCGCCTGTAGTAGTTTACAATGCCCAAGTATCGGCGCAGTGAGGTCGACGTCTGCGGCTTCGTGAAATTCTGAATCGCTCGAACCTTGGTATCGGGGGGGTTGAATCCGTCCTCGGACACTATGTAGCCAAGGTACGTCACCTGGCTTTTTCCAAGGAAGCATTTGGCCGGGTGGATGCGTAAACCGGCGGCTCTCAGTACGTCGAAGATGATGCGGACGTGCTTCGAGTGTTGCTCGTGGTCCTCGGAGGCGATAATTATGTCGTCGAGATAGCACTTCGCGAACGGGTACGGACGTAAGAGATGGTCCATAGCCCGCTGCAATACTTGAGCCGCACCCTTCAGACCGAGTGAAGAGCTGACAAACTCGAAGAGGCCGAAGGGCGTGGTGATGGCGGTCTTCGTAACGTCCTCAGGTGCTATGGCAAACTGGTAGTACGCCTTCCGCAGGTCGACGACGGTAAAAACCTTACCGTGTAGCTCCTGTAGGAGATCTTCGACAACCGGCAAGGGGTACCGGTCCGGCTTGGTACGAGCGTTGAGGCTCCTGTAGTCCCCAGTGACTCGAAAAGTACCGTCTGCCTTTTCCACTAGGTGCAGTGGGCTCGCCCAATCGCTGGACGAAGGCCGGATTACTCCTTGGGCCAGCAGCCGGTCGAACTCGGCTTTAGCTGCGGCGAGACGCGGCCCTGTGAGTCTCCGGGGGCGCTCGGCGACGGGAGGCCCGGTAGTCTCGATATGCAGAGTCGCTGGCAGGTCAGGCAGTTTGGCGGTGGAACCACCCGGAGACGTCAGGTCGCTGTACTCCAGAAGCAGCTCGGCGTAACGGTGTGAGTAGTCTGCTGGGGCGACGAGCGACACGCTGTGGATCGCCGGGACCGCCAGAGAGCCTGGAGTTGAGAGCAAGGTCGTCGTGTCGATAAGACGCTTGCTCTTGAGGTCGACTGCGAGACCGTGATGGGCCAGGAAATCGGCTCCGAGGATCGGAGTCTGTACGTCGGCGATGGTGAATTCCCAAGAATACGGGCGTCGCAGGAAAAGGTCCAACGCCAGCTTATGCGTGCCGTATGTCGAGATGGGCGACGCATTAGCTGCATGAATCGTGAGTTGTTGTCGGTGCCGGAACTGCTTAAAAACAGAACGTGGCAGAAGCGAGATGACCGAACCTGTGTCCGCCAGGAACTTGAGACGAGTGGCCTTCTCGTATAGGTGCAGGCGGTTTTCCGTAAACGCGCAAACCTCCGCCGTCTGACACGGGGCTCGCGCATCTAGTTTCCCGAGCTGAGAAACGAGCAGGGAGGCCTGCAGTTGGTAGCTTGCTGGCTGTGGGTTCGATGGTACCAGCACCACTGTGGATTGCCGGTAGGAGTGGCGCTACGGCTCGCGGTCCTGCCTGAGCCGGGGCGCGAGCGTGGGCGGCTTCTGGCCTGCTGCTGAAGTAGCTGGCCGGTTCCCGTACCCGCGTGGTCTCGCTCCGCGAGGAGCTGTTCGACGGCCGCTTGCAGGGTATCGAGTCGCTTCCCGAGGGTAGCGGTGCTGTCCTCCTTCGGTTGCCTGCTCGGCGATGCGGATGAGCGTGGCCGACGGGCGGTTACGGCGGCGACTGTTGGATCGCCCGTGGCGAGCTCGTCTGCTATAGAGGCCAGATCGCCGAGGTCGTCAGTCTTAAGAACCTTCAGCAAACGGCTCACGTTGGGCGGCAGCAAGTCGAACCATTTTACCCGCAGGGCGTTATCCGTGACGACCGTACCAGCGAGAGACTGCATCTGACGGAGAAGCTGAGACGGCTTCTTATCGCCAAGCTGGAGCTCTGAAAATAAGCGATGGAGCTGCTGGTCGGAAGAGTCAGTCAGGCGCGACGTGATCGCCTGCTTCAGATGCTCATACCGGCCGGTGTCCGGCGGGTTGGTCAAAACGTCGGCCACCTCTTGGAGGACGTCGTGTGTGAGGTGGGTGACTACCAGGTTATATTTCGAGCGGTCCGAGCGGATCTGGTTGACCTCGAACGCCGAATCGACCTGGAGGAACCAGACCCTTGGGTCGAACTTCCAGAATAACGGCAGAGAGCACTTGGATGCTACCTCGACGTTCGCGCCGTTGCCGTTCGAGTCAGGATCGCTCGCGTTGTCGGAGTTATCCGGGGGGGCCATGGCTCCTTGTAGCGGTGTGTGTAGCTGCGATGTTGTAGGACGTCGTGTAGAGCTCGGCAGTCAGCGAAGCGGCGTTGCGTCGTCAGCGGCGAGCGCTTGACGGTACGTGCAGCGGCTGCTGCTCTGCGATGGTTGGCGGAGGCACTCGGCGACGTCTGTTACTCTGCTCTGGTCCGCGGCGGCTGCTGCTCTGCGCTAGTCAGTGGCGGCGGCGCACGGTGGCGCGCGCGGCTGCTGCTGCTCTGCGTTAGTCCGCAACGGCGGCGCTTGGTGGCGCGCGCGGCAGTTGCTGCTCTGCGTTAGTCCGGTTGCTAATCAGCGTCGAGTGGGGGGGGGGGGGTGAAACCGCTCACAAGGCAACCGGAACCACGTGGGCCGCACAAAGGCGGCAAAATCAACGAGACGGCGACTTCCAAGAAACCGCGGAAGCCGGACAAATGCCTCAATTCTCGGTAAAGCCGAGAAAGAGAGATCGCGATGCCTGGACAGGAAAAATGCCCAGGGAAAGGATTCGCTTTCGCAGACGTGCGAGGCTGCTGAAATGTCGCGTCGACTGTTGCGAGGCGATTTTTCGCGAACGAAAGCGCGAGAGTTTTACTTCGCGAAAAGACGGAGGAACGCTCGATTGCGAGATTCGCTCGAACCGCTCGCGGCTCTCGTGAATGAAAGTGATGCGAGTTAGCCCGAAAGTATGAAAACTTAGGGCTGCTCGAGGAGACGTCCTGCGAGACAGCGTGCTACGAGGGGCAAATAGCGAGCCCGTGAAAACGCGCACTTCGTTCTCTCACCTTGTTAAAATCACGTCGGGGTCACCACTTTGGAAATCGTTCCTTAGAAAGGGAGAGAGATTGACGCAAAGACGAGAAGTCGAGTAGATAGTCTTTATTGTGTCTTTACAGCGATCGCAGAGCGGGCTTGGTCGTAGCGTGCGAGCGGCCCGAGAGCCAAGCCGATACTGGTGTGACTCGCTTATCGCCACCTCGAGGTGGGGGAGAAGCGAGCACGAAGATGGCCGCCTCTGCCGAGCTAGTACAGCTTCCGAGGACAGAGGCGCTGCTTGCAGCGATGAACCGGGGGCGCCACATACGTAAGCTTTCTCAAATCTATGTTGGTGTGACCTTTCAATGTATGCGTTGGTCTTGGTACGACTATATTTTTCCTTGCTATGTTTTGTTTTGTGGACTCAATAAGAAACTGTTTGACTTTCAAGTAGAAGTAAATTATTTATGATATAACATAGCCTGATTTTTTAAAGCAATTGTTACTTACATTTTATTGTATACAAGAATGCCATTTATCAATGCATCACCACTTATCATTCATTTTATTAAGCGCCTATTGATCTTATTTGACATTATATTATAAAAAAAATATTGTTTTAAATTAATTAAACGAACCATTTGTCGTTAAAATCGACTAAAAAATTTAAGAAGTTTATGTGATATTTACGCTTGCACATACAAATTTTTGTAAAAATTTTCTTTTTATTACACGAAATACTCGTGTTCTATATTACAGTGTTATTTTAACTATAAGATTTTTGTACCGCAATGTTATTCTAAGTATGAGGGTTTTATAAGAATTAAGAAAATTTTAATACATAGAGTCGATTTAAGGCTAGAATACCGTCAGAGGGGTAAAAAATCTTCTTTTTAAAAAAAAAAACTGTTCCTTGAAGCTCACTTTTTACGCTGAAATGATCCAAATTATTTTTTAAAGCATCCTACATATATTTTGAATATTTTTATATTATTTTATTACATTAGCTTATATGCAGAAGTGTTCACGAAGATCGGCCGCAAGATGAGTTCGATTCATTTTTTAAATAGAAAATGAATAGAGCGAAATAAATCATGATTCATTTTTACTGATTTATGAATCGAGCAAAATGAATCATAATGCTCTAATTGCGGCCAATTAGTGAACACATCTGCCTAAATGAGAATTAGGAAACTAAATCATGGGTCTTTTTGCTCTATTAACAAATCGAGGGAATGAATTAGCGATTCATCTTGCTTGGGCACATCTAACGCTCGTCTTAATAATTAGTACATTATGCAACAAATTTACAACAGTGAATATACAAAAAATTGCTATATAAATAAGTTTATAATGTAAAAACAATAATCTTGATGTGGAGTTTAAAATTATTACACCGCGCGCACTTGCGCCAGGTGCATTTTTAAGGCAAAAAATGAAGTGGTGAGGAAAACGACTTCAAAGATTGCAAATTGCATATAAGCCAATGTAATTAAATACTATAAAAATATTCAAAATATTTATAGGATGCTTTAAAAAACATTTTCGAGCTTTCAAGCGTATAAAGCTTCAAGGAATAGATTTTTTAAGAAAAAAGTTGATTTTTTACCCCTCTTAGTGTACTCTAGCCTTAAAGACAGAATTAGCTCGAGTAGGACTTTTATCTTTTGATAATAGTGGATTCTTTAAAAACGGCGAAACCAATTATAATGTTATTATTTGGTATATGAATTAAGAGGGTATTAAAGTGAAAAATGTGTCTTTAACACTTTGTTTAAACTTTATTCGTCGAGCTATTGAAATTTTCACTTAAAAATTTATAAGAGGATAGATTATGACACAACACAGGCGAAGAGTCTCGTCATTTTGCTTAATTCAGTTTCTATCTACAATTACAGCTAACATAGATGTTTCTCAGTCGGTAAATTTTGGCGCGGAAATTGACTTTGGTACCCTCTTAAAACATGATTTCTATAAAATAATTGTCGTTTATTTGTTGATCACTTTTCAGTGTTTGAAGAAAAAGCGTTGAAAAAAGTTAATAAGCTACTGATAGTCCAATTAGAAACATTAGATAAACTTAACATATTAGAAGAGGACCTTGAAACCATACAAAAAAAAATTAAGCTTACTGGAAATAATTCCGTCGAAGAACAGGACGAAGACGATATGGACATAGCATACAAACTTTGTATACATCAATGTGTTATGTAGGATAATTTGAAAAGAACATTAATATTCAATCTTTTAATTATATACCCAAGAAACAGTGTTTCTTACACTTAACACCTTAATAATTGTATATGCCTTACTCTGAGCCTGGCATCCATAGATCTTTTGAATGGACCCTTGTTCCTAAGATATGAACTATTTCACTTCGAATGTACGTTATTTTAGTAAAAAAATATATTTGTTGTAACAACAAAATTTGTAATTTGTAATAACTAAGCCAGAATAATACAAAATAAAATGGTTTAATTGATAATAAAGTAGATAGAGTTAAAAAATTATCAAGAAAAGGAATCTTGCATAAGACAAAATGTTGATGTGGTAGGATTATTTTTTGATTTCATGAACTTTCGAATAGAATTAAATAAAAAACTTACTTACGTCTCATGCAAGTTCCCTATTGGAGATGAAGCCTAAAAAGGGATTGCTATTCTAGGAAATTAACCTATTTTTAATTCAATACTTTAATTGTTAAAAACTGTAGCAGATAAATATTTGTATACAAATCGAAGCTTAAATTAAAGCTTTACTGTCAAATTTTTTTCTAGTATTAATACACGCATAGTTAGTACCACAAGCAGAAATACCTATTTTCCCTACAATAACGCATTTTCAAAATATAATAGTTCATATCTCGTGAACAAGGGTACAGTCTAAACAACTATGGATATCAGGCTCGAGTCCAGGTATCATTTTTCGATGTCTAAAAACACCTCACAAGCCTCATCAAAACCTAAGCTCCGCAGGGTCGCTGTTCTCCTAAGTAACCTTTATTAAGATACTTCAGTAGATAAACGAAAACTAATAGGATTGAAACACTGCGTATTTTAGTGAAAAAATTATTGCTTTTTTAATTTGAAAATTAATGATTTATTTACATTGTCTTACATAAAATATTGATGTTTACAAAGCTTTCAAGTTCAGTTTTAAAATTCTTCAAAAATGGAGTTTTCAATGTATGTTTACTTTTATCCCGTATGGAAAAAATCTAATGTTGATTGTTATTTTGTACCCTCAACTAAAATTTAGTGGATTACACTTGTACAATATAAAAATTATGTTGATGATTCGAAATAACATTCAACTTGAGAGTTTCTTCCACAAGGAATATTATAAAATATTTGTCGTACCCACACTGGCAAAAAAGATCAAATATGATTTTAAAAAATGCATATTTTGTTCCTTCGAACGATAAGAAACAACATTATGGTGGCAGTTTTATACGTTTTCTTTTTTAGATTTAAGTAACCTTCTTGGTACGGTGGACGTGACATTTATGATTATCTAAAAATAAAAACAATCTTACCATATAAATTAACCATATAAATACGTAATGGGTTATTTAAATGTATGAATTTTTATAAGGTGCTGTAAGTGCTAAATTCAAAGATTGTCCAATAGATGAGATAGAGAAGACAATTAGTGGCTGGTTAGCGTTGGGAAACGACCGTATAAATAGAAAGTAAATTATACTCACTTATATCTTCAATAGTATTATTAAATATTAATACGATAGATGTTTTATAGAGACTCTAAAACTGCTGCATCAATTATTTAACATCATAATCACACCTCGTGTGATATTTTTTAAATGTTTGTTTACTGCAAAGAATAAATTATAAAAGTAAAGCTGGGAAGATATGAAATTCCGTTTCACTTTCACATCTCCTTAAAATCACTTTTACATGTTGTATTTCGCATAACGATATGAATAAATATTACATTTCTAATCGTTGAACAATGTTAATGAAAGATTGAGCGATATTGTGACAATGTTGCACGAATGTTGCATTCGCGACATCTAGAAGCTCGTGGATCCGACCAGTAATGAAAAAGCGGACATTTTGATACGTGACCATGTTGCTGCAGTATTGCATATCCTGAATAAATATTAAATTTATAATTATTTAACAATGTTAATGAAAGATTGAGAAAGATTGTGACAATGTTGCATGAATGTTGCATTCGCGACATTTGGAAGTTGTGGATCTGACCAGCAATGAAAAAGCGGACATTTTGATGAGTGACAATGATGCCTAATAGTTGCAGCAATATTATTCAGCTCACATGCAATATTATTGAATCTGGTGAATCTTGTAAAACAATATTGAAAACCTCGAGCACTCACCTGTAGCCGCAATCGAGCCGCATTCCTCACTAGTCAATCCAGTCCTCTTTCCATCAACACAAATTCCATTTATAGATAACCCAAACTTTTCCTCGTCTATCCAAAGAACCCATACAACAATTTTACCTACTAATGAAAACAAAAGAAGCCACTCAGAAATCAGCTCAAACGAATCCGTAAAAGACACGAACATTTCGACGAAGGAATTCACGAAAGTTAAATTTAAAATTAACAAAAAGGAAAAAACAAATGCTTGTAACCGCAACGATGACAATGACAGATCAGTTATAGAAACTCCACACGACCAAGAAATTGACGACTAACTTGACGAAAAATTAATTTCTATTCGCAATTACATAGAGCAACCTCATACACTTCTTAACTACCTGCAATTTAAAAGTTTAATGGAAAATGCAGTAGGAAATAAAAGACCGGTCAAACTAGTATCCGAATACACCAACAATCTAAAAGAATTTGAAAGGTTTATTCGCGAAGACATATATACCCTAAAGTAAGAAACTCAACTATCAAACGTAGATGCACTATATTACTTAAAAGCATAAAAGATCCCGTAAGCATCCCGATTCAAACTCCGACCCAATCAGATACCGAAAACTAAACTATAGCACATGCTTTCTAAATTGTAAACAATGCTTAACTTACTTCAATGGAATTTAAACGGCCTACGAGGCCAACACGTATATTTACTACAGCTTGTTGCCAAACATGAGATCGATATAGTATGTATCCAAGAAACCAATTTGAAAGACGACCAATCAATCAATATGAAGAAATTTTCCTGCTATAGCAAAAATCGGTCCGACTGTCTACACGCGAGCGGTGGAGTAGCCATCTTAGTGAAAAACGACTACTATGTCAAAGAAATACCTCTAAAAACAAATATAGAGGCAGTGGCCATCTCTGTAACAATAAGTAATGAAAAACCAATAACGTTTTGCAATACTTACCTAAACAACCGTTACGATATTAACCTCGAAACACTACAAAATCTTATAGAAGAACTCCCGACTCTTTTCATACTAGTCGGAGATTTTAATACCCACAATGTATCTTGGGGCTCCAGTAAAACCGACAAAAGAGGACGAATAGTAGAAGATTTTATTAACAACAATGAAATTATATTTCTGAACGACGAATCTCCGACCTACTTTAACATTGCAACAGGCCAAAGTAGTGCGATAGATCTCAGTCTGTGCAGTAATAAATTAGCAACTACAATAGAATGGGAAGTCCTTCACGAGCTATACGGAAGCGACCATTTTCCAGTGATTATGAATATAAACAGCTCAATTGGCAATGACGACCCAAGTAATACTATCAAATGGAAATTTTATAATGCGGATTGGGAAACCTATCAAGAAAACATTAATGGTAATCTCCAGGAATTAAGCAGCACTGGTGTGGATTACAAAAATAAGAAAGACGTCAATATCAATAGTATTATTTCCAAATTGAATGAAATAATTGTAAACGCTGTTAATAATAGTATTCCTAAAACAACATCTGGAGCTCGGCCTAAAAATACCCCCTGGTGGAATTCAGAACGCGAGGTAGCCATAAAAAACGCCAAAAGGCTTTAAATAAGTATAAAAAGGTAAAATCGTCAGATAACAAAATTGAATTTCAAAAACAAAAAGCCACAGCGAAAAGAATTGTACTTGAAACCAAACTCAACTCTTGGCTAGATTATTTAAAATCAATCACACATCAAACTCCCAGCAAAGAAATGTGGGATCAGATCAAAGCAATAGAAGGCCAAAGAGGCACATCCAATGTTATTCTAAAAGATCAAGAACAAATCATAAACGAGCCCCTTCAAATTGCCAATCTATTCGCGCAACAATTTGCAGCCCATTCAAGTAACGAAAACTACGATCAAAAATTTATCCAGCACAAAATAGAAGTTGAGCAACATTTAGATACATTTTTTGAATCTGATAAAGAAGAAGCCAACAAACCAATCAACTTACCTATTACGAAAGCGGAACTTATAAAAACTATTAAAGACTCTAATAACACTAGCCCAAATCCTGACCTAATTCCGAATATCTTGATTAAAAAACTGCCCAATGAAGCCCAGAATATTCTCCTCGAAATCTTTAATATAATTTGGCTAGATCAAGTTTTTCCAGATCTGTGGGGACAAGTTGTTGTTATACCTATACCTAAACCACAAAAATCTAAATTCGATAAAGAAAACAACCGACCAATTTCTTTAACCTGCTGTTTATGTAAAACCTTCGAAAAAATAATAAACAAGAGACTCCGTTGGTACCTCGAAACAAACAACATTATAAATAAACACCAGAGCGGATTTCGAGAAAAGTGTTCTACGAACGACTGTTTATTATATCTAGAAGATAACATAAACGACGCCCTTGAAACAAACAAATTTCTGTTAGCAGTATGCCTGGATATGGAAAGGCATACGATCTCATCTGGCGAAAAAGAATACTGCAAATATTAAAAGATCATAAAATTTCAGGAAATACGTTTAATTTCATAAGAAACTTCCCAACAGGAAGAAACATAAAAGTACGCATAAAAAAACAACTTTCAGAACAAACTGAAATAATCATTGGAGTCCCCCAAGGTTCAGTCATCAGCGTCACTCTATTTTTACAGGCAATAAATGAAATTTCTAAATACATAACAGTCCCGGTTCAATTTACAATTTATGAAGACGACGTCACCCTATTCATCAAAGGAAACAATCTAAAAACTAACGTAAAAATCATCCAAAATACGTTAGATAAGCTACAGCAATATATATATATATAATATATAACATAATATTTAGTAGAAAGAAAACTGTAAATCAAAATATCGAACTAAAAATGGGGAACCATACGATTAACTTGACCCAAAAAATTAAAATACTAGGTATTATATTCGGCTCTAAACTTTCCTGGAAACCTCATCTCAAAAAACTAAAAAAAGTCTGTTTCCAACGAATGAACTTGATCAAATCACTGGCAGCGAAAAATTGGGGCACAAACCAGCAAGTTTTATGTAACACCTACAAGGCACTGATTCAATCTAAAATTGATTACGGATGCGTAGTCTACGGATCCGCATCCAACAGCTTATTAAAAAAACTCGACACGATTTTGAACACTAGCATGCGCATAGCAACTGAGGCATTTATTACTAGTCCATCTATTAGTATATTAAGTGAAAGCAACAGCATCCCCTTACACTTACGACGCAAGAAGCTAGATTTGAACTATGCAGCGAAAATCCTCTCCTTTCCCCAAAATCAAATGCACTCAGACTTAAGCAATAAAATAAACAATAAAGTAAATAGTAATGGGAACTAAAAACAATCTTTCACAAGGAGAATAAATGCACTTCTTGAAGAACTAGGATTAACAGAACCAAATTTCGTCACTCACACTCCCACCGATCCTCTACCGTACGAATTTCATATAAATGATTCAATCTTGACTCTCAATAAACCACATGCTACGCTAGAACAAATCAAACAATGGTATCCAAATGCTCAACACATCCTCACAATTACAACAAAAGAACAGGAATCAATTGGCGCAGTTGCCACAATTAACGTTCAGGAATCAGTCATGCTCAAATTTCCCCACTACTATAAATATGACACCTGCCTAGCGCTCCTAATTTTAGAAGCAGTTAAAAGTTTTAACCCTTTAAACATAAACGTCATTATACATATCAACTCTTATAAACTCACTAAACAAATCCAACAAAATAAGCCAGGACAAACATTAGCTAACGAAATATCAAAAAAATTAAAAGAATCAAAAGGAAAAATTGCAATTTGTTACTCTCATCTTCATGCAGAATGTCTCAAACCACTAATAGAAAAAGGAAAAGCAGCATGTAACTTAATATACTACAGCAGTCAACACAGAATCACCATAGAAGACTTCCGTAAATTAGTGAACATTAATATCTACAACGAATGGAATAATCAATGGAAGAACAGTACTAACTCATCCCTACTCCGCACAATCAAACCTAACATACAGGACCACAATCCAGCCTTAAAACTCCCAAAAAGAGATCAAGTTATAATAACAAGACTACACATCGGGACCACGAAAGTCACCCACCAGTATTTACTAGAAAAAAGAAATCGCGACTTTTGTGATTGTTGTATGGTGCCAATAACACATTCTAATTAAATGTCAAAAATTTAAAAACGAAAGAAATAAATTCAAACTAAAAGATCAACTAATTAATTTATTGACACAATCTAACCAATGTAAAACAACGATCAAATTTATTGAAGAAATCAGTATGCGCAACAAATTATAATGTCAAAAGAGAAATACTTACTAATATTATATGTAAATTGCATTATAATCTTGTATCCACACTATATATTCATTATTACATATCTTGTACAATATAGTATCTTATAATGTAAAATATTCTTCAATTGTATAACGAAATCTTATCTAATAATATGTAAATACTGTAATGATTATCAAAATATGTAACCAAATATTCATGTATATAGAGTCGCTAATACCCGTCAGGGGGATGTGACGGTAAATAAATAAATTAAAAAAAAAATATTGAAGCAATATTGTGGAAACATTGGATGCTATATGGGCCCTCTCCGGCCGATGGCTATAAGTTGTGCGGATTCACGGCTAGCGCGTATCGGGCCAGATAACCCAGTATGGGCATTTACCGCCACCTGTATTTTTTTTTGCGCGTATCGCCCCAGCCACTTTTGTGCTGCTGCCCCTGTAAGGACAGTGAATTGCCGCAAAAATAAAATGTAGTGTAATAATTTATTTAGAAAAAATCTAATAACGTAAAGTTGATTTTTATTAATACAATAGAAAAATAATAATATAATAAATGTGTAAGTTAAAGTCTATTTTTATAAAAAATTTAATTATTATAATTTATTTCAAGCTCTTTTTCTGCAAATGGTGGACTATTGTAGGAAAATTGTATTTGGATCGAACACAGGTGCCTGATCCTCTGGTGGATTTCAGCTGAAGCAATCGGAGCCCGGAAATTCTAGTAAATGATTGGTTTAGACGTGACCATGTGATAAACAAGCCTGGAGTTACACCTCTGTATCAGATCCGAATAGAGAGCATAGCCAATAGAAATTTAATTTTTTACCTACATATAACAATTTAATGAATCGATTAAGCATCAAAATAAATATAGTTAAAATAAGTAATTTACAAATTAATTTTATTATTAAAAATGAGAATATTTTAGTATAATTAAATATAATTTATTGAATATAATATAATTATTTTGAAAACACATGTTAAAATTGTTTAAATCGTTGATATTTACAAGTTTTTATGTATTTTTTCTTACAAAATTGTCCGCCGTTCTTACTGCTTTCAGCACCCCATTTGTATTCTGAATAATACCGCAATCTAAGAAAAGGTTATTTCCCAGTCAATACTATAGAGTAGAGGCAAATCATTTAATCTCTCTTGTGTTTGGGTAGAGTTTAACTAATTCTTCGCTCTTTTTAGAGCTGAGAATGAACTCTGGCCTGAAAAATCTGCTATCAGCAAACACATAAACATTGTTAGAGCCATATTAAATTTAGAATGTTAATCTAGAAAACCTTTCACCTTTTAACTCTTTACGTACCAAACGGGCACTTTTTTATCGTCATTTTCAGTTTCATTTTTTGTTATGAAAGAAAAGACAGAATTGAGCTAAACTAAAATACAACAAAGTTATAATTGTTTAAGCAAAAAAGTGACTGAAAATTTAGATTCTTATTCGTTTAATATGCTATTTTTGCTTCGAAAACTTATTGGAAAACTTTCAAAATGTGAATACATCGCTTCCGAACGGTTTTTACTATAATATAGACAAAATTATATTTTTCAGATTCAAGATGGCTTCGTCAAAATGGTGGCCAAAATGTAAAAAATCGCAGAAAATACAGTCTACCCATTTTTATGTTTCTAAGAAAATCAAGCTATTTCGTATAATTTTTATATTTAAATCAACAACATTTACGAAAGCCATTAAGAATTTAAAAAATAATATCTTCCCTTTTGTCTAATTACTGATGTTTCATATCAGCTGCAAGTAGCGCTATCAAAGCGCAATGACGCTGCATTTGTTGTGTACTAAACTATGCTAAAATTAATGTTATGAATCTATATTTTCAATGTAAAATAAAAACATGTTATTATGTAACCGGCTTGGTACTTTTTTCTGGTAAAATAGAACTTTTCTACGATTTTGATGTTTTGGACGCCTATTTGACGACGCCATCTTGAATTTGAAAAAATAATTATGTCTGTCTTATAGCAAAACCATTTTGGACACGATTTATTTACGTCTTGGAAGTTTTCCAATGCGCTTTCAATGCGAAAATAGTATATTAAATAAAAAGAAATGTAAATTTTCAGTCATTTTTTCTTGTTTAAACAATTATAACCTTTTTGCATTTGAGTTCAGATTAATTCGGATTTCATCATCTGAAAGAGCGATCTTAAAACTATAAGAAATTACCTTTCCCGACATTCTCTGGGAGCTTCAGCTTAATAAAAAATGAAATTGAAAATGACGATAATAATGTGTCCGTTTGGTACGAGTACGTACTATGTACCGCTAAGTCGCATCTCCGCTCTTTACTACAAATAAGTCCCTGTTTTTATGTTGTACGAATCTACTGAGCATACTCAGTTAACGAGAGCCTTAAGGTTGAATTCTGGTGTTTTTTCGCCAAAACATCAAAAACATTTTTATTATATTTTCTTAATCTTTGTAACTGTAAGAATATTTTAAGACCTGTATAAAAACTCGATGTTTTAAAAAGTTGCATGTGGTCAAGTAATATAATTTAGAACTAATTACATTAGATTGCATACAAAATTGAAACTTTAAACGCGTTTTCTCCACACTTATTTTTCTAATTTTAAAAGTGGTTGGCGCAAGAGGTTATAAATGAATTCTTTTGAAACTCTTAGGATAAGTTGTTTATGTTATTTACAATAAAAGTTGGAATTTTTTATAATAATATTGAAACACAATTTATTGTGCCAGTATTAAACAACGTAAATAAAATTCCGTTTTTAAAAAATTTATTTTGTTATAATTTTGTTTTTTTGATAATAAAAAATTTTTAAATGAAAAATTATGCCAAGTTTTGTTTTCTATAGTGAAGTAAGTATGCACAAATTTTTCAGATCATTTGATGAAAACGGAATGCGCCAATCACTTTATGAAAATAGCATCAAATAAATGCAATAATGGCACATTGTAAGGGTAAAATAAGTTAGAACTTGCTGAAAATGTGTACATAGCATCGTATAATAATAGTAAATATATCATTAAAACTTCATTACGTTGAAATGAAAACTGAAGAATTTTTTTTTCAGCATAGTCCTACTTTAAAGGACTTGAACCAATCAAGTAATTTCAATACTATTCTTTTCTCCGTGAACGTGAAAACTGCTACTTGTGCAACACTTAATGTTGATTCAATGAGTTATAAATAAAAGGCAAGCATGCGTGAAGATCAAAAAAAGAATATAGATTTTCTGGAATCGTGCTGCTCCTTGATCACCCACATTCTAGTGTTGCCTATACGCCATGGCGTACTTGGAATATACGAGGGTAGTTCAATAAGTCTTTAGAATAAAGTATAAAAACAATTTTTTTTGGGTAAATTTTTTTTTATTTTTCAACATAATCTCCTTGGAGCTCTATACACTTGGTCAATCGCTTTTTAAGTTTTTTTAATCCTTCAGAAAAGTGCGTTTTCGGAAGTTCCTCAAAATAAGCACTTACAGAGGCAATGACGTCTTCGTTGTCCGTAAATCTCTGTCCACCGAGCCATTTTTTCAAGTTTGGAAATAAGAAAAAGTCACTGGGGGCTAAATCTGGTGAATACGGTGGGTGTTCGACCAATTCGAATTTTAGTTCTTCAATTTTAGCCATTGAAACGAAGCATGTGTGAACTCGGGCGTTGTCGTGATGAAAGAGAATTTTTTTTCTCGCCAAATGTGGTCGTTTTTTTTTAATTTCTTCTTTCAGCTGCTCTAATAATGATGCATAATACTCACCAGTAATTGTTTTACCCTTTTCCAAGTAGTCAATAAGTATAATTCCATGTGCATCCCAAAAAACTGTAGCCATAACCTTACCAGCTGACTTTACGGTCTTTGCCTTCTTTGGAGCTGGTTCGCCTGTGGAAATCCACTGTTTGGATTGTTCCTTTGTCTCAGGAGTATAGTGGTGTATCCATGTTTCATCCATAGTCACAAATCGACGAAAAAATTCCTCAGGATTTGGACTTATGCGCGCCAAAAGAGCCTCAGAGGCGACCACTCTATTGCGTTTATTCTCAGCTGAGAGCAAACGCGGCACCCATCTTGCCGATAGCTTTTTCATGCCTAATTTTTCATGTAGAATTGAAACAACTGCACCTATAGATATCCTTGTGGCCTCAGCTAACTCACGCACTTTTAATCTTCTATCCTTCAACACCATATCGTGGATTTTATTGATGATTTCGGGAGTAGTTGCTTCTACGGGCCTTCCTGAACGTGGTTCGTCACTTATTGATGTACGACCACGCTTAAATTCATTTACCCAGTTATAAACCGTTGCTAAGGCAGGGGCAGATGTGCCATGAACTGAGTCCAATTCATTTTTTATCTCATATGGAGTTAAACCCTTTAAATGAAAATGTTTAATTACCGCTCTGAACTCGTTTTTTTCCATTTTTCTTAACAAGCAATTTTTTTTTTCAATTGGTTATAAAAACACGTAAACTCAGAAGATGTGGACTGTGACTGCACCATATATCTAGTCGGGAGTGGTGCTGACTGAAAACAGATGATTTGGAGCGATTCGCGCGCCATCTATTGGTCATTCTAAAGACTTATTGAACTACCCTCGTACCTTGTTCCGCGTCTGTACTTATACACCTGCACTAGATTATACAGTGCGTCTCATAACTATAGAAACACCAAAAATTTTTACATTTAATACTGTGTATTATACCTTTTCTTAAAAAACCTGTAACTTTCGAAGCAAATAACCGAGGATAATTTTAAAAATAGCAAATAAAAGGCAATATTATTCTCTTTAAGACGTTACCAAAATATTGTGTCTACATTAACTTATGAAAAATTCACGGACGATTTAAACAAAACTTGAATACTAGATAAAAAATTTACATTGATTTAAATGGGTCTAAAAATTTAAAGTGTTTCTATAGTTATGAAACAACGATAACTTCTTTAATGTTGATGCGAAAGAAATATTCTAGTAATGTTTTAAAGAGAATATATTTTCCATTCATTGGCTTTTTGCAAAATTATCCTCGGATTTTTGCTTCCAAAGCTACAGGTTCTTTAAAAAAAGGTATAATATACATGTTACTGACAGAAATAATGATAATTATTGTAAAGTAAAATTGACGGCGAATATAATAATGTGAAATAGATAATAAATAAATATGCAGTGCTGAAATGATGCGATGTATTAACTACAGCGTTATGAAAGAAAGAGAATCAAATGAAATGGGCTACGCGTAAAGGTCGTAAAAAAGGGCCAGCGTTGGCGCTCTCGACAACAACAAGGCAGTACAGTTTAGACTCTCGTGTGGTTCACATCGTGTGACTATTAGGGAAAGAATCGGCTTTTTAGCGTAAATGCGTCACAGGAATATATCGGCTAGACAATTGAATAAATATAATTTTGAAAGTTTAAACTGTTATTGAATTATTAATTTCTCCTCTCGTGAATCCGGCTTTGTGCCGTAACAATACACATTTAAACGTGAAAATTTGTGGTGTTTCTATAGTTATGAGACGCACTGTATTTACCAAGTTATCTATTAGCTTCACTTAAGTTCAGGTTATCGGGCTAGCCAAGTTCCTCATAGGTCACTATTTTATTGCCACTACATTATATGCCACTACTGTGTAGTACTTTTTTAATGTTTAGTTACACATTCTTATTTTATATATTACCACGAGCTTTTGTTAAATTCATGCATAATATTAATAATGTATTCAATAAATGTAGGGTTATGTTTTAATAATAATAGTAGAAATATTTTAATAACTTTTTTTTTGTAATTAAAAAGAAAATATGGACCATATAACAATATAATTTACTCAAACATATCATGTTACAGTTAAGTAGACTCATATACAGGTATAGAAATAACTTTTATCTACAATATATGTGTGGCGACATCGGCTAGCCCGCCAAGGCTATCGCAGCCTGAATTACCGACGGACCAGCAACGACGCCGTCCACGGAAGCAAACGCTCGAGCCTCGCGAGCTATACGAGTGTTCGAGCAGGCTTTCGCTCCCTGCACCGAAGCAGGACTAGCTCAGTCCGCGTGTGGCACGCAAGCGCTATCGCAGCCATAGCCCACGCTCTCACGCGCGCCACAGCTCTGGCGTGCGCCCCTTTTGTAAATATATTGTATATAGAGAAATAAACGCTAGTCAACGCACATCGCATCTACCTCACTTCTTTCTCCTTTACTCCCGCTCGTCTAAACCCTTCCGAGTGACTCTCATCGGAGTCGAGAAGCCGTGGATATACAACCCGAACATATGTGTTAAGGCCGCATTCAAATATGCGTGCCACTCTTGCAGCGACTCCTTCCAGGAACTACGCAGAGGCTCGCTGCGGGAGTACCAACCCTGCTGAAAACGCCCGATTAAAAAGTATTAAAAAAAACGAATCCGCTCAGATCCGGATTCTTGTTCCGTCATTTACGCAATGGAAACGATTAAAAAATAAAAAGGTGAATTGAAAATGATTCAAACCGATTCCCCATAAAATAATACAATTATATCGGATTTAATCTTATTTAATTCCTAAAATATATTTAATAATTTTCAATGCGTAAAAGACGAACCAAGAATCCGGATTCACGTGAAACTTTTAATCATTTTTAATCGTTGCAAATATTCTAATTGTATTCAATACTATTTTAATGTATGCGTCTTAGTAATTCCAATCGGTTTCAATGCTAAACTTTAATTAATTTAATCATTTTTAGTCTTTATTATGAAAACGCCCGATTAAAAAGTATTTAAAAAACGAATCCGCTCAGATCCGGATTCTAATTCCGTCATTTACGCAATGGAATCGATTAAAAAATAAAAAGGTTAATTAAGAATGATTCAAACCGATTCCCCAGAAAATAATACAATTTTATCGGAATTAATCTTATTTAATTCCTAAAATATATTTAATAATTTTCAATGCTTAAAAGACGAACCAAGAATCCGGATTCACGTGAAACTTTTAATCGTTTTTAATCGTTGCAAATATTTTAATTGTATTCAATACTACTTGAATGTATGCGTCTTAGTTCTTCCTATCGGTTTCAATGCTAAACTTTAATTAATTTAATCATTTTTAGTCTTTATTAATACGGTCAAGAATCTGGTTTTGCGTTATATATTTTTGTAATTGGTTTCAATCGTTGCAAATATTTGAATATTTCTTAAGGGGTGACACTATTGAAAATTGGTGTATTATCTATTTTTATTTTTTATACTTGGATCTACAAAATATTATTCCCAGCCTACCCGAGAAGTTTATTAAAATCACCTAAGAAACATGTAACAAAATTTCAAGAAAAAATAGAATTGTAACCGAAACGTACGATTTATTTTTATTTAACACATTCTAAAAAAATCTATTTTTACAATGTTTTATATTTTTTGTTGAAACTTTTTTTACGTTTCTTTGATGATTTATAATCTTTAATATTGTATAGATCCAATGATAAAAGACAAAAATGGCTAAAATGATAATTTTCAATAGTACCTTCTCTTGATTTATTCTTGTTTTATCTAACGTATTGATCTTAATTATAAATCGGTTTCTATTAAAGATTTATGCATATTATGCAAGTATCCATCGATAAAATATTCAAGAATTTTTTGATTTTATATGAGTAAATCGACAGGGCACACGCATTACATTCCCTAAATGTATTACTTTGCCAATATGGCATCCCTATTTTTAATTTTATGGCAGATAGTTACATTTTCTTATATACTATAATAGAGTAGATTTTCTCTGCATAAAAGTTTCCATAAAATGATTTAGAAACTATTTTACACGATTATAGATATTTTGCGCGAATCCCTATAGGGATGCGTTCTCTACAGGGAAAGCTGCGCGATACGGGTTAAAGAATCATCTTATTACCAAATCCATTATCAATCAAAGTTATAGTTTATTTAAATACTTTATAATACTCTCTTTACATATAGAGTTTCTTACATGAACTTCAGTCATTTTAGTAATATCTCCCTGCTAGATATCAGTCTTATTCGGAGCCAGTAATCGGACATTAATTTATAGCGATTACTGGTTCAGAATTGGATTAATTTCTACCAGGGATTTTTGACATAAGCAAATCACAATGTTTTTTTATTATTTATATTACCATTAATTTGTACTTTGTCTTACAATAAAGCTCCAGTCGCATTTAACGAAATAAATGAACCTTTAGCTACTGCAGTAACGTGTGCGAGACCCCACCCAAAATTCAATTACCAACAACTTTATAATTATTATATGCTTTGAGCCATGTGGAGTAATCTTAACCCAGTCACTGAAAAGTTTCAGCATTTTAAAAATATACTCACGGAGAGACCATAAACCCTTCGGAATTTGGATTGGCACTTGCAGTTGATTGTAATGGGCCCTCGTATTTGAGATATTAGCTATTTTACCCGAATATACATTATTTTAGTGAAAAAGTTTACTTCTTCTTGTGATAATAACTATGCATGTATTATCACTAGAAAAAATGACCCTACTAATAATAAAAGATATCTTTTTTTTTTATTAAAATAACGAATGTTCGGAGTAAAATAACTAAAATCACATTTTTGGTGCTAAAAACACCTCCCAAAGTTTAATCAAAATGCGTTAAAAAATAGTTAAAAATTTGGTATAAAGTTACTCGACTAACTAAAATTCACCCACTCATTGGTAATAACTAGAAAAAATTGAGAGAGTTGTCATCTTAATCCTCATCTTCATCGCTAGCCTCTTCAGTAGCGTCTGAATGTGTAGGCGTCCAATCAAATAATTCATCGACGTTATCTTTATCTTCAGGGCTTTCACCATCGTTACTATTTTTCTCTAATTCATCATTATCAGCATTACTAATTTGATCTTCCTCACTAGTTTTTTCATTAGTTTAATCAGTCTCAATAACGTTTTGATTTTTTTCAGTAAATTTCTTCTTGGGCGCTGGGCCATTTTGAAGTTCTTTGCGTCTTTTAATTTCTGCTATTTTTTTTGCTCCGTAAAACTTGAATAAAGCCAATTCAGTATACAAGCTACTTTTTGTTTTATTATTCTTCTTCTTCTCGTTCTTACTATTTGTATTTTTATTAGTTTCTATTTTCTCATTATAATACTCTTTAAGCACCGATACATATAAATCTAAAAATAATAATAATAAGCAATTATGAAGACTAGTTAAAAGTTTATATCATCGTAAAAAACATCCAAGAAAAATTCAGTTTTTTTATTTTATCCAAGACTTTGAAAATTTGATTTCGGACAAAGATAAGTTATGAAATTTATTAACTGTTAGGTGTAAGGTGAATGTCGCAATTTCTCCTCATGTCCCCATTTCTACTCACATAATTTTGTTCACCTTATTACGGACATGAATTTATTTTGGGGTAGCACAAAACTCGGAAATGCTCGAGCTATTGAATATTACATTTTATATGATTATTATATAAGTGTAATATCTAGAACATAAAAAATACTACGTGAGTAGAAATTAGGGCATAATCATATATTCTTCTTTATTCAAAAATTTTTTTCTTTGTATTATTCTACCTAAACTTTACTGTATTCAATTTAACCACACATATAATTTAGCCTCAGTATGCTATACTTATCCTAATTTTAAATGTGTCTTTTTATATAAATATTTTGCTTTGATTGCTTATAAATACAATAAGAAAAAAATAATAATTTTGCCATCTTCGGCCGTTTTAAAAAAAATCAATTTTGTTTTACATATTTACATGTAATAACATTTTAACCTTCCGATTACCGAAACCTGGGTATAATGAAGAGTACCGAAATGGGGAATTTAAAGACTTGAAGGCCTATTTTTATTAAATGCAGAGCATAGTGGATAGCAATATGTTCAAAGGATTTTCGGTATCGCAGATTTTAAATATAAAGTCACCATCGAACGAGACAAAATGAAAGATTTGATATATAGGATATATTAACGTAAAATTATTTCTATTTACCTTCACATGCACCAACTAGTTTTTCATCAAGTTTATTAACCTTCTTCTTATTTGGTCCTTTTTTGTTACTATCAGAACCACTTATAGTACTTGTAGCTAAAACTTCCTCATCAAACGCACTTGTAAGAATGCTCCCAGCGCATGCACGAGGATACTGGGCTTTATTTATGACCGTATTATACGATCTCTCAGTTATCCATTCGCCTCGTCCTATATGTATCTATAAAAATATTTTTTACAATAAGTACAGACCGTCACGGACCCACTTATTGATAGAAATTCCTGATTTAGGCTTCGTAAAAACAAATGTCACTTAAACTTATTGGACTTTGAACACACATTTCTAAATAGTAAATAATTATTTCTGATGTCTACAAAATATTTTTGCAACAACAAGTTTAAGGTTACATTTTATGTAAGAAAATGATCAATAACTGGGTCAGCTGTTACGGTATATTGTGCACTAAGGGTGAAAAATAGATTTCTTTTTGCCCGTGTCTAGTTTCAGTACTGAAATCACACAAGGTAAAAAAAAGTCTTTTCACCCACAGTTGGAAAACGACCACGTTTTACGCCCGCTATACAGGTATGAAAAAACGCGAAAATCGTGCATTTAAAGGATCTTTCTTATACTTTCACTAGTCGAGTAAAATAGCGCAATAAAAAAAATTTTCTCTAGTTTGCCGTAATTTTTTACACTTCGTGTTTATTCGAAGTCCTTTCGGCGTCTATTTAAAGCTTTTATTAGATGCAGAAACAGTATGGAGACACCTTAATAATTGTTTAATAAAAAACTGTAATTACCCTTGCAATGTTGTCACTTTCCCGACGAGTTCCAATGGGTACAAAATTTTCTCCATAATCAACTCTGTCCTTTGAATGTGTAATGCTTCTCAGCATGTCTGAATGTGTATAATTTTTTATTTTTCATTTATAAATGCTAAACGTGGTTAGAACTAACAAGTAAAATATAGACTGGGTTAAGAATTATTTCTCAACTAATTTGAAGAGTGGGCGAACAAAACAAGATAACTCTACTTTTCTTAATTGTGAGAAATTTGAGAAAAACTGTATTATTTTTCATTAATCTAAATGGAATATCGTATTTTAAATGCTACGTTAACGGCTGAAAATTGAGTTTAAATAATAAATGACCTCATGAATGTTAAGACAACAATGGACTATGATGATAAAACACAAATTAATTTTAATGTAAGTTGAAATAATCTGGTTAGTGTTTGCCCTCTTTTCATTTGTCCTAGTAATCAATCGTTTATGTTGTCGGTTTTTGTTGAAAATGGTCGCCGTTGTCGGTGCATTCCATTTAGAATGTATATCTGTGTAGACAGGTGTGCATGTGAATGTGTATGAGTGTAAATGGTGTAGGCCTATTTATGAGCCAGTGAATATGTGTATGTGCGTGCGTGTGTGTATGCGTGTGTAATATCCATTTTGATGTATGTTTGCTTATATTCTTAACAAACTTTTCAGAGTTACCAGTTTTATCAAAATGGAACTAGAAAATTAATATTAAATACGCAATCAGTTAATAGTAGTTATATACAATAAATATATTACAAACAATTTAACGTTTAAAAATTTTTTTTTCTTAATGGTAATAAATAAGTCGTAATGCGTTACTGTTATTTACTATTCTACTCTTCAGTTCTTTCGACTAAAGCATTCTCCAATTTTATATTTTGTTTTGTTAATCTCTCCAATTCAGCATCTTTATCTTCTATTTTTTGTTTTAACTCAGACTTTCTCTTAAGTAATTTCTTATTGTTATCTTCTAATTCGTTAATTTTATCTTTCAATTTTTTAATTTGTGTCATAATTTTAGAATCATCGACTTTAGCAGTAGTTTTTGTAAGCGATTTTTCAGAGACATTCTTTTCCTGCCATAACATTCATAAAATAATAATCATATTATTTGATTTATTTAACTTTGGTTAAATATTCTAAATTTATTTCATACACGAGTTAAGAGGACTAGACAGTAAGGTTTTTTGCTTATTATTTTTTGAAGCTCTAATACTTGACTAAACGTCTTTTAAATACAACAATATTTTGTAAGTCTATATAAACGAAATACGATATTTTCTTTAGAGTATACTGAAGTTAAATATTTTATCAGTTATTAGTACTAAACTGTGTACTTTTAATATTTTCATTGCTCAAATATTAGGTTATTGTTAAAATATCGCTAAAATATGCATTTTGTGTTCTTTAATTATGACAATAAAAATAAACGATATTTTTATCTTATCGCACAAAATGCACAGATTTTTTTAAAGTTACTGGAGGACCTTACTCAAGAGAAGTATAACGCAACATCACTAGGCTGATGCAGAAGAGCTTTAAAAACATCATATTAAGCTATTAGAAAATTTTAAGCAACCCTGATGGAAAGTTATCTAACTTTTTAAAAACTCTCGTTTAAAAAAAATATCTCAGTTTGGATCAAATAACTGATATTTTTAAATATTTGCTGCTTTTTAGTCACCATTTTATTAAAATTTATTTTTCCTTTATTAGCCAGAAAACAACGACACTTCAATCGACTGTATATTGTCATAAATGTTGTATTCAATTTTTTGTATTAAATAGCAAAAATATTTAAATATTTTCAGAATGAAACTTCCTAATTCCAATAAGAAAACAAATATTTATCTCAATATGACTAAATGCCCTCTGCCAGTATGTACACACAACCCTTGTTTTTTTATTAAATTATTAGATTAAATTATTAAATCAATTTAGTTTTATACAATAATTATCCCAAATATATAGCTATAAAAGCTACATATAGGCATCTATACTGAGGTATTCCTCCTAATAAATGTAGGACTTACGACTACGTGTGCAATGGCGTTTGCGGCTGTCAGTTTATCAATGCTCTGTGATTTCTCGAGCTTTCTCCTTTTTATTTTCGGTGGCTCTACACTTTCAACTAAATCCACTACATCACAAGGAAATACAGTTTCACTGATAAGTTCATCCACTACTTTCTGAAAATGTTGCTACACAAAGTATAAATATAATAAAAACATTAATATTTTGTAATTATATTAATACTTTAAGGAGTTATACCTAGACATAAATTTAAAAAATCGACTTTTTCTCTCAAAGTTTCAAGACAATTGATTAAAGTTCATGATGAACTTACAGGCACTTATTTGAAATATTTTTACAAATGTGTAATTGGTTTTTGAATCTTTAAATCTGCCTTTTTCGAAAGAAAGTTTTTAGTCAAGTAAGCTAAGGTAGCTCAAAAAGTTTTGTACCAATCTTTTTGTAATAGGGTGTACTTAATTTCTGTATAAAAAAGCTAGTTCTAAGTTAATGACTTTTATTTAAATGCATACTTTACATTTTGTAATAAAAAATAGGCCATTTTTTGGTTGAAATTAAAATATTAACTTTAAGGTAAGGCTATACTGAAATTTGTTTAAAACTTTTTAAAATATAGTTATTATAAAAATGTATATTTGTTTTAATTATGTTTTTTAGTATTCATGATGTTCTACGTGCATCAGATTATATCGAAGTATTCTAAAACTCTACATAGTGTGTTTGTTAAAAAAGTGAAAATAATGTCCAATTACTTTTTTCAAAAAATTATTTTTACAATTATAACTCTTTTTACTTAAAAATACATTTTTGATTATCAATTTTTTTCTCGCAAAATTCATTAAAATTCCTTTTTACAAACTTTTTCTCTAACATAAGTTGTAACTTATGTATAAATAAATATTTACACACAATGACTTATTTACTGAATATTCTTTAAATGTTACTATTTTAAATAATAAAAATGTTCCAAACAAAATAATTTATATTTTTGCATAGAGAAAAAAGAAATTTTCAAAGTTTTACTTTTTTGTGCCTCCGAAGTAGGTATAATCCCTTATTCACAAATTTCAATTTATACTACGCAGTACCTCCAATTTTTTATTCTTATCAGACTCAAGCAGTAATTCATCATCAGACTGTAAATATTATAAATTTAGAGATTAACTCATTTTTCAACCATTCTATCTAACATAATTTTTTATTAGATTTATCAATTCCATATTCATACATTCCACTAACGAACACATATTATATATGAACACATGAAAACAAATATCTCATGGAATAATTTTTAATTTATCTAAGTATAATATACATGATTTCAAAGTATAAAGGTCCGAGGTGCGGACCTGAGCCTTCGTATATAATCGTATACATACTCATATGTGCCATCGTGGCGCTACCGCGCCCGTTGATTTATTGGTAAATATACAAACATCATAAATGTATATTATCTTGGTCAAGGGGAGGTGAAAGGGTACTTTTCAAACCATTTTCTGAAATACTAATCATAACTGAGTCTCTTGAAAATTTAACCAGATAATAGGGTAAATGTGCCAACTGCTGCGGTGTGGTTCCCTATTATTGCGCTACTTCACTTTGTCCATTATATTTCTCTTTATTAGTAAGCTAATAGTACACATTTGCCTACATTTCTACTTTAAATATAAACAAAATATAATGCACTTTTAAGATTATATATCTGTTAAAACAAAATGCTATATAAGAAAATATTTAAATTTTAAAAGACACAAATTTTGCGTACTGCAATCAGTGTTGAGAATTCGGATAATCATTCTGTTCGGCCCTCAAGCGGTTAAATATTTTCCATGTTCATAAGCATTTCGTGTTGCCACCCTTTCACATCACCTTAATATAATTTTGACACAGTATCGTGAGATATTTTTTTTGCATAATATAAACATAGTAAGTATTAAAGTATGATTTTTCGATTCAAACTCGTGCTTTATTTTCATAATACCTTTTTATTAGTACTGTTTGGCAGCACCTCGCAGTCTTTTGGTTTTGCATTATCATCTGTGATCTTAGCAATAAAAACAATAATTATGTAAAATGTATGAAAATGTTTATTTTATTCTCGGCTTAACTTTAAATGCCACTTTGCTTTGACCTGAAAAGCGGGACGAAAGCGACGTATTATTTTCTCTTTTACTTTATTCTCACGTTTGTAAGTCAAGTTCAGTTCATGTGGCTTTCATCTCTTTTTTTTCAATTTTGAACTATTTATTTCTCTTTCCGTGGGTCCTACTCTTCAAATCAATAAAGTAGCATAGGTAAGTCGGAAATAAAGTTCTATATGCAACACGAGAATAAAGTAGACTTTATTTTCTTGTTGCATAATGTTCTACTATTTTTAAAAATTAGTGAGCAAGCCAGTCTTAAATCCTTTATAACAATTTATACAGAGTTTCGTTTACAATTTTTGTAAATTTCCGCAAAAGACTTTTTTTCAAATGCTCACCATTTATACAACGTTTTATTCAAAATGAATACAAAATTGTACGATGTTTCTCTAGATAATCTATTTCGTGAAAACTTTAAGTAAGTTTTTAGGAAAATTTGATTTTAGCCACCATATTTAGGTTCCAAAAATAAAAGAAAAAAATAAATATATAATATAATTATAGTTCTGTGGCTCCAATGCATAACTACTCAAGTCCATTTTTTTCGAAAATTGAGTTTTTCATGGAATTCGTACGTTTATTTGACCCTCTTTCACGAAATACTTGCAGAAAGTAATAAAACATAATCTATTGTTGATACCAGCTATGTGCATAATGACTTAAGTTCATTTTCTTGGTTTTGTTCACGGCATAACAATTTAAGTCCACTTTTTTGCGGATTGTTCCAGGCATACAGACTTAAGTCCATTTGTTCGTGGCATAACAACGTAAGTCACAATATCAAAATTATATTAAACATAACGACTTAAGCCTGATATCTTTTTATATTTATATATGGAAAATCAAAATTTATTATGTTCTTAAATAGTTAATTAAGTAAACACCATAAAATAACATAATTTTATTATATAGTAGGAAGGTTACGTCCCCCTGCGCGCTTCGTGCGCCAATCCCCGTTTATTATGCAAAAATGACTTGTGAATTTATAAAGACTTAGTTACGTATTATACCATCAGGAGGCTCTATTAGATACGAACAAACTATTATAAAATAATTTGAAACCGCAGTTTTACCATCATAACAATGATGATTTTATATAAATCGTTGCACCAATACTAAAAATTATTCAAAGTTATAATTTAAACTATGATATAATAATTGTGTGACTTCAAAGTTATTGTAAGAAATGACCTCAAAGAAGATATAACTTTTCTAATTGTAACGTACAAGATGTAACGCGTAAGATAAGTATTTTCTCTTGGTGCCCAGCAATATACAGAGTGCTCCTAATTAGAACATATACATGTTGTCTGTAATTTGATAATAGGATATGTACTGAGTAACCGTAGTTCGGATATATACAGGGTGATCATAATCTATTATATATATAAGGCTCAGTGAGGGGGGGGGGGGGGGGGAGCTCAATGAGGGGGGGCTAATTTCTGAATCGGCGACGGCGGTGGCGCAACTTTTTTAATAATATAGAGAGATAGCATAATCACTTGAATTCATATGGCAAGCGTTTGAGGCATAACAACTTAATTGCATTGTGCTATCTTGCAAAGAACCGAAAAAGAAATTGTTATATTCAAATGTATGATTATGTTTGTATTTGATGGCCAACTAGATGCGCAGACTTTCAAGCTTTATATTAGGCACTGTAGTATTTTGCAACAGTGAATACATAAGAATACATACGAATTTCTCGAAAACACGAAAAATGGACTTAAGTCGTCATGTCTCGAAGCCACAGAGTTATATTAATTGATGATAAAGTTATCTATAGTGTAATAATACTGTAATATAATACATACCATAGTTATATAACCTTCAAATAGCCGCTAAAAATCATTTATTTAATACAAAATTAGCTCATTTCTGTTAGCTCATTATTGTCTGCTGAGGACAATGCTCACGGGTCTATAAGTTGAAAACCAAGAAGAGGAAAACTTTGTAACCTATATAGGTTGTTTACAATAGGGAACTTGCATGAAAAAATCCATTAGGTTGATAAATGATTATTAATAAAGATACAGCAAGTTGAAATGTCGCGTGACGTCTCAAACTCCCACTATATAGATATACTATATGGGCATTTTGTGATGTCACGCGACATTTCAACCTGCTGTATCTTTGGCAATAATCATTTAATTGAAAAAAGAAAAAATACGTATCAATTATTTTTCGATATTTTATCCGACGGACTTAATGGATTTTTTCACAAAAATCTCCTATGGTGGAAATTTTAAAAATAGTTTGTGATTGATTTCAATATATTTTCACCACACTGCGCGTAAAGTGCTGACTGTACGCCCTCTCAGCAGGCCGTACAGTACCGCATGGACTGCCTAGGGAATAAAGTGACTTGCGCATGCGCGATGCGCCTTTTTCCGCTCTCGACTGCGTCTCGAGCGGTAAAACAGCGCGTCGCGCGTACATAAGTCACTTTACTTCTAGGCAGAGCATGGGGTACTGTACGGCCTGCTGAGATGCGTACAGTCATTTCTTTACGGGGGTGTGGTGAAAAGTAGTATACGCACCTCTGAAGTACAGTAGGCAAGCATGCACTGTGTGAAATGCCGACCTCGCTTCGCTCGGTCGGCAACGTCACACAGTGCGTACATTGCCCACTTTACTCCCTTGATGCATAATGTACTATTAAAACAATACTTTTACTAGAGATATGAGTTCAGGAATTGATGAACGTTCTCTGTTAACCCCCAAACTAAATATATATTAAGATTTTAAAACTGAGTAGCTCACTTAAAATAGTACATTACGATACGTGTGACCTAAGTAGTCCTTTACAGCACGTCGTGTATTAGCGCCTGAGTGTAGCGAGGGCGATAAGGACGGTGCAATAATGGCCTACTTAAGTCACGAAGAGGTGTGACTTAAGTGCGGATTTAGGCCACACAGTGCTATAAAGATATAAAACTTCTATGTTAAAGAATTAAATACGAGAGAGTGGGGTCATTGTAGTCATTCATGAAATATCAAGTGCATAGGTTACAAAGAATCGAAAAAACTTTTTTATTATAGATAATAAAATGTTAATTGATGCAATGTTTACAAATTATAGTAAATTTGAAATAAAATTAAATTGCAACCATCAGAAATATAGATTTAAGGGGCATAAATAATAACATATTACTTAAAGATTGCGAAAACATTATTTTTCTTTTCATGATGTATTATTAATTTACAAGGTATCTAGTATTTAAAAATAAAGTTTTAGGTACCAATTAAGGTATATAAAAATATATAGGCTTTAATTATCATTTTTTAATATCAGCATTTTTTAAATTTCGCGCGCTTTTGAATCGGTCGCCGCTCTGTCCCAGCCTCGCCCAGATAACAGCGTGCTCTGAAAATGCTGAAAACGTGCCGGCACTAAATGGGCACGCATGACGGTCCACTTGCATCCGCACGTGAAAGTCATATGCGAGCATAATGTCGTTCGTATGCAGGCATTTTGCGCGCATGTTTCCGATTTCGTGGACGCGTATTTTTCGCACGGCACGGCATGCTCCTCGTATGCAGGCATATGCGGGGGTTCGTGCGGGCATAATGCGAGCACTTTTCCGGAAAATCCGGAAATGCGTGCTCGCATTTACTGGAGGCCGAGCCTCGCAAATAAATGATCGAGACAGATGAGGATTGTAGGTAATTAATATGTATGATTTATTAAAACATTAATATAAATAAATAAATACAATTGAAACAATAAAACTATAGCGCAGTACAAATATAAAAATATAACAATGATATCGAATAAAATATACATAACAATTTTTGAGCTTTGATCAATCTAATATAATGATAACAAGAATAATAATAATATTAATAAACGAACAATATTAAATAATAATAAAGCAGTTGAAAATTGGACGACTCCTGGAGGCGAGGAGAACAATCGGCACACTTCCTTGTTATTATTGTTGACTTTGCTGCTGCCGCTGCAAATAAATATAAAACAGATTTAAATTTGTAATTGAATAAATTATAAACGCTAGATAATATACTTATCTATAAAGATAATCCTAATTTTGACGCATATTCCTGGCTGCGCTTCTGATGGTGCTTAAATTTAAAAATAAAAATAATGATTAATATTTTTGGGTGAGAGGGGCCCCGACCACCGCCCCTCTCCGTGAAGCTCGACCACAGCATCAGCTCCTCCGACGCTCCCTCATCTTTTTTGATTTAAAAATATACAAAAATAATAAAGCACTAAATAAATAAATAAATAATTAAATAGAGATATAGAAATATTAACAATATCTATACATCTTTGAAAAGTAAAAGATCAGAGAGCGTTCAAAAATTCACATGTGCACTAATACAATAATTAATAATTAGAATAATATGAAAGGCAACCATGTGTATTTTTATAGACCTGAAAACAAATTAATTAATAGAACAAAAACATAGTAAAGCGAAAGAAGAAGAAATGAGCAACAGTATTTATGAAAGTAATTAGAAACCGGAAGACCTCCACCACGCGAAAACCCCACTGATGCTCCCTGACATTTCCATTAGAAAATAAACTCAAATAATGAACAACTGAAAAAACTAAAACATCAGAGAGCATAATAGTGAAATAATAAAGAGAAAGAAGAAGAAGCACAAGAAAAGAAACAAGTAAAATTTGAAAAAAAATTAGAAATTATTAAAAATTTCCGAGGCATCGGAGGCGTAGTCACGCTTTCTGTGGTCATCATCGTTGTCGTCGCCTTGGTCGCTGATCTCGCCGTCGGTGATCCCAGCATCATCATCGTCCACCTCGCTCTCTGTGCCGCTCTTGCTCTCGGTATCCTGCTCCTCGTCGTTGTCGTCCTCGCTGCCGGCGCTTTGCTCTCCGTCTGGCTCCTCATCTAGGTCCGATGCCAAAAAAACGCGCGGACGATGTATCGGCGGCGGTGGTTCAATAGGATTATCCGCAGGTCGCTTCATTTTGCGCCGAAATGCTTCCTTGGCACTTTTCAAGGCTTTCATCATAGCCACTTTGAAATCAGTAGGCTCGGGTGCTCGCAAGGTCGTCTTGTCCGCTGGCATCGAATCTGCAAAACATTTGAAAAATAAAACATTTTTAAGATAATGCAAAGAATGAAATTTATGAAATACAGATATGTTGCGTACCTTTACAAGCATTTGCAAAGCGTGTGTTCTTTAAGGCCATTGTACCTTCAGCTTTGGAAGTACTCCAGGTGACGTTGCGGAAAATATCTTGGTCGATGACGATGCATTCCCTGAAGTATATGGCCGCTGAATCAGTGAAATTCGCGCCACCTTGGCTACTTAGATACTCCACCTTAATATATTCAATGACTTGATTAAAATTATTATATTATTAATGTGTGTTAAGGTTAATAAATAATTTTGATACTTACGAGAGTGTTGTAGTCCTCCTTACTGGCATAGTTAAACGCCAGAATATCCGCTGACGTTTTAAAGGGCAGGAAGGAAGGACGAGGTACGGCCTTTCTGTTCTGCTTTTTGGCGATGCCCTTCAGCGTTCTGTCTATGGATCTGGAAAACGAATGGTTATATAATATTTGTATTATTTTTCAACTAAAATACATATCAAAAATAAAAAATATTTTACATACTTGTCTAATTGTTCCACTCGACCTAGACTTTCTTTCACCAATCTGAAAATTAAAAATTGAAATAAGATATAACTTTAAATGTCAATAACAATATTCATTTGGTAATACGTACTTCATATCCTTCTCCAAAGTGACCATTCTCGCGTTCGTGGCTCTATAAATGAAGTACACAATAAATAAATATACACAATAAAAAAATGATGAATAAAGAATACGTACGTTATGTTGCCGTCGATTTTAACCATTCTTCGGTTAAGTGAACTGTAAAATTCGAGTTTGAGGTATTCAATATTGTTTCATTGTAAAAAAAAAGAAAATAAATAATTGAATTATTACTCACTCTAATCTATCCAAAATTTTCGACAGATCGACTGTTATCGGCGCTGACGGTGTTACGTTTCTACGTGGTTCAGTTGAAGTGCATGCTATTAAATTTATAAAAGTTAAAGTATAATTAAAATTAATATTAACAATTAAAGAATATTATTATTATAACATTGAAAATGTTCTTACGTTGAAACTGTGTCGATTGCTGCACGTTTGTTTCTTTTCTTGGCTTTTTTTGCGTTGAATGCTGCGGTTGCTGAAAGGATGATTGTGATGCGTGTAATTGTGAGTTTATGTGTGAGTTTGATCGTTCTTTGCCTGATTGTGGTAAGGATGGTTGTGATGCGTGTAATTGTGAGTTTCGTTGTGAGTTTGAGTGTTGCTTGTTCTGTTCTTGTGAGGATAATTGTGATGCGTGTACTTGTGAGTTTACGTGTGAGTTTGAGTGTTGCTTGTACGGTTCTTGTAAGGGTGATTGCGATGCGTGTAATTGTGAGTTTCGTTGTGAGTTTGAGTGTTGCTTGTTCTGTTCTTGTGAGGATAATTGTGATGCGTGTACTTGTGAGTTTACGTGTGAGTTTGAGTGTTGCTTGTACGGTTCTTGTAAGGGTGATTGCGATGCGTGTAATTGTGAGTTTTGTTGTGAGTTTGAGTGTTGCTTGTTCTGTTCTTGTGAGGATAATTGTGATGCGTGTACTTGTGAGTTTACGTGTGAGTTTGAGTGTTGCTTGTACGGTTCTTGTAAGGGTGATTGCGATGCGTGTAATTGTGAGTTTAGCTGTGAGTTCGAGTGTTTCTCGTATGGATCTTGTGAGGATGACTGTGATGCGTGTAATTGTGAGTTTTGCTGTGAGTTTGAGTCTTGTTTGTGTAATTGTTGTGAGGCTGAACGTCGTGGGTATAACTGTGGCGAGTTTGAGTGGGGTCTGTCCGATGGCTGTGACTTGAAGACTTCTTTTTGTCATGCGCGGATGACGTGGATGGCTGAGCGAGTGCGGGTGCCGAGAAACTGTGCGTATCGGAAGGCATCATACCGCACATTTTATTTAATGCCGAGTCTACAGACGACGCTCCGGGATTTTTCTTCATTTTGCTTTTGGAAATAATAAAAATTATCACAATAATGATAATAGTAGTATAGTAATAATAATAATAATAAGAATAATCGGAACAGCAACAACGATTATTACAAGAACGAATTAATCGACTGAACAATGAGTGGACATAATTTTAACGACTACAAAAAAGTCAGAATACCGATCCATCCTTCGAGCGTCTACAGGCCAATATGGCATTCTAAAACATTTGTCCGAGACTTGATCGAGTGTGATAACTTTTGCCTCTGTACTCATCATAGAGCAAAGAAAAACACCCAGTAAGGAAGAATCGCAGGGTCGATTACAAAAATTTTCGACTTTGGCAAAACTTTTGACGACAAGATAGCAGCATCCATCGTGTTTAATAATATTTTGAATAACACAGATGGATGCGTCTCTAAGACAAATGGTACTATCCGGGTGAAGAATCGACAAGTGAATTGCCCCGGTGACAACTTTTCTGTATTGAATGTAATTCGTAAAGCCGTCGATTGGCGGTGTAGGACCTCTCGCATGCTGACCAACGAATTTCAAAGCATTTGGATCAATGTATTTGGAAGATGCTGTCTTGCAGTTTTCGGCCCTTCTGTTTGCAATCTGTTGCAAATGCTGGTTCGGCTTTCTACATAATTTTCGGCAATAGCTCATATTGCTTTCGTAAGGAAAAGCTGAAAATGAATCTAAAGGTCCGAAAGCCCTGACATCATCAGCAAGGTGCAAAAGAGCGTGACAATTGAACGATAGAAATTCAACGCCGTATACATCGGGAGCTGTTTCGACGAAGATCTTTATGCATTTTTCAGCGAAAGCGACAGACTCTAAATGAACGTCAGGATTAGTCAAAATTCTCATAGACGCGTGAAGTAGAAGCAAGTGCTGGTAAACAGCGGGGTTAACCAAACCATTCAAAATAACAGGAGCAGTATAAAGAAGCAACTGCCGTTGTTCGGTGGCCTTAAATTTCCCATGCTTCTCAATATTCGTCGGCTTACGAGCAAAATCTTGCGGGCAGTATTTTTTCACTTGCTCCAGACGATCATTGAGGACTCGTATAGCAGCTGGGTCGGAGATTTTGACTGACTCGACGAACCTGCCGTCTATCACACCGGCAAAAATTTTGTCCATTACACCCAGACATACAAGGTGCATGTAATCAAACACCGTAGACTTGACCAAGTCGACAAAAGGATTCAAGTCAGCTAGAGGACAATCTATTCCTACACTATGATGATCCACGTCCAATTTCGACATATATTCCTCTTTCGTACGAGGCGTATGATTACTCCCAAAATAAGCCATAACGCCTGGGCGTATGTTTTTGCCTCGAACCCAACACCTAGAGCAAGGAGCCTTGGAACCGTGACTACGATGGCCCAACGAAAATGAACGAGCTGGAGCATCACCGATAAAGCATCTCAAGGCAACATGATAACTCTCGTCCATGAAGTCGAAACCGTTTCGAAGAACCTCCAGTAAATCTAGAATAAACGGTCGAAAAAAATCTAACGCGCTCGATGGCTTTGCTGTACCTTTGAATATTCCAACTATTTCTGGAAAGCTATTTGGAAAATTCGCTATTCTAATTTGAATTGGCCATAAGACAATTTTACCTACTTTATCGAGGGAAGCTCCGTCTGTGTTAAAATCTACTTCGATATGATTACTTCGCATATGCGGTGGAGTCGAAGAAACGATTTTCAGTAAAGCCTGCTTTACACCTAGATGAAGATACTCTCCTCCAGCAACTTGGTCCGGAGACACACTCACGTTCGGAGTGTTCAAAACAGTTCTCGGATCTATATGCATGCTGGAGAAACACCCGTGACTTTTTAACAATCGCAAAACAGCTTTTATCTGAGTGTGCGTCAGATTCTCCTCGGCAAAAAGGATACCCAACTTTTCTTCGAAATCCTCAACGCTCTCGAAACGATCTGATTCAACTGAATCGCACTCACTCGCAGCGTTCTCGCAAGCACTTGCATTAACTGTAACGGATGAAGAAGCAGCAGCTAACATTTGTTCCTCATTCGCACCAGATTCGCTCGAATCGGAGACATAAGAAATGTCAGGAGATGGGCAATCGATAGGAAGACGTGCGATTGCTTCAACATTCAAAGAATTATTCGAAAAACTTGGAAGAGAACGTTCTTCGGAAGCTCTTTTCAGAATTCTTTCAACGCGAGCCCTATGTTGAGGCACGCAATCCCTTAAAGCTTTCCTCGAACGGAATGTTCGATCCCTATACATCGCGATATTCAAATAACGTCCGATACAATACTAATACTTATTACAATTACTACTATTACTAATAGAAACTAATAATAAATTCGTACGTCCCAGTGAAGGTACCGTGAAAACTTGATTTTCCAGCAGAACGTAGTCGTGTAGAGAAGACGTGAAGAATGTAGTTGGCAGATAAGATTCTGGAACCGCTGCATAAACATACGTAAACATGCATTAAAATATGTACATGGCAGAAAAGGATAGCATTACGTTATATGTGATTAGAAGAAAAAAAAATCGTTATGTAAAAAGAATAATAAATTAATATCTGCAAGAAAATTTAGAATGTCAGTGAGTATCATTCATCTGATTCTACCAGAAAATTGAAAGAGCCCTTTCTTGCTTGAAATAACAAATATTACCTATTGCTACCTTCAAAATAATATTTGTAAATAGATTATTAAAATCATTTAGAACAAAAAGTCCCTGAAGCATTTTTGTTCCCAAGTCACTGGATTTTGAAAAAAATTACTCTTTATACCAATCACATGTTTATACCATCATCTTTCTCTATCTCAAGATCTATTGACTTTAGAAGAAAAATGCTTGAGGGACTTTTTATTCTAAATCATTGAAATAATCTATTCGAAAATTTAAAATGATTCTAGACCTCAAATTAAAAAAGTTCAAAATGGCTGCCAATTGCAGATGAATGAAGTTTTTCAAAAAATGACATTTTCAATAATTCTAAGAGTACTTATAGGTTGATATTGTTATTCGAAACAAAAAAGACCTCTTTCAATTTTGCTCTACATTGAATAGGTTTAGAGATAAGTTCACTTTTTGTATCTCAGTTATAGTCATTAGCGTAGAGTCACTTTTATCTAAATACGAGTATGGATCTCTAGGCAAAGACTAAAAAATAACAGAGTTAATCGAATATATATGATTTATCTTGTTGTACATGATTTATCTAATATATGTTCAGAATTGAAACACAATGGTTTATCAAAATCAAGAAACCCGGGTGCTGCCTTTCTGGTAAACATGTATTCAAGATGCATTGAAATAAAATGTGGCACGGTAATAAGTTGTGTAATTACATTTGAAAACTGTGTACAAAATTTGATATCTCTATTTCAAAAATTAATGACTTTTTACTGACATCATGTCTGCCCAGAGATCATTATTGTCAATAAAAAGTCAATGATTACTAAAATAGAGATGTGTAAATTTGCATACATGTTTTAAAAGCAATTTTACAACTAATTACCATGATACATTTTATTTTAATGCAATCTACATATATGCTTACCTGAAAAGCCACACCCGGCTTTTTTCTTTTTGACAATAAATTGAAACATGATATATCATATGAAGTCTTATATCAACTTTTGAACTGTACAATGTAATAAAATGTTATAAAGAAAGTCTCAGATGTTAAGATATCTTGTATAACACTATATCTTACAATTCCTTGTCGAAAAGGCAAAAGCCGGGTGTGGCTATTCAGGTAAGAATATACATAGAATGCATAGAAATAAAATGTGGCACGGTAATAAGTTGTGTAATGACATTTAAAAACTGTGTACAAAATTTGACATCTCTATTTAAAAAATCAATGACTTTGTATTGGCAATATGTCTCTCCAGAGATCATTATTGTCCAAAAACCATCTATTATTATTAAAATAAATATTTATAATTTTCTACTGATACTTTAACAGTACTTTGAAAAGTAATTACTGTGACACATTTTATTTAAATGCATTCAGAGCAGATGTTTATCTGACAAGCTACACCCGGGTTCGACCTATCAGACTTAGACTTTGGAAATGTTTTATCACTAAAAATCTCTTACTAGCTGGGACTTTGATAAAGAGAAGTTACTTGATTTTAGTAAATAAATAAACATCCTAGCTTACTTTTTGCTATTCCAACTATATTGGTGAGTACGGTGAGCTGAACCTGTCGAAGTACCTCAGAAGCAAGCTGCAATTCTTATCTTCCGCTGAGTGGCTGTTGTTGTCTGTGGTTATTTTTCAGCTAACTATAAACACAATTTTATATTAGAAAAAGTATTTGGAAGACGGTTGAGAAGAATAAATAGGAAATGTTTATAGGAAATCATTGAGTGAATTAGGAAATGTTGCAGGGACAGGTTTAAAACAAATAAAGAATTATACAATTAAATATTATAGTATATTATGACACTGTTGTGGGAGATGGTTTTCTACCTTGCTCGAGGGTTTTCGCACGAGCGAAGCGAGTGAGAAAATCGAGCAAGGTAGAAAAACACCTCCCACAACAGTCTCATACGATATTTTATAGCACAACAACCTCAAAATCGACAATAAAGTTGGCATTTTGAGGTTAGTGTGCTATAAAATTAATAATTAAACAGAAATTAGGATTTATCCTGCTTACCTTTATATAATATTCTAGGAACCGCAGGTGCTGTGGTGTGGTAGATGGTCCAGACGATGGTGTGGTTGACAATATTAGGCTCGAAAATAGAAAGTATAAGAAAGAATGAGTAAAGTCTATATGAACTATTTTTGTAATGAGAAATAATGAAAGAAAAGTAATCAAGTTGCAGGATGGAGTGTATGAAACAGAAAATATATGTATGTGTAAGCTGCCTGACAAACTCAATGTCCAGGTGCAGTCGAAGAAGACGAGGCTTCCAGGACCTGTTGAGCAGCCCCTCTCTAGCTGGAGATGGACGCAAGCGAGGGTCGACGATCAACAGCTTCCTCAGGAAATGCGGCAAGATTCTTCGACTATCCGGGTCTGATAAAAAAAAGCAAATGAATGTACCAAAATTTTGTTGCTGAACTAATAATTATTGAAAGAATGGTACATGTAGCCATAATGACTGTAAAATATTTGCACAAAAGTTGCATTAATAAGGCAATGACAAAGAAATCGTCTCCGCGAACGATTTTTCTAACCTCACTTTTACCGCACGACAATTACTTGATTAATAAATAACAAAATTATAGCACTAACTTACCTAATTGAGTTGATTAAGCAATAACACAAGTGATTATCCAAGTTTGCAGTAAACAATTGTTGATATTCAACGATTATTCAGCGAACGAAGTTTTTTGCTGTTAACGAGGGAAATCATCAAAGCAAAAAGTAATATACTTTGTTGCGTTTCCCGCTTAATTAACTATAGTACAATGACAGAGAGAACGGAAAATCACATATATAGTGCACGTATCGCGCGGCGCGAATTCAAACGTACTATTCAAACTTTTGAATTTCAAGAATAAAAGCAAGGTAACAATATGAAAAGTAATCAGATTATCTGTACCTGCTATATGATTCTGTTCTTAACACCTACACACTGAAAGCCAGAATATAAGCCTCTGATTCTATAACAAGTAATAAATGGAAACTCTTAGACTCGCAGTCTTGCATTTTTTGTTTTTACTGACTCTACTCACAGAACAGCAATTTATAATAAAAGTGTATGCATTATTGTAACGGATGAAGAAGAAGATTAAGTATCTCATAAATGATTCTGAATAATTAGCAGACTTCCAAACTAAAAATACAAGTCTGCGTGGCTAAGAGAAACCATTTATTAATTATTATAAGAATCAGTGATGAATTCTGACTTGGCGGGTGTGGGTGTTCAGAAAAGAATAATAGCAGGTACAGGTCATCTGGTACCTGTTGATCCGGTTAGCTTGCTTTTATTTTTCAAAACACATGTGCAATTTCTTACCTCTACCTCGAATAGTTTCTCAATAGTTTCCCTCTTGAACTGAAATTATTTTTTTCTTAAAGCTTCAACAGGTTAGACTTGAGAAAGTTTTCGAGGTAGAGGTCTGAAAATTTGCACAGGAGTCTTGAAAACTATAACAAAGCCAATTAAATTGAAATAGTTAATATAACTTATCCCTCTTATGAATGTTTGTTTAATACCCACACCCGCAAAGCCAGAATTTATCTGTGATTCTTCCAATAATTAATAAACTGATTCTCTTAGCCTCACGGACTTGTATTTTTAATTTTTAAGTCTGCTAAATATTGAGAATTATTTATTAAATAATGACTAACGTATACAATTTTACTACAAATTTGTTGTTCTGTGAAAGTCAGTAAAAACTAAAAATGCAAGACTGTAAGTCTAAGAGATTCCATTTATTATTGCTTATAGTATCAGAGACTTATTCTGGCTTTGCGCATGTGGGTGTTTGAATAAATATTATAAAAGCGACATGTTATGTTAAGTATTTCAATGTAATTGGCTTTGTGTTATTCTTCAAGATTCCTCTACAAATTTTTAAACCTCTAGCTCGAATAGTTTCTCATGTGCAATCTCTTGAAGCTTTTTTTATTGACTTATCTGGTGTGATATATATATATATATATATATATATACAAATGAGAAAAGCTTCTAGAGGTTGCATGGGAGAAAGAATTCGAACTAGAGTTTTGAAAATTTGCAGAGAAGTTTCGAAGAGCATAAGAAAAGGAACAATATCCAAAAATTTAAGATTATCTGTCCCTGTTATAATCTTTATCTATACACCCACAGTCGCAAAGTGAGAATAAGCCTCTGATTCTTACTCGCGATACATGCAATGAATAATAAATGGACTCTCTTAGCCTTATAAACTTTTATTTGTATTTTTTACTGAAATAACAACTTTGTATATTACTCCGTATACGAAGAATAATTGTCAATATGGACATATACAAGTCTGTGAGGTTAAGAGAGTCTATTTATAATTTATGCAAAAATATTTGTCTAGCACTTGTATACTTTTCTTACTTGGGCTTGTACCCACTCCGATGGTGTTGATTAACTGCACTCGATGGACGCAGAACTCTTTGAGCTGGATTCTTTGATGAGCTGTCAAATGGTTTATTAGTCCGATGAAGTTTTCCACCTATAAGCACAGAAAGGTATTAGAATATTGAAAGGTATTACGATGATTCCCTAGAAATATAAGTAGCATTATCTACTCGTATCCTGAGGAATAATATAAAAAGTCATTATATAATCTCTGATGAAAATCAATAAATATATTTTAAAGTTATTTAAAATATTTTGTATATTACCTGTTTTCAGTTATAAAAAAGCTGTTGAACTGTCTCGATGAAAACTGAAGCTCCTGACGGAGAGATGTTTCCTGATGTTGAGTGGATCAGCAATCCCAAAAAATATTTCCTCGAGAACAGAAAAATACTTTAGAAATTTAAATTATTGAATAATTGTTGGTTGATAATAAAGAGAGAAATAATTGATATATATATATGTGTGTGTAAGAAAGACAGATAGATAGATAAAGAAAGACAGACAGATAAGGGCAGCTTAGGATGGCAAAAGCTGCTTCCTGGACACTCTTCCTCTAAGCCTTGCTGATGGTAGACATAGCCAAGGATTGAAGTGTAACAGGTTTTTATCTCTCGAATCTCTGAAACTGCGAAAAGACAAGTTTAAAATTTTGTCAATCTAACCTCACCTTTCATAGATTTTTCGCGCATAATTTTTAATAAACTAGACATAATTTTTCGATTCTAAATATAGTTTATGACATAATTAACTTAATAATTTATTGATTACGAGTAAATTATGAATTACTGTATGTAAATTTACTTTGGAAATAGCGAAACAAAAAACTAACTTTTTGCCAGTCGCTATTACTAATATATCCTTGATATTTATTATAAAAAAGACTTGATAAAGTCGTAATTTTACTTACCAAAGAAGACTATATTGCTGTAGCTGTAAAAGCACTCCATAATTATTGTTAAACAATCGTTATTGAGTAGAGAAGATTTTTTTGCTGTTGACGTGCGAGCCGTTAAAAGCAAAAAGGGCCGAGAACCGCCGTGTTTCCGAGAAGTATAAAAATGCCGGAATCACATGATCAGCGCGGTCAGCGCCAAATTCAAATCAAACTCAGTCGATTACTTTGTTTGATTGTTCAATTCATTTACAATAAAAAAAAATTATTAACATGTGAAAAACGTGAGAGCATTTTAAATTAATATAAATTATTTATTTTTTTTATTTAATATTTGATTTATAATTATTGTTATTCTTATAGTGTTATTAATAAATCTCATTATACGTTTATTAATAATTGAAAATATTTATCGCTAATTATCAACAATAAAAAAGGGTGAATCTAATGAAAATTAATATAAATAATTATTTAATATTTATTATTTCCCCGTTGAAAAAAAAAATCTATTATATAATTATATAATGGTTTTTAAGAGGGTTATATACATTATCTACTGTTTAAAATGGCAATAAAATCGATAAAGCAAATTTACGACGTATAAAAATTATTATAAATAAATTTAGAATTGCCCCAGGCGGAAATCGACTTACCTAGAAATAGCTAATAAAAGCTAATAACTTTTATAATCAATTTATAATATGTCGCGATTTTGGACTCTAGTGATAGTTAATAATAGTTTCTAGCTTTTATTAGCTTTTATTAGCTTTTACATTTTTTACAAAAAGAAAAAAACGCGTGACCTGAAAAAAAGCTAAAAACTACTATTAACTTTTTAAAATTATTACTTGTAGAGATTAAATATTTATAATTCTTATGATTAGTTACTAATAGTAATACATTTCTAATCGCTTTTCAGTTTTTTACAGTTTTTTACAAAAAAAGCTAAAAACCATAAAAAGAAGCAGAAAAACAAAAAAAGTGTGTAACCTAAAAAGAAGCAGAAAAGGAGCATTTTTAGGATATTTTCTACATACAAAAGTCTAATAAAAGCTAATAAAAGTTTAAAAACATTTATAAAATTTCTAAACAACTAATAAAAGCTTACAAATATTATTAAATATTATAAACTATTACTAGAGTCTAAATTCAACACATTATATAAACTGTTATTAAAATCTTATAAAAGCTAATAAGTTTTATTAAGAATTATAGTATATTTTTAAGTTTTATATGCCACAGATTATTTCCGCCTGGGACACAATAAATATTTATTAATATTAATATATTAATATTTATTAATATTGTTTCAATGTTGTTACAACGAGTATGCAAATAAATATATTGCAATATATTGTTCAAGTCGCAATCATTGCAAAAACATTGTTGATAACAAATTATTGACAATTTTAATACTATTTAGGCATGCGCATGCTAGCTGAATGACGACAGATAGTTACCGGAAAAATATTAATTCTGCCGCATGGTTCACCAAAATTGTGCCATCACATGGTAAACACGCATGCTGGACAAAAATTTGCCAAATAAAATGGACAACATTTTGTGCAATTTTAGTGACAGCGCTTTGTCGTCACGAAATGCAACATGTTGATCTGGCTTTCAGCTGTCTTTTTGATACCACCAAATGGCCAACATTATCCAGCACGACCGGGCGGTACAACGCTGTCATATGGATTGTCTAAATGACGACATAATGACGACATGACGTGAGCCGCGCACGAAGCACGGAATTCGGCACTGAGACGGCACCAGGCAAGCACGAGTGCTTGCGCACGCGTGGTGACAGAAAGCAAATTCCATGTTGCATGTCGTGCCGTCAAAAAGTTGGCTCATGGTCAGCACGAAGTTGATCGAAAATCCAGCACGGGAAAGCACGAAATGCCATCATAATGTCATCATTCCTTGATGGCAATTCGCCTTCATGTGACGCAGCATGGAGAGCTGGTAGAATGCCACCCTCGTGCTTACAGCGTCGGCTGACCAAAATTTTTGACTGACCAAGTTGGCACCAAGTTGGCACCAAGTTGTCATTCTGATCGCACGGCGAGACGGCACGCGTGGCCGTATAATGCTCGGCATGCGATGTTATCGGGGAGATAGCATTGAGTCGGCATTGTGTCGGCACGCTGACGGCCCGCGGGCTGCCCGCGATCCGGCAATGTGACGGATTCCTGCCCCGCTTCTGAGACGGCACGGTGCAGGAACGCGGTCCTGGCACGCGGGTCGTCATAGTGCCGTCATTTTGCCGACGCAATTTGCATGCGCGATTGGTACTGCGGCCCGCGTGCCGGCAACGTGTCAGCACTGTGCCGTGCAATTTGCCGACAATATGCCAGCACGGCGATATATATATATATATATTATTTATATTAAATGTATAATTTTATCATAATAAAAATACTATATTTTATATTTGTAATTTTTTATTTATATACTTTAAATATTTAATATTTTTGTACAATAAATTAATAAGTTAATACATAATATATATATGGTTTTGCAGAATAATAACATAAGTCCACTTTTCTGTTTTGAAGATACTAATACTTAAAATTTTTATTTTCCATTTGAACTAATGTAAAAAAAATCATAAATAGTAGATAAGGCTACTTATTTTTACACTTTCTTGATTTTGTGCACTTTTATCTGAAAATATACTATATAAAGATATTAAAATCGCTTAAAACACAATTTTCAAAAAAATGGACTTGAGTTGTTTTTCCGGGAATCCGCAGCAGATATATACATACAATAATAACACATATATACCATTTATTTACGTAAATATTTAAATTTAATTATACTTTTATACTTTAATTATGATTATTCACATACCCCTACTGAATAATCTCAAGTAAGATTCTCACCTGAGATCTCATACGAAAATCTCATGTTATTATATGTACACTTAATGAAATATTGAAATTCGTTCAGAATGAACTTTTACTACAGTTTTTTTTTATTATTCTTGAAATTTCTTTCGTCTTTACAATACATCAGGAAAGTATAATACATTTTTGGCCAATTTTTATTTGAAAATTTTTATATATAAAATTTTGAAATTTTAAATCTCACCTGAGATCCTACCAGAGATCTCGTGTGAGATTTTGAGTAAAAATTCATGAGGTTTTCGCATGATATTTCGCATGATTATATATATCCCTACCAAAAAATCTCAGGTGAAATATCATGCGAAAACCTCATGAATTTTTACTCAAAATCTCACACGAGATCTCTGGTAAGATCTCAGGTAAGATTTAAAATTTCAAAATTTTATATATAAAAATCTTCAAATAAAAAATTGGCCTAAAAATGTATTATACTTTCCTGATGTATTGTAAAGACGAAAGAAACGTCAAGACTAATAAATAAAACTGTAGTAAAAGTTCATTCTGAACGAATTTCAATATTTCATAATAATATATATTTCACGTAAACCAGTGAAGAAATCTTTTACATTTCGCTGAAAATGTTTTTACTAGTTCAGAATAGTGAAAAAAGCATGTAAATAAAATTTTAGCTCATAAGACCCAAATCTTGCAGAACCGTGACCCTAAAAATAAAGTTTATTTAAATTTTTAGAAAAGTAGAAAATTCAATTCGAGATAGGTGCAATTTGGGTATTTACATATATATATGCATTTTTTTCTGTAAATTTTCTGTACAATATGCTGACATTTTTTTCGGACCCCAATTATCACGTTTCTGATTGGTTTATAAAAGATATACCGTTATATGCTATTTAAAAAATTTCGGCAGTTTATTTTAATCTCAAAATTTTTTAGTAATAAGAGCTTCAAAATGAGAGCAGGTAGATCATGGACCGAGCTTTATAACTGACGTTACAGCATTTTGAAAGAAATCTACATACAATTTATATATCTATATGTATGTAGGGAATATCATTTATAAAAGAAATCTTCATATATAGATATACAAATTGTATGTAGATTTCCTTCAAAATTCTGTTACTTCGGTTAAAAAGCTCGGTCCATGGTCTACCTGGTCTCATTTTGAAGCTCTTATTACTATATAACGGTATATCTTTGATAAATCAATCAGAAACATGGTAATTAGGGCCTAAAAAAGTGTTAGCATATTATATAGAAAATTTACAGAAAAATATACAGAAAAATAATAAAAATGTATATGTGTAAATACCTAAATTGCACCTATCTGGAGCTAAAAATCATTAAAGTTTTCTATGTTTCTAAGAATTGAAAAAAACTTTATTTTTAATAGGGCCACAGTTCTGCAATACCCTAACTAGGGTATTGTGATCTAAATTTTTTTTGCATACATTTTTTAACTATTCTGAACTAGTAAAAACATTTTGAACGAAATATAAAAAGTTTCTTCCGTGGTCGACGTGGAATATATATATATATATATATATATATATATATATATATATATTAAGAAATTTTATATATATATAGTCCCTGAAAATATTTACGTAAATAATGGTGCAGGCCTTGTGCAGGTTCCCCTATTGAAAATATCAAGCTAAATCTCAAGCTTCAAATTCAGCGATGAGTTTGAATCCGGCTCGATCGAACTTGAAATTCAGCGATGAGGTTGAATCCAGCTTGATCAAACTTGAAATGTAGGTCGATCAGGGTGGATTTTTTGAGTTTGATTTCGAGCTTGAAATCGAACTGGATTTTAAGTTCGATCAAACCAGATTCAAGCTCATCGCTGAATTTCAAGCTTGAAATCCAGTTTCAATTTTTTAACAGGGATCGCCTGAGCTGCAACTCGCAAGAAGCCTCCTACTCAACATCATTCTCGTTGCCCCTGCGTCATCGAGAGTTTTGCAGGCATGTCCACGCGCTCGTACGACAACAACATGATCTTGGGAACCATTCAGCAGATCGCTATCACTTCCAGGCAGGTGCACACCGTTTCTGCGCTCGAAGTGTTATGAACTCTGTTTAAAAAAACGAAAAAAATAAGATTTTTTATTGCATTATGGGTTGGAAAGTTATAATAGAATGATGAATAAATTACCTTTGCTAGGCCCTCCTTGAAGCTCAGCTTGCAAGTCTGAAAACGATGTCATTTTTGTCGCTCCCAGCCTCAGCTTGTCTACCTCAGTCTTGGGTCAGTCGCTGAATCGGCAGTCTTTATTCCTTGACGTCGTCTCTCAGTACGTGCTGGATCGGTTCTAGAGTTATTTTTTAACGTCTCTCAACGGCATCTGAAAACAATTATTATTTTTATTTTAATAGAAGTAATAATAACACTAAAGAATTTCCAGACGGCAAAACAAATTTCATGAATGTCGCAGACGTTAGAATTCTTTATGAACTCTTTTCAAACTCTTTAAGAATCCTTTTCTAACTTACATGCATAATTATTCTTAGTGTTCGAAAAAAATCATTAGAAAAAATTCATTTTTTGCTGTCTGGGTAATAATTATAATAATTATAATGTTATTAGAATTATTCTCTTGTAATGTAAAAATTACCTCAATATTGCTATTTTTTCAAACAAAAATAAAAGAATTTTTTTTTTATGTGTGAAAGGGCCGCGATCTTGTCCATCTCTGTGAGGCACAACCAACATTCTCTGCCCCTCCAATGCTTCCTTACATTTTTTTTTTAATTTCAATACGTAATTAAAAATTAAAATATAATTAAAAAATAAAAGATTAGTAAATTGATAATTGAATTTAGTAAATAAATGAACAAATAAATAAAATATAAAATGTAAGAAAACGTTCTATTCATATAAAAAGTCCAGGGAAATTTCAGCAAGTGATAATATAAAAAGAATGCAAACTAATATAATAAACGTGTACTTTTTATATGAACTTCCCTAAAAAGTAAAAACATAAATAAAGTCGCTTTTATAAAACGCAAAGAAATATGTAGCAAGCTAGTATTTTTCTTGGTGTTTTATAAATGCGTAGATGCCCGGAAATTCTTCAATCCCATCCTCAGGCTGGCCGTTGTCCTCCATCATGGTGTTGCTGTGGTCGTCATGATCCTTGTTGTTCTCGGCGTCGCTTTCGATCTCTGTGTCATCGTCCGGGTAACGTTCTGCACCTCCTCTGTCAGGTCGGCACTCCTCCAAATACTCCGCGGGGTATTCGTCAGAATGGGTCCTTCCATCGAATTCTCCGTCCTCTGATTCCCTGATATATTTTATATTTTATTTTAAATTAATTTGATTTTGCTTCATCACAGAGGAAGCTTTGGGATGGTAATAAAAAAGTTTTGCTAAAATCACTATAGAAATATCTTTTGAGACAATAGGAATCAACATACACTATTTTTAGAAAATGTCTGTACGAATGTGCGTGCGTGAGTGCGTGCGCGTGTATGTTTGCTGCGTGTATGCATGCATGCATACGTGCATGTGTGTGCGCGTGTATGTGTATGTGCATGCGTGTGTGTCCGTATGCGCGTATGTGTGTGTGCGTGCGTGTGAGTGAGTGTGTATACGTGTGTGCGTGCGTGTGAGTGAGTGTGTATGTGCCTGCGTGTGAGTGTGTGTGCGTGCGTGTGAGTGAGTTAGTGTGTTCGCATGTGTGCGTGCGCGCGTGTGTGTGTGTCACACCATATTTTTTTGTAACACATGTATGGATTTTTGTGTTTTTTAAAATAAGTTTTTAAATAAACGGGCAAAAAAGAAATTTTTTGGCGGGCAACAAAAGTTGTCAACGGGTAAAAAAACTTTTTTATCCGCTTATCCGGACAGAATAGTACATTATGCAACAAGGGTCGAAAGTAGCAGTTTTTCCCGCGGGCAGTAATCACCCGAGGGAAGAATCTTCTCGCGAGGGCAGTAATCACTCGAGGGCGAAATCTACTTTCACATTGTAGGGTTTTTTGGAGTGTTAGACATAACGTATCTATAACAATAGTTATAAAAGACGTGAAAAACTGTAATTTAATCTAAATATGTAATTTTAGTAAGAAATTATCTTTTGACAATTCATCAATACTAAAAACACAGCTTTTTTAAGATATTGATTAAAAAAAGATAAGTAAATTTAAAATTAATTTCATATTGAAACAATCAATTAAGTTTGAGGAAGCAAAGTGCCAAGGAATTGCCAGCGGTTTTTTACATGTTCTATGATAATATTTAACAGGAGGCCACTTATCAGAGTTTATCAGGTGGATTCTGCTGTAAATGGTCGAAATTTTCTGTAGGTGCGTCATCTTCGTCGGGTATTTCATCCCTCAGGTCATCCAATCCTACATAGCTCCTTGGACTGGACAGATGCTGATGATCATCCCTCTCCCTCTCGTCGTCTGAAGTTTTTTCTCAAACTCTTCTTCTTTTTGGACTAGATCGCAGGGGTTCTTGATGTTCTTCTTCTTCTTCTTCTTCTTCATCAGGAACTCGTCTTCTCCTCAGAGATGGTGGAAGCTGCTCCTCATCTCTTTCTTCAAGCAGTAGCTCGTCTCTGCGTATCTCTTCGAGACGCCGTAGACATTGCTTAAGGCTTTTCAGGGCCCTGGTCAAAATTGGAAACATTCATAATTAATATAATAAGGCTAGTGTGACAAGTAAAATAAAATATATAAAACAATATACCTTCACAAGCTGACACAAAACGGGTATCACGTAGTCTTGTGACATTTTTTTTCTTATCTCCAAGCCAAGTAACATTCAACAGAAGCTCTGTGTTGACTGCAAACAATTTTTTTAAAAAATTGCTGAAGAGTCATCGGTATTTCTACCACCAAGATAAATCAAGTAGTTGACCTAAAAATAAACGATATATTTAAGAAATGAAAAATTTAATAATTATAAAACTAAGTCTTGCGTTCAGGGGTTTGACGGTTCATGGGTTGTAGGTTTCATATGTTTGAAGATTCATGGATTTTAGAGTTTGAGTGTTCATTTAACCTCCGAAGCACTCACCAGACACCTAGAAACAACGCAGCATTAGTAAGGGGAGATTACAGTGATAAACTAAACACTAATCTCACCTGATAATATTGGCAGTGGACGAATGCAGTAGGAAGCTGTATGTAAACATAACCTCTTCGATGTTAACCGTGCCACTGCTGCTGCCGCAAGTACGCCGTCCTGGGCCTTGCAGCTCTCGTCTTCGTGCCCCTTCGTGGGGACCGTAGCCCAGATACCCCTCCTGCTGCATCCATCGTCGCACTTCGTCGTCCTGGCCACTCGTCCTTCCTCGTCAAAACTAACCTTTTTTTCTAACATAATATAATTATTAGAATAATTATAAATAAAAAAATTTTACATCTCAGCCAGGGTGATCCTCAAGACAATCTCTTCACTCTGAAACGTCCAGAAAGTTGCCACAGTTCTCTTGGGAAATCCAAATTGCAGCATGTAAATAATTAATGATAGTAATTATTTACTATGAACTGCAATTGCACGTGCGCACGCCAGGATGATCCTCAAGACGAGCTGCACTTCGTCTCGAACGTCCACCACAAACTTGCCACAGTCGAATTATATAATTCAGAATTCTAAATTACACCACAGATAACTACAATAATTAATAACTACAATAATACCGCTATAATTATTAAGAACAATTTCACTTATTGCGCGCGTCTGCAATTGAAGATCAAGTCTTCATGAAAGCAGGGAAATTACTGCAATGGCGGGATGCGATACATTTCTTCAAACAACAGAAAGCTCGAAATTATTTCAAGACTTTAAATTTATAATGTAAATCAATTTTAATATTCAATTATAAACAAATATATTTATTATTAATAAAAATATAAATCATAAAATTATACTATTATTTATTTATTTATATTTATTTATTTATTCAATTACACCAATTGAGCCCCATATAAATAAATTAACAAATCATTACTATTATTATCAATTTTATTTGTAATAGAAATAATAACTTAAATATGCAATTAAATTATATTTTTATAATTATATTGATGGCACGTCGTGCTGTCCATAATCCGTCACATTGCGGCCACGATTTTCCCGACACGGCGGGCTTGCACTGTGCCGTCATTCTGCTGGAATCTAATAGTTCAAAAAAGTGATGTTGCGTGACGGCACGATGACGGCACAGGGCGGTCACGACGTGCCACCTAATCGGACAGCACGCCACGACTGCACAGTGATGGCACAAATTCGTCACGCCGTGCCAGCACGTCGTGCTCGGCACGGGCTGCTATCTGGGGTGTCGTGTCCAACACTATACCCATACTGAAGTACTGACAATCCGCTGATCAGTCTCTGACAGTCAGTTTGAGTGTTTACTTTTATAAGCATAACACTTTAACTTGATATAGTGCAGAATAATTATTATAAAAGTGAATTATAAAAAACAATATTTTTAACCAGATGAGTATTTTTGCTTCATAAGTAATCTAAATGTTGAAAAGAATATATTACTTTGTGTTATACTTATTTATTTTCAGAAAATACAGCATGCAACGGTTAAACAATTAAGTAAAGAATATATTTTTATTGAAATATTTCTAAATATGAAAGCTTTACATCAAGAAAGTTACTAGACTATTAAGAGGTTAGTCTTATTATGTAAGCAAATTATTTATACTTTAAATCATATATTTTTTTGTACTTATACTTATGTAATATTATTTTTTACGGGAAACAATAAAATGAGAATGATTATTTTATAGCAATAAGTTTTCTTTAAATGACTTTCACAACCCCACTCTTATCTATGCAGATCATTATTAATATTTTTAAAATACCATTCTACATTATATGTACTATAATTATTATAGCAGGTATACAAACCATAGATTTATTATTGCTTTCCGAGAAGGCTATAGCATCAGCTAAATTCTTTGCCTTTTTTGCCAGTTTAGCTGCCAGTATTGTTTCCAATTGTGGATTCTACAATTACATATAGTACGTAATAAACATTGATATTTATACATTTATATACAAAATATTTTCAATGTATTATGAAATTTGTATATGCTGTTCATAACTTAATGCATAATGCTAAAAGGGGAAGACAGAGCTAATTTATACGCTTCATACTTTTAAAATTCTAATTAGTAAAACAGTGTAATAACTTTTTCATTGTTTGGTAAAAACTGACAATCTTGCAAATAGTGCATAATATTTATCAAATTTATATCATAATAAATACATGTGCTAAAAAGTTTCTGCTCTTATTATTTATTATCTAATTAATACATTTGGTTTCAGTAACAGTTTATGAATTAGCTTTGATCTTCCTAATATAAATTAAAAATAATATAATTGTACAAGAGTTTACTTTTGCATAACATATGTGTACTAAAAAGTGCGCAAAATAATGAAAAAATATTCTAGACTTCATTTGCTAAAGGGTGTTCACCAGTTGACAGTAAGGTTAGAAATTATTAAATGCCATTATTAAATGGCAATATTTATAATGAAAACCCTTCAGTTTATAATGTAAAGTATTAATATATAAGTAAAGAATATGAAATTTATGAAAAAGCACCAAAACCTGAAGTACGGCATTAATTTTTGCATTTGTTGTACCACGATATAGATATACTAATATCATTGGAGCACAACTTTAGATAAGATATATCTTTAGAAAAAGTACCGCTTGGTATGCTCAGCTTTTTGTGTATTACTTCTACGCTTATTAAACATTATTACTAGTTTGTAACGTGGCTTTCATGAATTGGAAAATCAGAAATCACTACATTTGTAACGTGGGGGGTTACTATGGCTTATTACTATCTCGACACTTTACCAAATTTTCTAACTTAATGGGCGCCAGGTAAAGCGCGGCTAACTTGGCACGAGCCCTTCCCCAGAGGAAGTTCCGTGAAGAGGAAAAATCAGGCATTTATAGATTTTTAATAAGCACTCACAATTTTCACTTTAAATATACTCAAACTTTATTTCTTATCGTCGGGTAATACTACCGGTCGCAAGTTTACAATTTCTCTTATAGCTAATTTGTCTATCTAACTAACATGGCTACGCTAGCCTTATCACGCGTCCCTCGCGACGACCAACTCACCACGTCTCGCGAGTTTCCGAGTCGCGCGAATTTCCCCATACTAATACTTGAGTTAAATACCGGTCCGACCCGCACGGATCTTACATACCGGTGTCACACCACCACGGAGTTATTCTCCTAAGAACCCCGAGCACATGGCTGCGATGTACGACAATTATTAATAAATTTCACTTGCAAGTGCCGAGGGAAGCTCGGCCATTACAGTCCACTCACCGTCGCTAGTCGGGCGCGTCTCGCGATGTTCTTCCTCGCAGGTCACCAGGTCGCCGGTTAATGTTAGCCCAATCTATAGCTCTCCGGGATTATGTCTACGTCAATGTCTCTCCACGCGGTCTCAATGCTCGAACGGCAGGCAAAACTTTATCACGTCTATCTATGCTGAAGGCCGGGCAGTCAATGCCCAAAATCGGAGAGGGCGGAAATCTCTTCCAAAATTTTGGCTTTTCTTCTCGCACAACTTCAGCTCAAACACTTGTTGCTTGCACCCTTTCCTTTGCGCTGATTGGCCTTGATTTTCCCTAGATGCAAAAATCAAGGCCAAGTCAGCGGTGATTTGAGTCGCTACTTCTCATTGGCTCGCTCCGCGAATGCCGCCCTGTTTACGCAGCGCGGGCAATTATGAATTGCTAGATATACACGCGCGGGCAACCCGGCGTGTATATCTGTATCGGGCGCTTTCGGTTTTGTCGCTGCCGGACCAACACAGTTGGCAGCGGCGACGTGCGCGCGTCGGCCTACGCTAGGAGAGGCCGGCAGCTTCATGCGGCTCGCGGCGCGGCGGCTGCTAGCTCGCCCCTTTGCCGACAGCCGTGTCGGTATCTCTCTCTGTCTCTCTCTCTCTCTCTCTCTCTCGTGGCTACAGCCGAGATGGTGTGCCTCGAGGAAGCCGCCGCTGCCGCATTGAATCCTCTCTCCTCCCGCGTCTGCGTGCATCGGGAGAGAGGGCGGCCGCGCGCGCGTGTGTGTATGTGTGTGCGCGGGCAGCGGCTCATCATCCTCGAGAGGCGAGGAAGAAAGAGCAAGCGAGAGAGAGAGGGTCGCGCGTACAGCGTGCAGTGATGTTGGTGTTGTGCCTGTGTGTGTAGACTCGTCGCCGTTGCTCGCTCCGAGCAGTCGTCGCTGCGGCGATCAGCTGGTGCCGCCGGTATGGGTGTGTGCGTGTGTGTGCCGGTCTGCGGCCTTCCTCGGTCGCGACTCCTTATCCTCATTCCCTCAACAAATAATAACAATCCCCCCATTAATAACAATACTAATTAATATGCAAATGCTCTGCTCTGGTGACGGGTGACTTGGTCGCGATTGACTGCCCGTATTTAATATTATTGGGACGTGAAATACACGTCACAAACTCTCCCCCCCCCTAAACGGGACACACCGCCAGGAGTGGACTGGTTATTCCAATAATCAAACGAGACTCTATTTGGGCCATTGTATCCCATCAACGCGATTCCCGAACAACCCTCGGCACCAGAGCTTTTGCAAAAACAATATATATATATATACATATCTACACTTAAACTAATCAAGCTGAAAACAACAAAAAAAATGTATTAATACCTCCACCTTACTACTCCCAATCCGACCACAGAGCAACAGCGCTCATAGATCGCGCGATCATAGGGGGAAATTATAATATCCTAAATAAAAAATTCCAAATAAATAAATAAATAACAAGACTTTTAACAACTTACTGGGCATGGGTATGCCTCCGTCACTCCAGGTTTCGGTCGCTAGTAGTTCTCAGGTTATGCCCCTTTGGTCGCCGATGCTTAGGGTCTCGGATGGGTCGCTATTAGCATTGTGGTCGCTAGAGTGATCAGTTTGTTCTCCTTCTACTGGTCGCTTCGATAAATAACCACTTCAAGGTCGCTTGTAAAGAGGAGGTCGCTACTACGGGGCTCTCCCCCTTGGGGGAATATATCTTTTCAATTCGCTCACGTGCACCTCGGGTATTCTTTTATCCTCACCCATATTTAGCACGTATACCAGCAGAGACTTAACTTCTTTGATGGCAAACGGGCCGTCAAACCGGCCAGTTAACTTAGCCGAAAAACGCTTGTCTTTGTTTAACAAGTGGTGGTTTGCCCTCATTACTAAGTCTGCTACCTGGAATGTCGCCTCCTTCCTGCCACGATTGTAGTATTTGGCTTGTCGCTCCTTTGCAGAATCGATATGCCTGATTACTAGGTCGCGTAGGGCATCCAGTCTTCTTACTCTCTCTAACCAATCTTCAGGGTCGCTACTAATAATTGGTCGCTTTGGCTCTACTTCTCTTCGTAAACTCTTCACCGGCCTTGGGTGTCGTCCATAATTCAAGAAGGCTGGTGATACCTCGGTGGTCGCTTGCATGGCAGTGTTAACTGCATGCCTAAACTCATGAAGATGGGCATCCCAATTCCGATGGTCTTGTTTTACGAAGGTCGCTATCATGGTCTTTAGGGTTCGATTGCTTCTCTCCACTGGATTGGCTTCCGGATGGTACGGTGGCGTGGTCACATGGGTCACTCCATACTCCTTCAGCGTCGCGGTTAGGTGCTTATTGATGAACTCTTTCCCGTTATCTGTGAATACGTAGTTCGGCGTCTCCCACCGAAACAAGATGAGCTCCTCTAGGGCGCGAGCCACCGACTTGGCATCCGCCTTCCTCAGCGGCTTCAGCTCGATCCACCGCGTGAAGAGATCTTGGAATACCACCAAGTATTTGAATTGGCTCTTACTTGGTGGAAATTCCATAAGATCTGCTGCCACTACGGCCCATGGTCGCTCTACAATTCTTTTGCCTAGTAGCCCTAGGGGTCCCGTCTGAGAGGACTTGTGCTTCTGGCATTCGAGACAAGCCTGGACGAAGTGACGCACGTCGTAGTACATGCCTTGCCAGTAGCACTCGCGGGCCACTCGGTCATAGGTCTTCTCGAGTCCCAGGTGTCCCGCGGAGGTGATGGAGTGGCTCTCCGTCATCACTCTCTCACGGTACTCTACTGGGACGACCAGTCTCCATCCTTCTTCTCGAGATGTCACTGGGTCTAATAGGGGGTCACTACGAAATTTGTACAACATGCCATCTTCGATTCGCCAGTCTGGGAATCGGTGTGGGTGTCTTTGTACTTCTTCCATCCTAGTTACATACCGCTCGTCCTGTATCTCTTCAAATCCAGCTATTTCCCCTCCATCTTCATACATCCTGGACAACGCATCAGGCACTTTCAGCAGAGTGCCCTTCCGATGGATTACTTCGAAGTCCCACTGCTGCATTTCAAGTGCCCAACGGGCTAGTCGTCCAGTAGGGTCCTTCAGATTACGAAGCCATTGGAGGGCGCTATGGTCGGTGATGGCCTTGAATTCGTACCCTTCAAGGTATGGTCGCAGCTTCTTAATGGCCCATAATAACGCCAAGCATTCTCTTTGGAATTCTCTTCGGACGTGGTATAATTTCGTTCAGCCGCCGTGAGTACTCTACTCACATATCCGATGGGGTGCTCTCCATCATCCCCTTCCTGAGTCAAAACCGCCCCAATCGCCACTCCGCTTGCATCACTCTGGATCGTGAAGGTTTTGCCAAAATCTGGTCTTGCCAGGACCGGCGCTACCGTTAGCGCCTTCTTTAGACCTTCAAAGGCCTCTTGTTGGTCGCTATCCCATTTCCATTCTTGCCCCTTTCTTAGTAACTTCACTAACGGAATTTTCATCTCTGAGTCGTTCTCAATGAATCGCGAGTACCATCCTACCATACCCAGAAATCGTCTCAGCTGCTTAACGGTCTTCGGCGCTGGATATTCTGTCACTGGCAATACCTTTTCTGGGTCTGGTCGCAATCCATCTTTATCAAGCAAGAAGCCTAAGTACGCCACTCTCGAGCAGCAGAATTCGCACTTTTTCCGATTTACTACGAATCCTGCTTCGACCAGCTTCTTGAGAACCAGCTCCAACCATTGGAGATGTTCCTCAAAGGTCTCGGTCGCTATAATGATGTCGTCCAAGTATCCAAACACATATGGTTCATACTGGACGCCAAACAAAGCATCGATCAGGCGTTGGAAGGTCATGGGCGCATTCGTTAGTCCGAAGGGCATTTTTACAAATTGCCAAAGCCCTGACCCCGGTACTGCAAATGCTGTAAATTTCTTGCTGCTTTGCTCCATCGGTACTTGAAAATAGGCTTGCTTGAGGTCAATTTTGGTCAAATATTTGGCTTTACGCAATTTGTCCAATATGGAATCCATGCTCCTGATAGGATATGCATCCTTCCGGGTCACTTTGTTGAGGTCGCGATAATCTATACAAAATCTATAGCTCCCGTCTGGCTTCTTGATGATTACCGGGGCGCTACTCCATTCACTTGCCGATCGCTCTATTACTCCACTCCTAAACATCTTCTCTATCTCTTCGTGTACTACTTGCAGAAGTTTGGGTGACATTCTCCTTGGCCGATGTTTGATGGCGGCTGCGGAGAGTACATCTATGTGATGTTCGGTCAGTGTGGTCGTTCCTAAATTTTCCGATGGCGGAGGTAATATCTTGGTCACTAGGTCTTCTATGGCTTTCCGCTGCTCGTCGTCTGCCTCGGTAATTCCGGCGCATTCGGCGTATGCTGGGGTCGCTTCGATTTCCTCGTCGTCCCAAGATTGCTTCCTGGACCTGCCATCCAATTCCATGTTGATGTCCAGGTACCCCAATACTTTCTTTGTTCCACCTAACACACTTCTTATAACAGAGTTCGCTGGTCGCAATCGGTCCTTGAACTTAGCCGCTAACTCTGGTCCTACTAGGGAGACCGTGGCTCCTCCATCAATTAGGGCTCTGTACGGTCTACCACCTAGTATTACCTTCGTGAAGATGCGGTTCTCTGCGCTCATACCTGCGACTTCGACTTCGCCTGGTTCCGGAACCTCAAGTTGGTCGGCCTCCGGCGTACGTAGTACGCTGCTCTCCCCCCCTAGACTAGATGTGGGCACCCCAACATCTAGGTCTGTAACAAAGGTGGAGGGGCCCTCCAACGAGGGAGTGGACACCTGTGACCCTTCCAGAAGGTCGACCGCCTCTCGTACGAGGGCTAGGTGCTCGAAATCCTTCTGCTCGTCAGCTGTTGGATTGAGCGCCGTTACGTCGGACCCTTCGAGGATCGGTACGGTTGTCACTCTTTCGGTCACCCTTTTGCTCTCACGACTCTTTCTATTCTCTACTTTTTTTCTCTCTTCTCTAATTTTGTTTCTCTCACTACTCTTTCTACTCTCTACTTTTTCTCTCTCTTCTCGAATTTTGTTGCTCTCACTACTCTCTCTATTCTCTACTATTTCTCTCTCTTCTCGAATTTTGTTGCTCTCTCTACTCTTTCTACTCTCTGCTTTTTCTCTCTCTTCTCGAATTTTGTTGCTCTCACTACTCTCTTTAATTAATGGTTTTGTGGTCGCTATTGGTGAGGTCCCATTTAATCCTCCGCTGTTTGAAGTATTGCTCCATACTGGGTGGGTCTCCCCATCTGACAATGTGAACTTAATACTTTTAGCTGCCTCGACTCTCATCGATCCATTTCTCTCTTGGTCGCTGCTAATTTTCGCGTTCTCTGGGGTCGCTATTCTCTTCTCCTGTATGGTCGGTTGGGCGCTATGCTGGCTGCCCTTTATTGTTGCCAGTTTCGTCCCGTTTGCGGTTGCTGAGGAGGTATGGGACTCTTCTGCCTCCCCTGCATCCCGTTTCCCATGGCCTGATTATTTGGAGAAGACTGCCATGCCGGCTGTCTATTGGGACATTCGTTTGCATAGTGTCCCATAGCCCTACACAAGTAGCATGTCCTTTGTGGACATTCTCTTGCTCGGTGCCCTACCGTCTGGCATGTATAGCATGCACCATATACTGGTATATTTTGGGCAGAAGGCCCATTTTGGTCTCTAGTTCCTCTCATATTATAGGCGCCTTGGCCGGTGAATCCTTGGGCATGACCACCTCTACCCTGAAACGAGTTAACATTCTGAGGAGAAGACCATTGCCAAGCGGGCACAAAACTCGGTCGCAGTGGATTCAGCGGTGTGCTGTGCGTCATCGTTGCGGTCGCTTGTACGTTGGCCTCAGGCCTTTGATTCTCCTTGGCAGCGGCTACCGCATTTATTTGTTTTTGTTTTTTCTTCGCTTTTCTATTCCAATTTCTCTTTCTCGCCGGTTTGGTTGTCGCTGATGTGCTGTCGCTAGTGTCGCTTTCTGGGTTCAATTTCTCGTAGGCTGCCGCTACCTTACGGACTGAGGGTGTCCCAGAGTATGCTGCACCTGGTATGCTCATCTTCTCCTTTGGTGGAGGCTCTTCAAACCGGTCATCTAGTTCTTTCTCCTTTTCCCAAATTCTTCCTAGTTTCTCTATATCCTTGAGCGTCTTGATTTATTTCCCCGCCATGAAGTGTTGATAGTCTTTCCTCAAGCCCTTGTAGGCTTGTTTTACTATTGTTTTCCTGGAAGGGAGTCGCTTAAAGTGGTCGACAATGTATTCTACGCAGGATATATAATTGGCAATCTTTTCTCCTTTTGCCATCGATCGGTTCCGTAAGTCCGTCATCGTGTCTTCTTCATCTCTGTGACCCAAATACTGCCTTCTGAATGCTTTTTTAAAGTCTTTCCATGATTTTAAGTCTGGTCGCTTCAATCGATACCATCTGCTAGCATTTTTCGAAAAGATCGATGGTAAAGCATTCAACAGCTCCCTGTCGCTCATGGCTAGGCTTGTTTTGCAATCCTGCAGCCGGTCCAAAATTTCCTCTGGCTCCTTATCTTCCCCATTGAACTTTAGGTTCCAGCTCTGCAATATTTTAACATTCTTCCCCGCTATATCTGCATTCGAATGACTTTTCCTATTTTTTTGTTTCATTTTCTTATCTTCATATTCCGAATCGCTAGTCGATGTCAACTGGTTCCGTTTGCGGCCTCTCCTGTATTTTGTACTTCTTTTATTGTGGTCGCTATCTGAGTCTGATGACGTTGTATTACCGTCGCTACTTGTGGTACTATTACTCGAACTCCTATGTCTACGGTTTTTCACTTTACGGCTATCTCTCTTCTTTACTAATCTTCGGTCTAGTACGCTACTTTCCGAGCTACTCGATGACAGTCGCTTTCGTTCTCCTCTTCTCTGTTTTGATGCTTCGGATTGCTGGTCTGTTGGCCTACGAACGGTGTTCACCTTAGGACTCCGAATCTCTGCCACTTCGTGATTTCTGGGTCGCTCTCTTCTCTCTTGAGATCCCCTCGGTGGTCTCGGAGTGTCTACGTAATCCTGTGGGTTTGCTACCGGAGGTGGGACTACTGGAGGTTGTGGCGCGTATACCGGTTCTCGGAGGAGAATTGGTCTATGTTGTGCCATTTTCAGATGTTCAAACTCCTGCAGTAGCCGTTCGTATGGTCCTGCCCCTCGTGGAATGGCATCTTCTTCTCGATTCTCATCTTCTTCTTTGTTGCTTACGTCGCTACTGTCTGTTGAGTTTCCATTTCTTGGGTTACTGGCTATGGGGTCTCTATGTTTTACTTGTCTAATATATTGAATACTGTCGTTCGGGTTTATCCCCTGCAGTGGCGTTTGGCTTTGTGATGTTCCTGTCGGATTGTCACTTCTTGCTAGGGGTTGTCCCCTCTGACTAGTCCCCGGACCGGCCCCGACGTTCGTTGCTTGTGCCATTGCATACATCGAAGGTAACGTTGGTTCCGAAGCCGTTGACGCTGATGTAATCAATTGTATTGGTCTCTGGATCATTGGTACCGCGGGAGTTCCCGTACTGGAATCCGGTGATGGATGATTTCCTGTATAATGGAAAAGTGGCTCTGACAGCCTCCATTGGTAGCCGGTTGGTATCATCTTCATTAGTCCCGGAGTATATGCCAACTGTGTATGACTGCTCATCGCTAAGAGTTGCGGTGGAAACCCTGTTTGCACTCTTGGTCGTGTGTTTGCAGACACCATCTGCATCGCGAAGCTATCCGTTGGTCCCCGTGTACGAACTGGTGTCGTCGTAGTGATAGTGGTGGTCGCTTTGCTTATCGTTTCTAGCGTAACTACTGGTACATCGGTCGTTTGTTGTTGTGTTGTGACTTCTTGAATCTGCTCCGTGATTGCCTGTCCCTCTTCTTGGCTATACTCCGTTTCCGTGCTTTGCAACTCTACTTCTTTGGTCCTTCTCTTAGGCTTCCTACCTATTTTCTTCTTCTGAGGTATTTGTTCAAAAGATTCCTCTCGCATTATGGCGCCGATGTTGCTGGTACTTGATCCCATGGTTTCTCATCCAATACTGTATCCCAATTTATTGCTGCACCTGGTTCCACTGTCCTTATACTTGCCCGCAAGAGTCTGTCTCTAAGTTGGGCTGTTGTCCCAGATATGCTAAGTCCCATCTGATCTAGAATTATTATTAGTTCGCTCGGGTCCATCCCATTTATTCTACTTGATACTGCCATTCGCTGGCGTATGCGCGGATCCTTCTTTGCTGTTTGTCTTGTGTTCATTTTGTACTCTACTCGTACACTAAGGGAAGAAAACAAAAACAGCGGTTTGGTCGCTAGTTACACTCTACAGTTACTGCAGTATTCGCTATGTTGGGAGGGCCCGCCCAAGAGACTTTGGAATCTTTTCAAAGACGGGGATTTAATTTGCAATACCTGGTGCACGTGAATGGAGAGGTCGCTAATAAAGGAATCTGTCTTAACTCTCTTACGGGGCAATTTTCCTGCCGAACTACTGTGTCACTAATTTTCAATTTTTATAATGATTTATAATAATAATGTGTATATTTATATATGTATGTTACTCTGGAGATTACCGTATGTTCTTTTGCTAAAGGGACAAAAGGAGATAAACAAAGAAAATAGCTTCTTTTCTTGAGGTCTTCTTTATCGGTTCCTTTAACTGAAAATGCCTACTCGAAATTTGTTTGCCTAGCTCTTGAGTAGCTACTGAAATACCCTGACGCGAATCTAATAAAGTCGCTATTCAGTCTTCAGTAGTTCTTGGTCTTCTCTTCTTGTTTATAGCTGGAGTAATAATCTGAGGTTTCTTCTTGGTCGCAATCAATTTTCAGTAAATAATTTCCAATACAATTAAATAAATATCAATATATGTAATAATCAATTTTTCCTTTGACACAGTAGTTATAATATAAATACAATAACTTTAGTTGTTGTATTTTTATACCCAATTTCCGGTAGTTGTTAGAAAAATTTTACTCTTAACTAAATTATAAATCGTTCTTACTAATCGATTTGAGGGTAGTAGCACAGCAAATAATATTTTGTGGAGGTGTTCGCAAAGTGAATGTTCCCTATACGGTGGTGTGACTCCTACTCTACTACTTTAAAAGTCGTTGAGGAGACTTGAAAAATAGGACAGAATTCAGTAAATTACACACAATTAATTTATCTATCACTCTAGCCCATTACTCAAATTTCACTAAATCTCCAACAAAGATTTTCTGAATTTGTCTCCTATTTTCCCCACCTTCTCTATTTATCGCTATTATATTCAGTGCGTCGCCGCAGCCTTCCGCTTACACTGGTAATTCGCTATTTTCTTTATATATCGCTACAAGCTTCCTCCAATAACCGAAAATTTTCAATACTCAAAAGAATCCTACGAAAAGTCTTAATTGAAACGAAAATTTTCTTCACTACACACCCAAACTGTGAAAGCCCTCAATGAATCACTCAGAAATTTTCGAAAAATTTTCAAGAATATAAAAAAAAACTCTCAAATCCAAAAATTTTTTTTTTTACCAAAAACCCTTTTTAAAAAAAAATATATCTTTGAAAATTCTCAAAATCTCAAAAAAAAACTCTTCCTTCCTTTGGAAAATTCCTCACATAAAAAAAAACTTAAAAAAAAATAATTTCGGAATATTCCCCAAAATAACCCAAAAAAATTTTTTCCGGAAAATTCTTAAATCAAAAAATTTTCAAAAAATAAATTCGGAAAATTCTCAAAAATATCCAAAAAAATTTTCCGGAAAATTCTCAAAATCGAAAAATTTTTAAAAAATAATTTCGGAAAATTCTCAAAAATATCCAAAAAAATTTTCCGGACAATTCTCAAAATCGAAAAACTTTCAAAAAATGATTTCGGAAAATTCTCAAAAATATCCAAAAAATTTTCCCGGAAAATTCTCAAAATCAAAAAACTTTCAAAAAATAACTTCGGAAAATTCTCAAAAATATCCAAAAAAATTTTCCGGAAAATTCTCAAAATCGAAAAATTTTCAAAAAATAATTTCGGAAAATTCTCAAAATCGAAAAATTTATAGTCGATTACCCCAAGTGAAAATTTTCTAAGTCCAATTTATAATCCAATAGCTCAAGTGAAAAAAATTTTAAAGTCCCATTTATAACCCAATAGCTCAAGTGAAAAATTTTCTAAGTCCTACTTATAAATTCCTTAAACACACAAAAAAAATAATTTTTTCACTTTACTTAAATTTTCATACGACACAAAAAAAACGTTTTAGTCGCTGCACTTTCGCTGGCTCGACACTGTGTAAAAAAAATTTTCTGATTTTTCCCGAACTCTCTTAATTAATTTATTTTGCTATTTTTCCTGTTTTTTCCTGAGTCACTAAGCCCCCGTTGGTACGTCATTTGTAACATGGCTTTCATGAATTGGAAAATCAGAAATCACTACATTTGTAACGTGGGGGGTACTATGGCTTATTACTATCTCGACACTTTACCAAATTTTCTAACTTAATGGGCGCCAGGTAAAGCGCGGCTAACTCGGCACGAGCCCTTCCCCAGAGGAAGTTCCGTGAAGAGGAAAAATCAGGCATTTATAGATTTTTAATAAGCACTCACAATTTTCACTTTAAATATACTCAAACTTTATTTCTTATCGTCGGGTAATACTACCGGTCGCAAGTTTACAATTTCTCTTATAGCTAATTTGTCTATCTAACTAACATGGCTACGCTAGCCTTATCACGCGTCCCTCGCGACGACCAACTCACCACGTCTCGCGAGTTTCCGAGTCGCGCGAATTTCCCCATACTAATACTTGAGTTAAATACCGGTCCGACCCGCACGGATCTTACATACCGGTGTCACACCACCACGGAGTTATTCTCCTAAGAACCCCGAGCACATGGCTGCGATGTACGACAATTATTAATAAATTTCACTTGCAAGTGCCGAGGGAAGCTCGGCCATTACAGTCCACTCACCGTCGCTAGTCGGGCGCGTCTCGCGATGTTCTTCCTCGCAGGTCACCAGGTCGCCGGTTAATGTTAGCCCAATCTATAGCTCTCCGGGATTATGTCTACGTCAATGTCTCTCCACGCGGTCTCAATGCTCGAACGGCAGGCAAAACTTTATCACGTCTATCTATGCTGAAGGCCGGGCAGTCAATGCCCAAAATCGGAGAGGGCGGAAATCTCTTCCAAAATTTTGGCTTTTCTTCTCGCACAACTTCAGCTCAAACACTTGTTGCTTCCGCCCTTTCCTTTACGGTGATTGGCCTTGATTTCCCCTAGATGCAAAAATCAAGGCCAAGTCAGCGGTGATTTGAGTCGCTACTTCTCATTGGCTCGCTCCGCGAATGCCGCCCTGTTTACGCAGCGCGGGCAATTATGAATTGCTAGATATACACGCTCGGGCAACCCGGCGTGTATATCTATATCGGGCGCTTTCGGTTTTGTCGCTGCCGGACCAACACAGTTGGCAGCGGCGACGTGCGCGCATCGGCCTACGCTAGGAGAGGCCGGCAGCTTCATGCGGCTCGCGGCGCGGCGGCTGCTAGCTCTCCCCTTTGCCGACAGCCGTGTCGGTATATCTCTCTCTCTCTCTCTCTCGTGGCTACAGCCGAGATGGTGTGCCTCGAGGAAGCCGCCGCTGCCGCATTGAATCCTCTCTCCTCCCGCGTCTGCGTGCATCGGGAGAGAGGGCGGCCGCGCGCGCGTGTGTGTATGTGTGTGCGCGGGCAGCGGCTCATCATCCTTGAGAGGCGAGGAAGAAAGAGCGAGCGAGAGAGAGATGGTCGCGCGTACAGCGTGCAGTGATGTTGGTGTTGTGCCTGTGTGTGTAGACTCGTCGCCGTTGCTCGCTCCGAGCAGTCGTCGCTGCGGCGATCAGCTGGTGCCGTCGGTATGGGTGTGTGCGTGTGTGTGCCGGTCTGCGGCCTTCCTCGGTCGCGACTCCTTATCCTCATTCCCTCAACAAATAATAACAATCCCCCCATTAATAACAATACTAATTAATATGCAAATGCTCTGCTCTGGTGACGGGTGACTTGGTCGCGATTGACTGCCCGTATTTAATATTATTGGGACGTGAAATACACGTCACAAGTTTTTCAAAACGATGTAAAGAAAACCTAATTTACAATAAATAAAAATGTCCATTTTGAGAGAGCTCAAGATAATAGGACTCCCATGTTAAAAGCTGAAACTTTGAAGCTAAATTTCTTGATTTTAGATACCGCAAAGGGGTCGAATTTTCAGCAATGTATAAAACACATCCAAATTTACATACGATAAAAGTTTCAAGAGATTTTAAAGAAATTCAGTTAGATAACTAAGGTGAACGGCCTTAAGAAAATATTAATGTAGAGACTGTTTAAAAAATATATTAGTAATGGAATACGACAGAAACATCTAAAAATGCAAAAAAACATTCTAGGTTAAAGTTAAATCAGCTACTAAATGAAAACTTTATAGACACACAAATATCAATTAAGAATACTCAAGTATTATAATATAAAATGTATGACTTTATCTCAAAATACGTATACTTTACATTGATTTAAATTTGAATGCGTAATTGTATTCAAAAATATTTCACAAAAGCTGTTCTTTTGGATATCGTCGACAAAAGAACTAACTAAAGGTGTCTTTATTTCAAATTATTATTATTAATCATACCTTTGGAATAACTTTCTTAGAATCTTTTGATTGCAGACGAGATTTTGTAGGTGCTTCTTCTTCAGTACTTAAGTCAGAGGCTGACATGAGAAGCCGGTTAAGCACACTTGATATCCGGTTCTTAGAGGTTATCAGATTATTCATATTTTTCTTTGAATCTGAAAAATATATTTAATTATATATACCAGCATAATTTTTTAATTAAGTGTGCAATTGAAAGTGGATAATTTCACCATATTTTCTAATTTTTAGAAAAAGAAGAAAATTTGTATTTTTTTTCTATTGTCACAAATTAACACAAATTTGTTTGTATTTGGAGTCACTGTAATTTAAACAATTAATGAAACTGTTTATGCAACCAATTATTGTATTCTTTATAATCGTGGAGAGAGGTAGAAATACCGAGTTATTATTAAAAGTTTGAAATTTGAATTAATATTGTAAAGAATTAAAAAAATTGGCTTGTATATCAACCACATTGAACTTGCTAATGGCTGAATTTTCAGCTTGGATTAAAAATAACATCATAAAGGTGAAAAGAATAATGTATTACAATGAATAATTACGAAATACATAATATCAGTAGTTTGTTAATTCCAATAAACAGTACGTTATATATACATACCTGATAGTAATAAAACACTGACATCACATAAATGTTTACTATATTCCACCTTGTATTTCTTGTTTGTTTGATGAGTGGATTTATTGAAATGCTTTATTCTTTTGGTTCCAATAATAATTTTTTTGTCACGCATTGGACCAGTTAAAAATTTTACATAGGCTACGTCATTATTCTTATCCATTTTCTTTGTTAGGTTATAAAAGAAAAACAATAATGCTCTGCAGATATATACAAAGCTGGACTGTTTTGAAAATATAACTAATCAATCACTGTCCAATATTCTAACCGAGTTATTACTAATCACTGTTAATCCCTGTGCACTACTTAATAATTTTCTAATTATTTTGGAATCTTACGTACGTTACACGCGCGATTATCAGCTATTATATAATATAAGCTACATCACCGATAGACTGTTGAAAAAATAAATATAATGAACTCGTTTAATATATTCTTTACGAAGTGCGACACGCCGTTAATATCCAGATAAAACGTGCTGCCAATTTTTTTTTCAAAATGGCGAGATCATCTTTAGACGGTATATCCACATCATATATATGTATATATTACCCTCGAGATAAACTTTTTTGGGGAAATGCATGTTTAGGCGCATTTACGTTTCTTCACTGGTGTAGTGCAGTATAATAATATTATATAAGTATAAACGCGCAAACTGACTGACTGGCATACCTACGCATGTAGGAGAATAAAAAGCATAAACGCGCCCTCTTGATTTTAACATCACTGCAGGTGTAGTGTTATTATTGTATACTACTGATGTACATAATATATACTTTGTGTGCACAAAGTTGTTTCTCCTATTCATCATAAGTAACCTAAAACAACCCGTGTTTTTTATGCATATTTCTGTGAATAATATATCCGTGAAGATATATAATTTATAAAGTGATTTATACAGTGAATAAACATTAACTGTTAATCGCAACACTAATTATTTGTATTACGATTATTCAAGCTATATTATAGTAATAGCAGTAATGAATGACTCATCGTCTGAATCTGATAGTGACAATCGTGAAAATCCACCAAAAAAAATCAGACGGTATAATACAGGATTGTTAAAAAATTACGAAACGGATTACAGAAATAATCTATGTGAACGTACTAGATTGAAATGGGATAGTTTTGGAATGAGCCAACAAAATTTAGTCTCAAGTAAGTTAAATTAACTATGTTTTTATATTTATAAAATTAAAAAAAAATACAAAACACTAGAATTATTTAATAATTATGTACAAAAAAATGAATATATTTATAAATCCAAAAGACCTCCATTTGATTAACACGTTGAGCAATAAAAATAGTTAATTTTCTACCAGTCGGGTAGAAATAAAATTGTATATTTAAATTTTAATAACATCGATATAAAATGCAGCAAATGATATTAAAAATCTGAGTAATCGAAATGAATGCGATGAAATCTTAGAAAATCAAAGCTGCGCTAGTTTTCAAAATGATGAACAGGATACCGTTAACGATGGAGACATAAGTAAGTAAATTATAAAAAATATAACATGAGGATGAGATATATGAAAAAAGCCGATATATATATATATATATATATATATATATATATATATATATATATATATATATATATATATATATATATAGTTCCTTTTCACTTTAACTTTCGTTCAAAAAGCTCATTTTTTGTACTTTTTTTTACACTTTATGTGCTCACTACATTAGTAATTCAAAAACAATTTTTTAAAATAAAAAAAATTCACCTACAAACAAAGAATGCTAAAAGCTCGATCACTTCATTCAAATTTTGTAATAAAGGGAGCTTTTTGAATGAAAGTCAATCCGTTTTTTTTTTCTTCCTGAATGGGTAGCAGCGAATTCATAGAATGGACTCTACATTTCGTTGATGTCCCAAAAGTTAATCCGTTAATCAAAGTATATATTTCAAGCTTTACAAGATATATTCATCACACGCATACTCACAGATGAAATTTTTTACTTTACACTAGTTATAGTTGGTCTCGAATGATAATTTTACATCTATTAATAGTTAAGTATATTTAGAATAAAAAAAATCTTAGTAAATAATAAAACATAAAAGTTACTTATTGAAAAACCTAATCTTGCAAAATTATCGTTTGGAGTTGCTCAAAATTTCTTTTGGTCGCGCACGATTTAGTAGGCCTAAAGTGACCATTTTTCGGCCGGCAAAATAAGCGTGCAAAAAAAAATTTTTGTGTGCTTATTCTTGATTAGTTGACAAAAGAAGGCATTTTTTAACCGCATATGCCAAACCTTCTGGCTTTTTTTCTTCCTTAAAGCTGTTTAGCTAACAAGACAAAACTTTAGCCAAAAAGTGTTTAGGCCCCCCTAAATATGGGGTACCATCATGTTTGGAAGAAGGGGAGGGGGGAGGGGCTAAACACTCTAGTAGCCTGATTTGTGTAAAATTGGTCATACAAATGTTTATAATTTTCTAATCTAACAGGCCTGTGTTTGCGCCATATAAAAAACGGCACACTTTAGTTTCACTCTATGGGCACAATAAGAAAAAAAGCGTAATCAAGACATGTGTTACAAAAAATGTCGTGTCCATCACGGGCGAGTGGTCAGTTTTTACCTCGTACGTTTGCATTACTCGTCTTCGGAATCCGGCTCGCAATACGTAATCGCCTTTGGCTCGTGCTCTTTTGTCTACGACTCGTATTGCAAAGTTCACATTCAGTGAAAAAGACCCACTTTTCGTCCTTGGTACACAATATACTATTGTTAAATATTTTTATTAAATAACATCATAGTTTTGTGTACTGGATACTTTTAATTGATAAGTGAGATTAATACAATTGTTTTATTATTTATGTCGAAATATATAGAAAACTCACTTTACTGTAAGGTTCGCTCTACACCGGTCTCCCCTGCTTTCTCAATCATTTAATGAGATTAAAACTAGTTTTAAATATGCTCTTTCTTTGTATTTTTATCAATCAAATTACTGGGTCAAATTTATTTTTGTTACTAAGCAAGTATTGTAATTAGATATTGTATTTTTTAGATGAACACATAAATGAATGCATAAATGATGATTGTCATCATGGAGTAGATAGGAATATACATAACGATGAAAAGAAAAACAGTGAAGATGATAGCCAATCAATTAGGTATAAATTTTATTTTCAATATCAATTGTGTACATATTTTATTTTTTAAGTAAAACCAGTAAACTTTTGACTGAGCCATCCCCTTAAGAGGGTAATTGTGTTGTAATCGTAATTAAATTAAGTTAAGTTTATTGAAAATTACCTTATAATATGGGTAATTATACTTTATACTGCATATTATATTATATTTTAGCATAAAACATATGAATAATTTATAACTTCCCCATAAATGTAAAGTGTTGAATGGGATTACATCACTATATTTTTGAAATAGGATTGTTGTAGCTGCTGTTCTTCTTATTTTACATAATATGTATACTTGTTCTGTATAATATTTATTAGTTTTTTCAACAAATTCTAAGAAAATATTATAAATTATTCGTGAAAATACATTATTAATATATGCTTCGTATATAGTTACGCACCATACATTTTATGGAAGGTCTTTCGCTAGATATAAGGTATAATACAAAAAATTATATGAGAGTTTATAAAGGCTTATGATAAAAATAATTAAATGTACTAATAAATACATTAAAATAAATGTAATAATAGTTCATAACTACATGAAAAAAGCTTGTTCCAAGAAAATCGTGACGATCACGAATGTAATTAATATTGTCAATTAAAAAATATTTATAGTTAAACCCTAAATATTTTTTTATTTCTTAACCAATTTTAATGTTTTGGTGCTTATTTATTTCCTTAAAATTTATAAAATAATATATCTGTAATTAGAGAAAGCAAATTGTTTAGAAAATTTAACGCGTTTACTTATAAATAATTAGTTTTCTCTTATTATAGATATATTATTTTATAATTTTCTTCGTTAACTTTGTAGAGTAATGTTTAAGGAAAAAAATAAGCCCCGAAATATTAAAATTGGTTAAAAAATAAAAATAAAATTAGGGTGTAACTATAAATATTTTTTAAATTAACAATATTTACACTTGTGACGTCACGATTTTTTTGGAAAATTTCTTTTCCATGTAGTTATGGAGTATTATTAAGTACATTTAATTAGTTTTATTATGGGACCTTTATAAACTCTCATATAATTATTTGTTCTATGCCCTATATCTAGCGAAAAACCCTCCTTAAATATCAAAATTTTGAGGCTGAAGTTCTTAGACTAATTAGATACATGCGGTATATCCGCAGTAATACACACGCAGTAATTGGTATTTCCGCCCAGACGGAAATCGTTTTAGCAGATAAAAATAGAAAGTATTTATAACTGTTTATAAAAATTTATAAAGGTCGGAATTGAGACTATGTATAATATCTATAAACTGTTATAAATAATTATAAACAGTTATAAATTTTTTTTTTAATTTTCCTTTTTACCGCAAACAAGGAAATATTACATCGTGCAAAAAAATTTATAACTATTTATAAGTGTTTTGAATTATAATTTACTTCGTATAACTATTTATAATTTTAATATCTTCTTTCAAATTCTGAGCTATAAATACAATTTTTCATGTACCCAAATTCCAAGTATTCAAAAATGATTATAACGGATATAAATTTTTTTATGTGCCTATACTTCACGCATCGAAAAAATTCAAAAAAATGTATAACTGTTAAAAATTTGTATTTACTAATAATTGCAGTTCATATTCCATAATAACTATTATAAAAGTCTCAATTCCGACCTTTATAAACTATTATAAATAGTTTTAAATAGTTTCTATCTATTACTTTCTTTCATAACTAGTTATTTACAGTTATTCATACAAGAATATTTCCGTCTGGTCGCAGTATCTTTATTTTAAACACTTCTTTTTCAATTAAATTTTATGTTTTTGACTTTCTGAAGTGCTCTTCATTAAATATTTAACGGCCGTCTTTCATTTAAGAAACGAAAAATGAACATTCGTCATATATATTTACGCCGATTTATAATACTTTAAAGTTTGCCTACATGAAAACCCTGCAGTAATACATACATTTATCTTAAACCTATTGTGTGCCACTCTCTGCTACGTGCTCATTAAATACAAAATTAATATATAAAATATTTTTTTATTTAATATTAGCAGCAGCAACTCAACTGGTTCAGACTTAGATGATTATTATGAAAGCGACAGTAATTCTAGTGATGAGAACACAAATAATGATAACATTGATACAAATTTCGATGATACTATAATGTTTGAAACATCGCAATTAACAGTTGCAGATATTATGACATTAGTTATGGCATTTTCTATTAGATTTAAAGTATCAGACATTGGAATATCGGAACTAATTGAGATGATAAAACTACTTGCAGGCCCTAAATTCAAGAATGTAAATATTTCTAAATATAGGTTTCAACAAGCGTTTGATCCTCCAGATGATAAAGTTGTATATCACTATTACTGTGGAAATTGCAAACAGGAAATTTTATATTCTAACACAAAAAATAACTTTGCAAAATCTAAAAAAAACTTGTTCACAATGTCTTAAAGATACTGATTTAGCATTATTATCAAAACATTATTTTATGGCTATAGATTTAACATATCAATTAAAATTGCTATTCAACTGCCCAAAAATAAAAAATGAAATTTTTAATTTTATGGATGGATTTGAATTCAATAATATTGAAGACAGTAATTTCGGAGCAATGAAAGATATTTATGACAGTGAATTATACAAAAACATCAACAGTGGAAGTACATTTTATTTTACTTACAATGTTAGTACTGATGGAGCACCGTTAACTAAAAGTGGCAAACGTGGATTCTGGCCTCTTCAAATAATACCCAATTTTTTGCCTCCTAAAATCAGATTCAAATACTCTTTTCTTGCTGGCATGTTAACTTGCACTGAAGAACCGAATAGTGATTTAGCTAATTTATATTTTTTTAAATTCAATGAACAAGTAGATCATCTGTACAGAGAAGGAATTGAGGTCAGTAAAGACGGCAAAAAGATTATTGTTCATTTTTGTCCCCTGGCATTTAGTGTGGATTCTGTTTGTCGACCAATTATAGAGAACAGATTACAATTTAATGCGTACTTTGGTTGTAGCTGGTGCTATCACCATGGCATCTATATTCACGTTGTATTTGGAGTTAGATATCCGTTACAAGAAATTGATGCACTGATAAGAAGTCATGTTAGTCATTTGAAAGACGTGGAAAATTGTACTGACAGACGCACAGAAAGGGGAGTAAAAGGTGATATTTGTTTATCAAATATCCCGCACATACATATGGTCTGGTCATTTAATTACGGCTATTTACATGGTTTTCTCGCTGGTGTAGACCAACAGATTTACAAACAGTGGACATCTTCAAAATCAAAGTCGATTTTTAAGTTACATAAAGATGACATCAAGAGGATCGATAACCGTTTAATGTCTATCAAACCAACGCAAGATATTCATAGGCTTCCACGATCACTGAAAGATCGAGCTAAATGGAAAGCTTCTGAAATTAAATCGTGGGTATTAGCTTACAGTTTGTCGTGTTTAGAAGGTATACTCGATGATACAGCTTTAGAGCATTATGCATTATTTGTAAGAAGTTTACATACTTTATTAAAAACTGAAATTAGCGAAATTGATTTACTGCAATGTGAACATGATTTATTAGAATTTGTTGGTTTATACGAACTGTATTACGATAGAGAAAATGTGACTTTTAACGTTCACACTGTATTGCACATTGCTGATTCTGTAAGAAAAACTGGTCCTCTATGGTCAAGTTCAACATTTCCTTTTGAAAGTAATATTTATCAATTAAAACAATTAATGAATGGTCCAAATGTAATGGATTTACAAATAACGCGAAAACATTTACAAAAATGGCTTTTTAAAACCGAAAACGTTCATTATTCGTCATCAGATATTAAAGATTATTGCACTAATTTATTTACAAATAGAAATTTGTCTACATACTTTGATTATGGAGAAGATGATGTCGTTTTTATAGGGAAAAGCCTATTTAAAGAAATCGAAACGAAATTTTGCAAAGTCTACAAAAAATGTATATTTAAAGAAAAGGTATTTCACAGTATGAAATATACAAGAGTAAAACGTACTAATGATACAATGGTACAGTAGAAATGTGGTGATATTGGCCAAATAGTAGAGATTATAAGTATACGAAAGAAATGTTATTTAAAACTTTAAAAAATAAGTACATTCCCAAGCAATCCTTTTGAAGTAACACACATGAAAAAAATTCAATCTGAAGATTTTGACAATTGTATAATAGTTCCAATTACGGATGTAAGTTCTAAAATAGTCCTTGTAAATGTTCACAATGCTAGATATTTATGTAAATTACCAAATGATTTAGAGACTCAATGAATATCATAAATATATTCATGTAAATATTTAGTCATTCTTGCTAATCTTTTCAAACCTATTGTAAAATGTACTTAAGTAAACTCTGTAAAAATTGTGTTATATTTATAATAATAAAAATTAAAAATGTTAATAAAAATTTGAAGGTGCAATTTTCAATCATTTCACTTACCATATATTTTTAGAATGCCAAAAAATCAAGCGATTTTTTTAAGTATAAGGATTTAAAAAAAACTTGACTTAAAAACTTGAAACGTGACATGACAGATTTCTGGATCCAATTTTAAACCTATAAAAGTGTATTTCGATAAAAATATATTCAAGGTTTTTATACGTATACTATTTATTTAAATTATTGTGACTGGTATGTATTAAAATATTCCTTTCCAAACGATTAATTTTTTATCAAATCGGTAGAGCTTGAATCTATAATGAAAATCTTTTCAAAAGATGAGAACTCTTGACTTGAATTATAATGGATTTGGAGAATTGAATGATTATTTTATTATTATCGTTTAAGAAGAATTAATATGTTAATTACTCAAATAAAGCTTAAGCAGAATTGACAAAACACCTCTGTAATTGACATATTTGTATCATGTAAAAAAATTCAACCATATTTTAATATTATTACTTAAAACGGATTAATCTGCTAATTTGAAAAATTAAGAAAGCTATTTAAAAGCATTCAACCGTATTTGATTTCTAACATATATATAAATGTATTAAAAAGAATTTAATCATATTTCAGCATCACTGCTTAAAACAACTTGAATTGTTAATTCGTCAAATGAAGATCAAAACGGATTACCAAGAAGTCTCTTTTAACCCCATTAAAACGGATTTGATTGTTGATGTATACAAGTGTAATTGAAAACGATTCAATTGTGTTACAATATTATTACTTACCCTGGTAGAAAATTAATCTAGAACTATGTAGATCTATCTAGTTTGCCAAGGAAATAATCGAGGGCCTCGATAAAACTAGATAATTTTCTACCAGGGTAAAAAGGATTTATTTGCCTAACCCGTCAAATGCAGATTAAAGCGGATTCAGAATAAGTCCAATTATCTCTCATTAAAAAGGATTGATGAAATTCAACATTGAATTATTATTCAAAACCATACACATAAATCCGGATTTAGTTCATTAAAACGGATTCAATTTATTGACGTAATATAATAATTTAAACGATTTGAATCAGATTAAAATGCTGTACAAACCTTTTGTATTCAAACCGATTAAGTTGAAAGTAGCATTTATACGGATTCAACCCAATTAAAGTTAATACGGAAAAATGATATTCGATAAGATAAAAATTCAATTTGGATTAAAAGCGATTAAAACGGATAAAGCTTTTTCGGATTGAAATTTAGTCTCGGATTCAACAGATTACAATGCATTAAAACCGATTGAATTTTAATTCGTTCTAATTATTCTCAATCGGGCGTTTTCAGCAGGGAAGAATGATTTTTTCCAGCGTTGAACCTCGAAAGATTCAGAAAGTCCAAACGCTACTTTCAGGTCGTTCACTATACTATTAGACTAATAGTTTAGTCAACCACCTGAACGTAGCGTTTGGACTTTCTGAATCTTTCGAGGTCCAACGCTGATTTTTTCCCCTTTCTCCGAAATTGCACGGCGTGGCTGCTGAAACAAAACTGCGAGCGCCGGGCAATTTCGGCCTCTTTCCGCTCTGACCGCGGCCTCAATCATAACCAGTCAAGGTAACGGCTGTGCGCCTTCGCAGATATCCATCGCCACGCCACGTGCAAGACGGCACACACCCGGTCGATTCATTTTTTATTAAATTGACGCATACACACACACGCGCAAGTTATTCATGTACATATTTATTGGTTTTTAGAGTGAATAAATACTCGATTATTATTAATAAATACAGAGTTTAAACCCTATTACTCTTCTTCACGATTCTATTGTCTGTTCTACGAGCACGTGCTCCGGGATATCTTACAGTGCCCTGCTGCACTCGCTAAACACTAAAACCACATCAATTATTTTAAGGATAGACAGAACGTCCTTTTCCAATAAACACTAATTTGGCCGGCTAGTGCGCGAACAATATATTTTTCCCAGATTAAAACCAGTAACTAAAAGAGCTAGAGTCCTAACACTTGTGGAAGTTTTTTGTGGTTAGTAAAGCAAGTAAAAGTTTATTTCTCAGCAGGCACTTTCTTTGATGTAGAGTGTGGAGGCTTACAATGACATATTACTATAGCTATAGTAGAAGGTTGCATTATTCATTGTAATAATTGTTATTAATTGGCTGTTTTACTCTAAAATATCATTTTATACTCAAGCGTACTGATTTAAAACTCTAGAAAAAACTGATATGACTGGGAATCGAACCACCGACCTGCTGCGTGAGACTACAGCTCTGTAACCACTCCGCCACGGTGGAACTTTAAAATTCTTTAAAGATATTTTACTTATATTTTATAAGTAATAGTTATAATGATAACTCCGTGTAGTATATTATATTATATTATATCGTATTTGGATATTATAAAAATATTTCTACGATGCTGGTAAAACAGAATTCTGTATTGTACTTTCCCTTATACGTCTTCTCTGTATTTGACCGAATCCTAAGAAATTTTTTTGAAATCACAAATTTACAACAAGGAATGTAATAAACATTTTTTATATTTAGAAAATATTATTACGTAAATTTTAAATTATTATAACGTTATTTAACGTTTCTATTTTTACCTCGATGAGAAAAAATCTGTTCTAATATATTAAATTATGCAACAATAATTAATAAACATGTAGTAAGGAGATAAATTGCTAAAGCTTTAGATTTTATATATTGCGTTTGTTTCCTTCTGAAGGAAGGAAACAATGGTTTTTCCTATTAAATCGTATTGAAAAAACATATTATAGAAATTAAGCGCATTAAAAAAAAGATGTACAGCTGATTTTTTTCTATTTCTAGAAAAACGTGGACCAATTAGTATTTCATTTAGAAAATCAATCTATGGGAGTACTATCAGTAATTCGTGAGTCAAATGCGTGTTTAGTCGTTTTTGACTTCCATGGTAGGCCAAATTGTGTGCTTAAATGGTTGAGTGAGCGTGAAATTTTGTATTCGTTTGCTTATATTAGCTCTCAAAATTGGTCATTCAATATTTGGATTTTTGCATTATAATTATGGAATATCAAACATATATTTCTCAAAGTTGCGTCAAAATCAGAACAGCAGTTTTCATGAATTTCATGATTGCAATTGTCGGAAACGTGAGTCCCCATCATATGTTTACGCGTTAAAAACTTAAATATAAAATTCTTATCTTTTATTCTGGGTTAGTGAAGCTTTCTACAAATTTATATGAGAAAGTTAAAGATCAAAACATACTAGTATATAAAATTTCAGAGTTTGCTGAACACTAATTTGAAACCGATAGTACTCTCTTAACAAAATTTTTTCTTTTTGTTCTGGCAATTCAACATTTTTTGCGTAAAATAGGGCGTTATTAACATGTTAAGATAGATGTAGCATTTATTTATCTGTGTTTTTTATATCCAATATAAATCCTTGAGGAAGAATAAATAAAGCTCTTAATACTATTGTTTATGTTTATTTAGTATAAATCAGAGGAACAATATTTTATGAATCTAATTTAAACTTTTCTTTCTCCATTTTTTTAATTTAAACGTTGTGAAATATACATATATTAAAATAAAAATTAAATACAAGAAGAAAAAGCCAGAAAAACTGATAAGCGGGAGTAAAATACACTAAATCAATAAAAGTTTATTTTGTATAAATTAGTAAGTTATGTAGTTTTTTTTAATTTTTTTTTATTAAAAGGTGTAAAATATGATAAATTTTATGTAAAAATTAAATATAAGAGGATAATCCAGTAAAGCTGATGAACGGGAATAATGAATGTTAGTCCCGCAAGTGCGAAAATTCAAAATTTTGGCAAAAATTCAAAATTTTGGCAAAAATTCAGAATTTTGGCAAAAATTCAGAATTTTGGCAAAAATTCAGAATTTTGGCAAAAATTCAGAATTTTGGCAAAAATTCAGAATTTTGGCAAAAATTCAGAATTTTGGCAAAAATTCAGAATTTTGGCAAAAATTCAGAATTTTGGCAAAAATTCAGAATTTTGGCAAAAATTCAGAATTTTGGCAAAAATTCAGAATTTTGGCAAAAATTCAGAATTTTGGCAAAAATTCAAAATTTTGGCAAAAATTCAAAATTTTGGCAAAAATTTGGAAAAAATTCAAAAGTTTGGACAAAACTAGAAATTTTGAAATAATTCAAAATTTTTTAACTAATTCATAATATTGGACAAAATTCAAAGAGTTGGAAAATGTTCAACATTTTGAAAGAAATTAATAATTTTGAAAAAATTTATTCTTTTTATTTCGTAGGTCTGGTGGACGATTTAAAAAGCCCATTTCCCCATTCCGTTTTCTTTTTCAGACACGGATGATGATTTATGCACGAGTGAAAGTCGAGGGCGTCGGGGGGTCGAGGTCTATCATCATCCTAGCTTAGAAAAAGCCCATTTTCCCCGCTAGTTGCAGAATCTACTATTGTTCCACTTTTCAGGTCAAGAAAGTGGCTATTATAGTTAAGTCGTGAATAATAGTACATTATGCAACAAGGGGCGAAAGTAGCAGATATTTCCAGCGGGTGAGTTTACCGCCCGAGCGAGAAAATTTCTCCCGAGGGAAAAATCTACTTTCGTCCCGTGTGGCGTATAGTATTTTATTCCACTCTCGACCGTGGCCACTTTTTGAACCTGAAAAGCGGGGCCGACGAGTTTTTTTATATTTTGCTAGGTTGATCTAGAAAAATGCGTATGCGCGCCCATGAACCTTATCCCTTTTCATACCGCTACGTGCCGTTATGCGAGTGGCGGCACTACTAAGCGGCATTCCGCGAGACTAGTGACTAGGTAGAATATACATTCTAGTGACTAGGTAGAATATACATTCTAGTGACTAGGTAGAATATACATTCTAGTGACTAGGTAGAATATACATTCTAGTGACTAGGTAGAATATACATTCTAGTGACTAGGTAGAATATACATTCTAGTGACTAGGTAGAATATACATTCTAGTGACTAGGTAGAATATACATTCTAGTGACTAGGTAGAATATACATTCTAGTGACTAGGTAGAATATACATTCTAGTGACTAGGTAGAATATACATTCTAGTGACTAGGTAGAATATACATTCTAGTGACTAGGTAGAATATACATTCTAGTGACTAGGTAGAATATACATTCTAGTGACTAGGTAGAATATACATTCTAGTGACTAGGTAGAATATACATTCTAGTGACTAGGTAGAATATACATTCTAGTGACTAGGTAGACTATACATTCTAGTGACTAGGTAGAATATACATTCTAGTGACTAGGTAGAATATACATTCTAGTGACTAGGTAGAATATACATTCTAGTGACTAGGTAGAATATACATTCTAGTGACTAGGTAGAATATACATTCTAGTGACTAGGTAGAATATACATTCTAGTGACTAGGTAGAATATTTCAGACCCTAAGGTGTTAATATGTCAAGGGCAATTGAGGGTTGAAAAAAGCATTATTTTTAATATTTTGAAATTTTTTCAACATTGATTGATTTTTAACTCAAAAACTAGGGACTATTGAGAAAAAAATGTAGTAACATTTTTTGGTCAAAATAAGGTTAGAAATATAAAAAAATGTTATTTGACACAATTGTGATATTTTGTTATCTCATGCATTGTGATATATTGTGATATTACGATTCTAGAAAATTGCCAGAATTTTTTTCAAAATAAAAAAGTCTTAAATGTAATTTTTCATATCTGCTTTAATTCTCGACTTCTTAGATTATGGTCTCAACCTGAATATAATTTTTGTAGAATTTTTAAATAGTGCACATTTTTTCTGTATTTCCATTGTGTAACTGTAATAAAAAGACACCATTTAATAGCTCTACAGGAATTATATGTACCTTCAGATCATTTTGCACAAGGTCTAGAATGAAAGCTGACATGAAATATTAAATTTTAAGATTTTTTCCTTCGAGAAAGGTGATGGCGTTCAGCTAGAATTTGAATATTACACCACATTGCATGGGTTCATAAAGAACAAATACCGAAAAATATTGCGCTACTTAAAAATTCTGCAAAAATTATATTAATCTCGAGACCATATTATAACTAGTCTAGAATTAGAGGAAATATGAAAAACTAAATTTTAAGATTTTTTATTTTGAAAAATTGTGGCGATTTTCTAAAATCTTAATATCACATATCACAATGCATGATTTCACAAAATATCACAATAGGGTAAAATACATTTTTTTTATATTTCTTGCCTTATTTTGACCAAAAAATATTCCTATACTTTTTTCTCAAAAGTCCCTAGTTTTTGAGTTAAAAATCAAACAATGTTGGCAAAATGTCAAAATATTAGGAAAAACGCACTTTTCAACCTTTAAATGCCTTTGTCATATAACATCTTAGGATCTGAAAATCTTTTTTACATACTCTGGGTACTCATACCAACATTTTTGTAGAGTTTGAGACATTTTTATTTTCGGACATGCTCACTTGACATGGAACCACGCATGTACATTATGTAGATTATGTAAATCAAATGGAAAATATGTAAATAAATATTTTGTTTATTTTGTAATTATAATTTCTTTATTTTTTGTAAAAAACTACTAGATGTATATTAATTTATTATGAATCGAATAGCATTGTAAAACAAATTGTAAAAGATAAAAAAAGTGAATTTTACTTTCGCCCCGCAAATGGGTTTACGGGAAATATATGCTACTTTCGCCCTGATTTTCAGAAGCAAAAAGTGGATATTTCGTTTGAGTGTGGAATAAAAGTCTTTACTTTTCTACTCTAAATGATATTCTGCACCAAGTATTCCAAAATTGTTAAAAAATAACATATTTAACACAAAATATTATGAACTGTCTGTGTCAACAAACAAGAATTTAGTTACGCTTGGAACGTTTATTGTTGATTTTCTAAATTACCTAAGCATTTGAAAGATCCAAGGAATATAAACAAATATGTGCATTTATATTCGTCAGAAATACTTACTTGCAGATTCATATTTTACGAGCTCTATATTTTTATAATTCTTTCACGTTGTGCGGGCCATTTTTAAAAACTTTATAACACCACATTTGGTATGCATTACACATTTAATAGTCTGTCGAACCTGTAGGCATGGTTGAACGAGCTGCTCAGTACAGGTCCGATGCTCGACAAAACATATGTTTGAAAAACACACACACACACACACACGCACGCACTCACGCACACACGCACGCACGCACGCACGCACGCACGCACACACGCACGCACGCACGCACACACACACACACACATACACTAGTTACGGTCACGATACTCCCCCTCGGTGACACAGAGCAGCGACCTCCTCAATACCTTGAAGCAGCCGAAGAAGACGCACAGCTGCCATCCCATAGAGCCTCGCATAGGTTGGAGCCGGCTGGTCTTGGCTGGGGTGCGTTGAGCGTGTCCTGGTATCTCCTCTCCTTGCTCTTTCCCTCTCGAACCAACCTAAAAGCACATACGGAAGGTATTAATATGCTAGAAAGTAAGCAAAATGGTATTCGAACAATACCCACCTGGTTCGACGTCTTGAAAGGCATAAATGGGTTGACCTTGAGCGAAGCGACTGCTTCTCCGGATACTTCTGAGGCATGCAGCATATACCCTAGAAAATATAAAGAGGGGTTAGCCTACAGCAGATACGGAAAACAAATTGGAACTCTCTTACCTGGTTTGGAGAGTTTGTAGAGGCAGTGTGGCCCCCTAGACGCAGCATTGTTGCCCAGCTCCTGGCTCGCTCCTTCATAATGGCAGCAGTAGCAGTCACCAAAGCACTCGCCAGTCACCTAGAGGCAACATAGCATTATAGAAGGTAGACAGACAGTGGTATATAAAACACTGATCTCACCTGATAGCTGTAGTGGCAGTTGAAGAGAGCAGCGTAGCAAGCTGCTGAGTAAATATAACCTCTTTCAGGTTAACCGCGTCCAACTGCTTCTGCTGCAAGTACGAAGTCCTGGGACTTGCAACTCTCATCTTCGTATCCCTTCATCGTCACAGTTGTCCAGGTGCACCTCCTGCTGGATCTCTTGTCGTACTTGCTCGTCCTGGCTCCGAAAACGCCGTCTGAAAGCCGTCGACTGCGTGCCGTATAGCGTGACGTCATCGCAAACAGACGCTCCTCTTTCCTCCTCTTTCCTCCTCACCAGGAACTTGCGCTGCGACCTCAGTCGGGCTCGATCGGCACTAGCGAGATCCGCGTGCAGTGCCGCGGGTACGAAGCGAGAGACTCGCTCTCTATGCTCCGAAGTGCTCTATGCTCCGAATTATCTTGCTTATGTGAGAAAGGAGTACGAGTGTTCGACTGGACTTTTCCATGTTTCCTTCGCTTTATGTTAGCTGTATCCAGGATTATGCTGTATTTTGGTAAGATGAGGGTTATTTAATATTCTTTTTATTTTAACAATTTGTTTTTTAACCACAGGCTGTAAAATAGGTATTTATGGAGTATGCTTGTGTTGTGTTCAAGATTTTTCTTTAGAGCTTGATGTTAGTTTTTATAATGTTGTTTGTTGTTCGATGGTAGGGAATTATGGCTTTGTGAGGTTTATTTGGTGTTTTATGTATTATTTTATGTGATTACTCATTCCATTTTCGATTCAGCAGGGTTCGATGGCCCTGACTTCATTGAAGAAGCTGGTTCTTGCGCTTTAGAGTAGCTGTATTACTTTACCATGCTGATACAAAGCCCAGGATATCTTTAAGTGATCCTCTGGACTAAATTTTCCCCAGCGTACTTCAAGAATTATTAAGAATCTGATGGAGTGGGGTGCTTTGCTGTGTATATTTTGCGTTATATGTGTATACGAGTGATTTTTAATGTAAATCCGAGTGAAAGAGGAGTGCCTTATTTCAGGATTTTTAATTAGTTTTTGAAAAATTGTTTAGCAAAAGATTTTTTTCAAAGTTTTGGTCTTTATAATAGAGGAATTTATAAATTATTATTATTGTACTTTTATTTGGGCACTTCCTAGGCTAATATATTGCTATTTGCATGGAAGTCTGATTTTCAAGGCAGTAAATTGTATGTATATGAATGTTGTATTGTAGCACACTTTTTATATGTTGTTTTATATATTTTTATATGTTGTTCTCCCTTTTCAGGCTATAATGCGCTTCGACTGTAAGGGCAGCTAGCTTGTGTAGGGCTAGAGTATAGTGAGAGAGGCTGTATAAATGTGTTTATTACGGATGTGTTGGTTAAAACATTAAAAAGTTACAAATGGGCGAGGAGATGGGATGCTTTTGTAAATTCTCACTGAAGTTATTTGTGCAATTTAAGATTATGTTTCTTCTAAAATTTGGTAAAAAAATATTTCATTGGTTCCGTTACTGTTTTACACTTGACCTTTTTATATGAATTATTGTGTGTTTTAGGTTATTATATTAAAAGGCTTTATTTTTGTTGGAATTCGTGGGTGAGTAATAAAGACACTGAGGTTAATTAATAAAGTAGATATATTGAAGTAATATATATACAGTCGGCTATAGCCTAGTCGACAATACGTACGCTCACATCGGAGTCTTGTAGTCGAGTAGCTATAGTATAGCGTGTACATATAGTATAGGCGCGAGACATGTGGAGTACGCTCGCTCTCGCGTGAGCTTGCCTGCTTGCATGTTTGTAATCGTTGCGTACCAAGAGATGGCGCGACGAGTATCAAAATGATACTTAGAGTCAAGATTGTTGTATTTACCTTTATATTACAACAATTTTTATTTGAGGTTTTTGAATATTTGGCTTTATAGTATTTTGTTACTTTTGTTTAAGCGTGTATTGCAGTGTATATGTATGATTTCAACTTAGGTTTAGGCTTGTTTTCTAGAACTGTGTCTATATATGTGGTTATATTTCTTAAGTTAGATCCTCTTTCGACAAAGCCCTAAATATTCAAAAACTCAAAGACGTCTGGGACATAATACTAGTTGTAAATAGGGTAGGTTGCTTGATAGCCATGGTCATCTTTGAGTAGTTTTATTTGATTGTTAGGGTCGAAATTACCTCGTAGGGCTATTCTGTGTAAGTTATTACAGAGGGTAGTTGGTGTGTGATAGATATATAGATAGATAGATATACGATTAATTTGTCAATTTTGGCAAAAATACATTACATAAAAATTGTTATTTTGTCATTACATTAAGTCTTTGGTCACTATCACAGTTCGTCAGTGTATAAATATAAAAATTGTTGCACAAATTTGTCATTATCTAATATCACAGTTTGTTTATATCACAGTTCCATAACAATTTCTGAAGTCTACTCATTCTTGCATACACGTACATCCATCACGTCACAATTTAAAAACAATTACAATTCAGCCGATACATACACTCATCACACACGCAGATATATTTACTCTTTATTAAAATGTACTCTTTATATTTTGTACATTACAACATTTTTCACGACTAAGAATACAGAACACGGGAGAACGGATAAATTAAAATAAAAAAATAAAAAGTTACAATTAATAAATAAATAATTAAGTAAATAAATAAATAAATAAATAAATAAATAAATAGATAAATAAATAGATAAATAAATAAATAAATAAATAAATAAATAAATAAATAAATAAATAAATAAATAAATAAATAAATAAATAAATAAATAAATAAATAAATAAATAAATAAATAAATAAATAAATAAATAAATAAATAAATAAATAAATAAATAAATAAATAAATAAATAAATAAATAAATAAATAAATAAATAAATAAATAAATAAATAAATAAATAAATAAATAAATAAATAAATAAATAAATAAATAAATAAATAAATAAATAAATAAATAAATAAATAAATAAATAAATAAATAAATAAATAAATAAATAAATAAATAAATAAATAAATAAATAAATAAATAAATAAATAAATAAATAAATAAATAAATAAATAAATAAATAAATAAATAAATAAATAAATAAATAAATAAATAATTAAATAAGTAAATAAATAATTAAATAAATAAATAAATAAACAAATAAATAAGTCAATAAATAAATAAATAACTACCCATGTATGTGAATTCTCCGTCATCATGAAAAAATGTCAACTTACTCACCGTGCAGTTGTCTGAGGTGCCTGCCTAACGCCGTTTTAAATTTACATAAGGACGGCAGATACCTCACACTGCAGGGGAGGGTGTTCCAGAATCGCGAACCTTGGGCTCTAAACGAATAGAGACCCTTATCAGTCCGCGAACCCGGAACCGAGAGCTCTTTCACACCGCTCCTACTGGAAGTCCTAGCTGAGTTTTTACCAAAGAGAGCCGCAAGGTACGGAGGTTGACCCCGCAAAGTACGCTCTTCTTTCCTTTACTGTAAGCCAGCCAAGATATTTCCTGTGAGGAGTGATGTGCTCATCCCTTCTAACACCACATATGTATCTCACACATGAAAGTAGGTTGGTGCACCTATCAACCCGTCTTTTAGTATTAAATAATCATATACTTTCTCTTTGGATACCATCTTGTTGATGGATCCTACGGTCACATTATCGCAATGTGAGAAGTATACTTTTATAAATCTCCTGGTCTTTTTCTCCTTTTTTGACTGTAAGAACATAGATGAAAGATTATACGTTGCAGTATAGTGTAGTTTATGTATTGCTTTAGCTGCTATTTCTTTTAATGATAATGGGGTAAATGTTTTATTAGTCACGATAATTAGTGGATTTCTTTTGTTTAGTAATTTAAGTTTAGAGAGTTTTAAATATTTGGTTGTGTATTTGGGTCTTTAGTAGGGTTCGGAGAGAGTATAGGAGATTGTGTCGTAGATTTGGTTGAGTTTGTTGTTCTGTAGGCGTGATGTCAGCATCCACGCGGTAAACCGAGGATCTGCGGTCTTCTTCCGTGGTGTCGCTCGTCTGGCTTTTGCTTTCTGATGGAGTGGGTGGCCTTTTTTTGACTGTTAATGCAGTCGATGAAACCCGAGCCTCCTCTTCTAGAGCTGAGCGTGCGCTCTCCTCAGTAGTGCTGCTTGATGTTGATGTTGACATGGATTGCGGTGGTTCTATAATGGGTAAAAGCAAATGGTTATATATATAGCTTTTTCTTTTTTCCCCAAAAGAGAAGATTATTGAGTAGGAGATGGTGGCGGGTTCAGGATTTTATCTGATTCGATCGACGAAGTTTGAGCATCTCTATCAGTTCACGTTGTAAAAATTTGTCTGGGTATTGTAGTAGGTACGTCGTATATGACTTCTTTGTTCTTTTGATAAGTGTTGGTTTTTAATTTTGAATTTAGGGGTTTAAGACATTTAATAAAGGTTTAAAGATACAAAATGGTGCTTATGATAATAATTAGTATGATCGTCGTGAATGAGTGAATACCGAACCCGACGTGAACGAGAGATTGTGTGTCGATTTTATTTCGCCGATGCACCGCAATCTCTTTAACCCTTTTTCGAGGTCGTGAACTGATTCTGCGTCGTTTACAGTTGGTCAGTCGCTGAGTGAGGAGGTTATTCTTTTGAACGAGGGTAACAATTCTGGATCGTTGTGTGCCTTCGCAAGATTTGGGATAATTGCCGCGATGTTCAAGGATATTTTTGGCAGGTAAAAGAAGTTTGTTTCGCTTTGAATTGCATGGACTCCATTCAGTATGATTTGGTGAGAAAAAATGTTACATAGTTGAAAGACCTCAACATTTAGATGTAGCAACATCGTTCTTTCGCAAGTTTCTTCTTCGTAAATAGGACATTCAAAACTATAAATGTGATGGTATACTGACCTTTTACATTGTCTTATATGTTCGATGTTTAGGAACGTATGTTTGAATTTATCATTACTAACGGCAACGTATAAAGCTCTAGGGATGATGTAAGCACTTGCCACTTTACCCTCGTAGATTTGTTGGGCTATTGGTAGTGAGTGTAATATGGTTTTATATGATAAATCTGTTTTCAATTCTGCCAAGCTGGACTGTTGCGACTTTATTGACATCGTGAACATTTTGCCGTATTACTTGTAATTGACCTTTTTGTAACAAGACTGGATGTAGCCTGCCGGTCCTGGCGTCATGGGTTACATCAAGTGTGACTCTATAAACCTCTAGATGAGCATTTAGCACAGTTTCCACTGAGGTAAACCATTCGTTTAATTGAAGAGTATAATTTAGGGTAATTATTCTGTTGTTTATTTTCTCCATTGTATTTTCTAATATTTGAGTTGCTATATAGGTAGCTTCTTGCCGATCTTGGAGTTCAGCGAGATGTTTTACTATTTTCCCCATTTTACTCTGACTTAGGTGGGCTTGTTGCTCGATGAGGTGTGCTAAATCTTTTTGATCTTTAAACAGCCGATCTATTTGTTCGTTGTAATAAATTCCGTCGTCCTCCGACATAGTTCCAAAGAGTGTTCCTCCTGAGGCTACCTATAAAGCCAAATGGTTCTCCCCTTTTTACTATAGAAGAAGGGTATGATGTTTGTCTCGGCTGAACATATACGAACTCGACTGTATCTTCTTGGATTTGTATGTACAAAGCCTCGGCTTGTGTATTTTTGGCTAGTAAATATGTCACTTGACCAAATTGCTCTTGGCAATTTAGATATGCATCGGGACACGTTCGATTTAGCAGTTGTAATTGACCTGTGACAAATGAGCCATCGTGATATAGTTACCCAATATCTATAAATGTAGTGATCTTCCAGTTGGCCTTTATAAACCGAAGATCATGCACCCGTTCATAGCATAGTCCGGGGATATATTTGAATTGTTTAATTGCATAATTCTTATATCCTTGAACATATACGACTAGGGTTAAGAATATCGAGGCACGCATTGGACAAGCAGGGCCTTTTTACTCTAAAACAAAAAATAAGTCAGATCCGAGGTAATCATTTGATAGCGAATTTTTGCGGGGTGAACGTAAATGTACTATATTAGGTTTTGTAATATACTTGTGAGTGACCATATATTTGGTTTTACCTTTCAGTAGGGTTTTATGGAATCATATTATGATGCTTTGTCTGTCAAATAACAAGTATGAAAAAGTTTCATTTTTAAATTGTTTTGTTGTGCGTATGTTGGTTAGGATAGGTTTGGGTCGACTTATTGCATCATGAGTCAACGTCACGATTTTTATGCTGCTCTCTTTGTCTGGAAAAAGATAAAAATTCCTACAATAATAAATATTAGTAAGGTTAAAATATTCATACTCACTGCTATTATTACAGTTTTAATTTGTGGGGCTTCGTTTTCGATTAACTCGTTATATTTGGCGTCGAATACTGTAATTTTTACGCTTTCCTCGAATGGAGAGGTCAAACTTCCGAAAGGATTAAGATATCATGGTATTAGTTTCTTCAATTTTTGGAAAATCTCACTATCACGATCAGAGATTTAGTTGTAGTTGACCCTTAAAGATGTCGTAGGTTAAGGTTGAGGTATACTTTGATTCGCCTAATGTGAGCGTTCTGTGACGGATCGAACAGTGAGGATGAAAGATTATTGCTCCCACTCCTATGAGTTCCAGCTGGTCCGATGTCTCCTTTTCGTATGTTATGGTGAGACTCATTTTGTTTGCGATTGAGGAAACATATCCTTATCCTATATTTAGTTGTTTCCAGAAAGGTTCATTGGATTTCCTGATTGCTAAATTGCATTCACTAAAATTCGTGAATTTGGATTTTGGCAGAAGTTGGTATTCACAAGCAGGATTTAATGTTCCGTTAGAGAATGCGAATTTCCGTTGACAGATATGGTAGAATGAGGTTTATTTGCAATCCTTTATGGGGTTATTGGAGATTAGGCTGTAGAGGTTTTGCTTTGCATTTACTACCATATATGGTGCTGGAGGTATGATGTACGCAATCCCGTAGGATTTTCTTCCTGATAATTGTAGGATAGGCACAGGGCTTATTTCATATACCCATTTTGCTGGTAGATTCAAAAGTGGAATGTTGATTTCAACGGGATAATGGCGGGCTACAAAGAGAGTGTTTACTATGCATACCTCCGATAGTATCCCAGTTGAGACATAACCGTCCGGGATCGGAAACATCAGGTCGCTTTCGGTTTCTTTTATTTGACGTGTTATTGTGTCGATTGTCACTTGATTAATTATTTCGTGGTCCAGTTTACCTCTCCTGAGTTCTTCTATTATCTGGATAAGTTTTAGTATTCCATCTTTGCATATTGCTGATAGAGTGGTTAACACATTGCACATCTTTGTCAAAAGGTTGATGTCTCTATTTAGTTTCCTGCTTTCGTCGAAATCTACCCAGAAGTCGTCATTGAGATTATTTAAAAATTGTAGATTATGTTTCCTTGCACCAGGTACATTTTTGCTTCTGGTAAGAAGACAAAGTTTCCTGTGACGTTAAATAACGATTTGACATCTTTGACATAGGTTTCAATCGATCCTTCGTATTTGGGTTCCTTCGTTGAGTTTGACACACGAGACGAGATGTTTGCGTTAATGAATGTGTTTGGCGTTGGTTGTTCTTGTGGAGTTTCTCCTGGGCGTTTGTTCAAGATTTTCACTAACATATCGAAAACTATTGCAGTTTCTTAGACCTTTCGATCGGTATCGTTGAATCTTGCTAACGTTCGTCTACTGGACTCATGGACCTTTCGATCGATATCATTGAATCTTGCTAACGTTCGTCTACTGGACTCATATCTGACCCTTAGGTCATCTAAAATAGTGAAGAATTTTTTTGTGTTAAAGATCATATCTTCCACGTTTATTATATATGTCAGGATTCTTCACGATGCTTGTGTAGTTCGCAGAGTGACAGTTTTTTCGAAATATATTCCTGGGCTGGTGTCTAAATTCATTACTTTGTATGGAAGACTGGGTTCGACGTTCAAAGTTGTCATAAGTATCAGCAAGACCGTCCCGTAGGGTTTTATGTTTCTGGAAGGAAGCATATAGTTAGTATAACGAAATACGTGTAAAGATGTGAGAAAGAATAAGTTATGAGCAAATGACGTGATTGAACGTGATTTGGTTATTCCGTCTCGCTATCTGTTGGAGGTAAATATGCTACTTTAGTTTTATCAATGTGTTTTAAAATTATTTTCCCGCGGTCATTTATTAATATGACATTATTTTTGTCGAACATGTCCACTATTTCGAATGGTCTGTCGTATTGTTGCTCGAATTTCCCTTTTTAACCTCTTTTTAAACAAAAACGAGATCCCCGGCCTGATATGCTATATGTTTTGCTCGTCGGTCAAAATCGTATAAAAAGAAAGTATCACTGTGAGAGTTAGTCATTGTTGTGGATATGGTTTTGTACTTATCTCGAGGCGTTGCAGCAATTTTACACTTTTCAGTTTTGTATTTTTAAAATCGCCTTTCTTTATAAGGTTCAGATCGATTAAAAATTTGTCTATGCCGGATGTAAATTCTGCGTCTGCATATTCTGCTTGTGATATTGTCGTTTGAGAAACGGATGGTAAATTTTGAATTAGGTGTTTTCATGATGTCTGGATAGAATAGTTCGGGTGACAAAGTGTCAGAGACGGAATTTTTTGTGTGTACATCCGGTACTACATCGTTTTCAGTGGACGATTCGTCCGTCTTTGAAGGCTCTAACTTTTTGGAAATATGTGTTAGTTTATAAGGATATGCCCGAGAGAGAATGTCGTCGAATTTAGAATCCCCGTCCATCTCGTTGTTTGTCAATGTGAACCTGTGATGAGGTAGTCCTGGTTGGAGTTCGGTTGCTCCTCCGTCCTACCAGTATTTTTCAGGTTGATCTTCCTTAGAACTAGTTTCTGGGGGTAGTTCGGGAATATTTTTGTTGGTGTCCGGGGGTTTCGTTTCTTTAACCTCATTTGTGGATGACTCATCATTGGTTTGTCGTTGGATTTTGAATAACATGAAATCTGGTACAACTGAAGGTAGTCCAGCTCTTCTATTGCTGGGTATAGGTGGTATTTCCGTCTCCGAGGGTCTTTGCTCTGAAGTGGGCGATTCGACTGCTTTAAGAGACGGTTTTGGCCTAATGACGGGTTGAGGGAGATATTTATCGACTGGTTTATTTGCTTGTAACGGATTAATATTAGGGATAGAAATATTTATTGCTCTCGGCGCGATCTTACTCGTTCTTCTATGGTAGCACCGAGATGGTTTATTTCTGGTCTGGGTGGTAATAGCGGAGCGTCTTCGGAGCCAGGTTTCCTTCCTCTCTTAGCCGGAATTACCGTTTGTGTGCTTGATGTGGCTTTTCTGCCTTGAATCATTTGTCATCGCTCTGCATTGGCATTTGGCAAAAGGACGGCTTCATCTTTTCATGGATTTCTTGACAGAGCATCAGCATTTACATTTAGTCGCCCTGGTTTGTGGAGGAATTTGTAATTGTATTCTCGTAGCCGGGTCCTCCATCTTATCAGCCTTTGTACGGATGGTTTTACTGAGTCTATCCAACGCAGGGGTTCATGATCGCTTATCAGACTGAATTCACGCCCATACAGATAGAGTCTAAAGTGTAATATCGCAGAGATTATTGCTAAGCATTCTTTCTCTGTCGTGCCATAGTTTCGCTCAGCCGGTTTCAGTAATTTAGATATAAAAGCGATTGGATGATTCTCGTCTCCCGTCTTCCCATGGCTGAGCACCGCTCCTATTCCAAAGTCTGAGGCATCCGTAGTTAGCAAGAATTCTTGAGAGAATTCTGGGAATTGTAGGCAAGCAGGGATGCAGAGGGCCCTCCCTTCATGTCTTCAAAACTTTTTTGTTGCGCTTCGCCCCATTCAAACTTTAGACCTTTCTTTAGCATGTCTGAAAGGGGTTTTGCTCTAGTAGAGAATTGTTCGACAAATCTCCTATCATATCCTGCAAGTCCTAAGAACTATCTGATGTTAGTCTGACTTTTTGGTCTTGAAAAATTTTCTACAGCCGAAAGTTTTTTGGGTTAGGACACACGCCTTCCTTGGATACTATGTATCCTAGGAATTCTACCTCGATTGCTAGGAATTTGCATTTGTCTGGTTGAAGGGAGAGTCTCGTCGTTCGGAGTTTGTCGAATAAGCATCTGATTTTTATTCCGTGTTTGGGACTACTAACAAAGGCGAGTTAAAAGGACTTATAGAGGGCTCCACTAGTCCGTCTTGTAACAGTTTATCAACTTGTTTTCGGATCTCCTCTCGGTGGACCGTTGGGTAACGATACTGTTTGATATAACACAGGACCACAAAATGAAATCTGAAAAGTCCTTCGACCAAACTAAGTGATCTACATGTTTTCGGGTGCTCCGATCACGAATCCGTGGTCCTTATGACATACATGTCAGAATCAAGGTCATTTGAAGGTCAACTTCGTTAATTCGAGATATATCATCTTTTTGACCTCGGATACTGAAAGAGCAGTAAATTTTACGTTCAGATATAGTTTGACCCACGGTTTCCAGTGATTTTTAGAGGTCATATAATGGTCGAGAACATTCTTTAGAACTACTGAATCTAGTAGCTTGTCATGGTTTGCGAATATCGAGGTAATGACTTATACAAAAGTTATTGGGCACTTATAGAGGGTTTTAAAATATATACACAGCGAAGTAGGCAAAAAATGTAAATAGTTCATATCAGGTTGTGTATAAGGTTTTTAAGTTATGGGGTACTTAGATTTACCTTTCATCTGCCCGTGTATAAAAGTTTAAGGTTATAAGGTATTTAAATTGAACTCTTCTGTCTTTGTAATGATTCTAAGGTTATTTTTGTTGTTTATTTATACATATAAGGGTTTTGATGTTATGTGAATATTTTGATTTTTTCGCTATATATTCTCTAATGTCCTCTCATGTCCTCTCATGTCCTCTCAAACTAGTGGAATGGACAATTTTTGGACTCCGAAAACTATATGCATTAAATGTAGATTGTAACTTTACTATCATAGAAAGCTAACATTTTCTAATTTTGCTATTATTGCTTAACTAATGCATCTGGGTACAATCGTAAAAACGTATCTTTTATATACTATGCATCTGTTCAGTTTGTGACTCTTCCTGTGCTCATCAGCGTTGATCATAAGATGAGAGAAAATGAGATGTCGACTAATGAAGATTCTTCTAATACATATGCTGGAAATACTGAAATGCAAGTTGAAGAATCAAGAGACGAATATGATGACCGTTTAATGGATGAATCGGAAGAAACGGATGATAACACAGGCCGACAAAATTTTCCTGAACCAATAACCCAGAGACCAGACCATACTTTTCCGAAGGTTTTTGGCACGCTGAATCCAAATCCGGCCTCAGAATTGCTCTATCACCTCAGGTTTTCGAGATATCCTAACCTAAAAGTGCAAAAATCACCGTTTTTGGCTGTTTTTGAGGTTATGTAATGCCGCTAACTGATTTTTTAATACAAAACGATCAGCGGCATCTGAAAGTACTAGTCTTGCCCTTCAAAATTCATTTTTGCTTGTTTCGATTCGACTTTTCCTTCTCGAGATATATCGCTTTCAATCTGTAATGTATCAGTGTTTCTTATCTACTAGACATCCTATCCCATAGTTCCATTTATACTCGGATAAACAAACTCTTCCTGATATTGCTGTCAAACCGCTTGCAAATGCATATCTGGTAGTTTTTGGGGTCACTGATCACAAATCTGGAGTCAGAATCTCCGAATTCAAAATGGCGGATCCAATATGGCGGCTATGATTACCACGATCCGTAGTAAGTCACAAAAAATCCCGGAAAAGCTCTGGAGATCGGTTACTCGGGGGTTTTCAGGGTCGCTGATCTCAAATCTGGAGTCAGAATTTCCGAATTCAAAATGCCGGATCCAAAATGGCGGTTATGATTACCACGATCCATAGTAAGTCACCAAAAACACTGGAAAAGCTCTGGAGATCGGTTACGCGGGGGTATTCGGGGTCGCTGATCTCAAATCTGGAGTCAGAATTTCCGAATTCAAAATGGCGGATCCAAAATGGCGGTTATGATTACCACGATCCATAGTAAGTCACCAAAAACACTGGAAAAGCTCTGGAGATCGGTTACGCGCGGGTTTTCGGGGTCGCTGATCTCAAATCTGGAGTCAGAATTTCCAAATTCAAAATGGAGGATCAAATATCGCGACTATCGTTGCCAAGGGCCATAGCCATAGTTGACCAAAATCTTGGAAATGGTCTTTTAAGTCGTCACTTGGAAGTTTCCCGATTCTCCGAGCTCGAATCTGCAGTCAAATATTCCAAGTACAGAATACCTACTGACCCACCCAATATGTTACAAAATGACGAATGTAATATAGCAGGTAGTCTTACATAAAGAACCTCACTTTGACTTCTTATGAAAACGTTGTCGTTGCTCCTGAAACGATCGTTTATATGACTTGCGCCTATAGACAGTCGATACGTTATGTCTATGCAGAGACCAGCAGTAGTCCGCCATCATCCGCTCATCCCACCTACCTTGAAAATGCCGCTCCTTTTGTTTGAAATCCTGATGAAAGCGTTCACCCATTTCTTCGCTGAATGCGCCATTATTCTCAGGAAAGTAGTCTAAATGAGAAAACAAAAAGTGCAATTTCATACTCATCAGGCACCCTAATTTTTGGAAATTCGTTAGCATCGTAGATACAATAGATTTGTACTTTGGATCTCGATAGTTTCCTAAAAAATTGTCTGTGACACTTTTGAAGCTCATCCAAGCATCTTTTTGTACGGGTGTCATGGTTTTTACAAAATCATCGTCTTTCATAAGTTTTCTAATATCAGGCCCAACAAATATGCCTTCTTTAAGTTTAGCATCCGACAAATGCTTAAACTTGGATGCAATGTACTGGAAACATTCGCCTTCTTTGTCTAAAGCTTTAGTAAATTGCTTCATAAAGCCAAGCTTGAGATGCAATGGAGGCAATAGGATTCGACGGGTGTCGACAAGACTCTCATGAATGACATTGTGTTCACCAACCTTCATCTGGATTCTTTGTGGCCAATTTTTCTTTACCCAGTGCTCCTGTCGGGAACGACTGTTCCAAAGGCAGAGAAAACACGGATGTCTCGTGTTTCCCGACTGCAAACCTACTAAAATATTTATCATTTTGAAGTCACCACAAATCAACCATTTGTGCTCATTATAATAATTGACTTTTTCAAGAAGAAATTGAAAGCTTTCGTACGATTCTTTCAATACGGTGGAATGGCCAATGGGAATTGCCGCATATTTATTTCCATTATGAAGCAGTACTGCTTTAAGACTATCTGTTGAAGAATCTATAAAGAGTCGCCAGTTCTCCGGCTTATAAACTTCTTCTATCTCATATAAACTAATCAAACCTTTAATATCGTTGCAATATACAAGGGAATTCTCTTTAGTAAAATACTTCACGAACTTATTATCTCTTTTCCTGTAGACGGAAATTTTTGTCCCAGGGGATAGAAGATTTCTTTCTTTGAGTCTGGAAGCGCATAGCTCTGCCAAATCTTTACTCAAATTCAATTCCCGCACAAAATCATCCAGAGCATTTTGATCAAAAAGTTGCGGTTTTCCGTCGTCAAAAGAAAATTCATCGTCACTGCTTTCGGCCTCGTCACTTTCAATCGTTTGCCTTTCTTGCTCCGCTTGTGGCTGAGGAACAGTATTTGTATTCCGTTCTATTTTTCCAATTTTTGGTGGTGTTACACTAAGCACCTTAGGATACACAAGCAAATGTTTATTTGTATGGTTTCTACCAGTTATATCACATCCACAAAAGTAGCAGTCATCATCATGATTTCTAGGTTCACGCCACACTACTATTTCAATTACAACATCCTTTTTTATACTATTCCAGTTTTTCAAAGTTCGGCGACAATCTTCACAAATAGAATTAGGAACCCAGGGTTTATTTAGATTTCTCATAGGCGTTTGATAACATTCTTCGAACTGTGCTCTTATTGTATCACTGATGTTTCTACGGTAAGTTTCTGCCTCAAACTTTCCGCAAACATTGCAAAATTTATTAACTTTATTTGCGCACGGGATTCTCGACATTCTAGATGACTAATCCGTTAGCCTGTCGCTCAAACACGATCTCTAACACGGAAAGTCTTATGTTTCTTGAAAGCACTGAGTGATCTACACTGGATGTACATCAGATCCATACATGCACACTACGACGTTAATGTATCTAATACCGTATTGATTTATTTAGTGGTTGATGACTAATCCGTTAGCCTGTCGCTCAAACGCGATCTCTAACACGGAAAGTCTTGTTTTTCTTGAAAGCACTGGCTGATCTACACTGGATGTACATCAGATTCATACATGCACACTACGACGTTAATGTATCTAATACCGTATTGATTTATTTATGGGTTGATGACTAATCCGTTAGCCTGTCGCTCGAACGCGATCTCTAACACGGAAAGTCTTGTTTTTCTTGAAAGCACTGGCTGATCTACACTGGATGTACATCAGATTCATACATGCACACTACGACGTTAATGTATCTAATACCGTATTGATTTATTTATGGGTTGATGACTAATCCGTTAGCCTGTCGCTCAAACGCGATCTCTAACACGGAAAGTCTTGTTTTTCTTGAAAGCACTGGCTGATCTACACTGGATGTACATCAGATTCATACATGCACACTACGACGTTAATGTATCTAATACCGTATTGATTTATTTATGGGTTGATGACTAATCCGTTAGCCTGTCGCTCGAACGCGATCTCTAACACGAAAAGTCTTGTTTTTCTTGAAAGCACTGGCTGATCTACACTGGATGTACATCAGATTCATACATGCACACTACGACGTTAATGTATCTAATACCGTATTGATTCAGATTTCAAACAAAAGGAGCGGCATTTTCAAGGTAGGTGGGATGAGCGGATGATGGCGGACTATTGCTGGTCTCTGCATAGACATAACGTATCGACTGTCTATAGGCGCAAGTCATATAAACGATCGTTTCAGGAGCAGCGACAACGTTTTCATAAGAAGTCAAAGTGAGGTTCTTTATGTAAGACTAGCTGCTATATTACATCCGTCATTTTGTAACATATTGGGTGGGTCAGTAGGTATTCTGTACTTGGAATATTTGACTGCAGATTCGAGCTCGGAGAATCGGGAAACTTCCAAGTGACGACTTAAAAGACCATTTCCAAGATTTTGGTCAACTATGGCTATGGCCCTTGGCAACGATAGTCGCGATATTTGATCCTCCATTTTGAATTTGGAAATTCTGACTCCAGATTTGAGATCAGCGACCCCGAATACCCCCGCGTAACCGATCTCCAGAGCTTTTCCAGTGTTTTTGGTGACTTACTATGGATCGTGGTAATCATAACCGCCATTTTGGATCCGGCATTTTGAATTCGGAAATTCTGACTCCAGATTTGAGATCAGCGACCCTGAAAACCCCCGAGTAACCGATCTCCAGAGCTTTTCCGGGATTTTTTGTGACTTACTACGGATCGTGGTAATCATAGCCGCCATATTGGATCCGCCATTTTGAATTCGGAGATTCTGACTCCAGATTTGTGATCAGTGACCCCAAAAACTACCAGATATGCATTTGCAAGCGGTTTGACAGCAATATCAGGAAGAATTTGTTTATCCGAGTATAAATGGAACTATGGGATAGGATGTCTAGTAGATAAGAAACACTGATACATTACAGATTGAAAGCGATATATCTCGAGAAGGAAAAGTCGAATCGAAACAAGCAAAAATGAATTTTGAAGGGCAAGACTAGTACTTTCAGATGCCGCTGATCGTTTTGTATTAAAAAATCAGTTGGCGGCATAACATAACCTCAAAAACAGCCAAAAACGGTGATTTTTGCACTTTTAGGTTAGGACATCTCGAAAACCTGAGGTGATAGAGCAATTCTGAGGCCGGATTTGGATTCAGCGTGCCAAAAACCTTCGGAAAAGTATGGTCTGGTCTCTGGGTTAAAAATCTTGTCGGCCTGTGTAATGATCAATATACAAATTCTAATGTGTTTACTGTATACTGAAATCGAGATCGCTCATTTAGGAAATTTTTTTCAAACGAATTAAATTTAGTATTTTGTAACGGTGTTGAAGGAGTAATAAATGAATACAAGTGCATTAAATATGAAGCTAGTGACTGGCGTCTATTTATAGGTTCTTCGACCAGAAGTTTAAAAGTTGTTTTGCTCTATAATGGCCACCTATATGCCCCTATATGAGTCGGTCATTCAATTGTGATAAAAGAAGAATATTATAATCTTCATTTTCTGCTCGAGAAATTGAATTATGATATTCACAGCTGGCAGTTGATCGGAGATTTAATAACAACGACAATTTGATTAGGCCAATAAAGCGGATTTACAAAACACCCATGCTTTATTTGTGAATGGGACAGTCGAGACTGGAACCAGCATTATGTGAAAAAAGACTGGCAACTCAGACCAAATTTAACTCCAGGTACTAAGAATATTATACACGAAAGTCTTATCCCTGTACATAAAGTTATCGTTCTACCTCTACATATTAAGCTAGGTTTGGTTAAACAGTTGATGAAAGCAATGAAGAACTTACCAGAAGGAAGTCGTGCCTTTATGTACATCGTCGAGAAGTTTCCAAAACTTTTTGAAGCTAAGATCAATGAAGGAGTCTTTAATAACCTACAGATAAGAGAACTGTTAATGGATACAGAATTTGAAAGAAGAATCGCTAAATAAGAATCGAGCGACATGGCAAAGTTTCAGAGAAGTTCAACAAAAAATTCTAGGAAATAATACAGATACTGATTAAAAAAATATTGTGAATAGAATGTTAAGCAATTTTAGAGAAATGGGATGTCTAATGAATTTAAAAATCCATTTTCTTCACTCCCATATTGATTACTTCCCTGAAAATTTGGGGGACTTCAGTGAGGAACAGGGTGAGAGATTTCACCAAGACTTCAAGGATGTCGAAAAAAGATACCAAGGTTATCGGGACATAAATATGATATCGGACTATTACTGGTCTCTCAAGAGAGATACTACTAATCCACATGAAAGAAAATCTCTTCGTAGATCTTTTGCCAGTAAACGAACACGTCATTTATAAATTTTTGTTATTGAGAGCGTAGATTCCTTCCCAGGGGGCTGCGAACTTAAATTCTCTCGTGCATAAAACACGCAGGACAAGCGAGGACTAAGAGAGAACAAAAAGAGGACTGTATCATAGAACAAAATTATTTAGTTTGAGGACATGAGAGGACATTGTAGAATATAATAGCGAAAAAATCAAAATATTCACATAACATCAAAGCCCTTATATGTATAAACAACAAAAAATAACCTTAAAATTGTTATAAAGACAGAAGAGTTCAATTTAAATACCTTATAACCTTCAACTTCTATCACAGGCAGAAAAAAAATAAATCTAACTACACCGTAACTTATCAACCTTATACACAACGTTATATGAGGTAATTAGATTGTTTTCCTGTTTTGCTGTATATATATTTTGAACTAACTTAACCAAGGGAAATTAATTTTTTTTCTCAATTAAATGACGGAAGTCGAGAAGCCGACCCGTTACCAACAGGTACAAGATGCTATACTACACTCCATGGGTGAGAGCATTGCTCTGCACCAAGGATTACACCACGATCCCAACTTCGATGGAAAAACACAATCGTTAAAAGCATTCATTCAAGATGTGGAAACTGGACTGGCATTCATACCTGCAGGACTCAAACCAGCAATTTTCAAAGGCGTAATATTAATATTAAAGGCGTAAGTTAGGCGTGTTATTGAACTCGAAGTCCTGTGGTTCTTCCTGTGCTGGAAAAGTCTGTGAGCATTTATGTGTCGTATTTTCGAATATGACCGTATTATCGGATTTCTGCTGTTTCAGAACTTCGTAGTAAAATTGATTTCTGCCCTTCAATGATACCCCTAGTATTGATGCTAGCCTCCTTATTTGATTTTTCTTGCCAGCCTTGTTACCAGTCCTTTTCGGCATTAGTCTTTTCCACTGACACGAACACTTCCACTTTCACTTTTTTTCACCTCACTTGATTTAAATTTTTATTTTAAAATATATTTTATTCTGCACTTTTCTATGTTATGTGGGAAAAAATAATTTTATTGTTTATGCACACGCGCCTCGTACCTGAAAGAGTTTTATTTAGTAAGTTCCTGACCCGTGTCCTCGATCAGGTTATTTCAACAGCACCACTCGATAATGATTCGAAAAAAATTGATATATATATATTTGGGTCTCACAAGTATATTATGTGGTTTCAGTGGGTCGCTAATAGTAAAATATGAATAAATAATAATAAATGAAAATAATAAAATGGAATAATATGTGTCCTGTACGAATACGAAAGAGAGAGAGAGAGAGAGAGAGAGAGAGAGATTTGATTTGATTTGATTTGACTTTATTTGACATCGTGGGGTAGAACCCCGTCTGGTGCTAGCTGAATTACAGGTTTATATTTTACAGTTAATTATACAGTTACAATCGAAGTGCTTATTTATTAATAAAAATGCTGATAGGTTGAGGTGCACAAATAACGGTGCTCTCTTATTTACGCAGCGGCTTGTTAGTTAACTTATCTTAGACTACTAAACTTATATGTATATAATCAATGTAGAATTAACGACGTGCGCATAATATTGGTTCGCGTGTGCGGAGTCGCTCGGGGGCGGAGAGTAGGCCTTCGGCGCGGACACGCTCTTCCCAGTCTATGACGTCACGCTCTAAGAGAGCATTCTTGAGCGAGGATTTGAAAAAGCCTAATAGGTGTGATGAAAAGACAGTCACTGAGAGGGAAATTAGTAAGACTGATGCTTGAATGCGGAAAGATTGCTTAAGAGCTTCAGTACGTGGAGCAGGGTAAAGGAGTACTTTCGGTGGGTTCTTCTCAGAGCGGCGGAGGGAGAGATCAACGTACAGTCTGGTGAAACGCATAGCCAAATAATCAGGTCTTTCGTTAGAAATTACCGAGTAGGTGAGCGAGCCGCTGAAGTATTCACGGCGGCGCTGTGCCGAAAGCCAACCTAGCTCGAGCCGAAAAGGGGTGCCGTGAGCTCGCCGAGGGATGTCGCCTATTACGAACCGGACGCATGCGTTCTGAGTGCGTTGCAACTTGAGACGGCGAGTTGCGTCAAGGTCGCTGTAGACAACGCACGCGTAGTCAAAACTCGGAAAAATCAGGCTTTCTACAAGGTGCTTTTTTATGTGCTTTGAAAGGGCGCGTCTGTAAAATTTAAGCACGTAAAGAGCGCCATAGACTTTCCTAGTGACGTGTCTAGCGTGCAATTGCCAATCTAGGGTGGGCGTGATCCAGACCTCGAGGTTGCGTGCTTGAAACACGTATTCCAGCAAATGACCGTCCATGGATAGTTTAGGAATATGAGCTAAATTTATAGTAGCGATGTAGGCTTGGCTGCCGAGGATCATTACATTAGTCTTGGCGAGGTTAAGTTTGAGATCGTTGTCTCTCGCCCACTGAGCCACTGCTTGAGCATCGCGGTTCAAAGTGGCATGGGGTTCCAAAGAAATCAGACGGGTAGCAGTGGAGGTACAGTTGCGTGTCGTCTGCAAAAATCATGTACTTGGCGAGCCTAATGACGCTTGGAAAAAGAAGCGCACCAAGTACACTGCCCTGCGGGACGCCGGAAGCAGCACTAAGCCATTCCGAGATGGAGCCACCGTCATCGATGACTGCTTGAAGGCGATCGGCAAGGTAGTTAAAAAACCATCGCAGGACCCGATCCGACGCATTTAATGCTCGTAGTTTAGCCAGAAGCAAGGCATGCGGTATGGAATCGAACGCCTTGGAGAAGTCGAATAGCACTAGTATAGTGAGCATGCGTTGGTCTATCGCGTGTCTGACGTCATCAAGTACGCCTAGAAGTGCTGTCTGGGTGCTATGACTCGACCTGTATCCTGCTTGCCGCGGATCAAGAAGTCTGTTGACCTCGAGGTACCCGAGAAGCTGTTTGTGCACGACGCGCTCTAGGACTTTCGAAAGTTCTGGCAGCTGAGCGATCGGCCGTGTGTCGGAGGGTGAGCTGGGGGTTTCAGTCTTGGAGAGTGGTACTAAGAGTGCCTTCTTCCAAAAGGACGGAAACGAGGCGCTGTTGAGAGACGAGTTACAAAGGTCGGTGAGGGGGCCCAGTAATTCGGGTAGTAGAGCCTTTAGCATTTCCATTGACATTCCATCAAGGCCTGAGCCTTTAGATGATGAGTTGAGTGGCGCATTCTAAACCTCATTTTGTGTAACCGGAGAGAAGTCGAATTGAGTGGAAATGTTAGTGTTAAAGAGAGTGTCCCTGACCTTTTCATAATCGGTCTCTGATAAGGGGAGAGTGTGACTCACGGTGGTGGCATAGTGCCTGTTTAAGGTCGCGGGGTCGAAGTATAGGAATGGGGATGGAAAATTCGACGCCGACATCCCCATGTGTCGCAGCTCGCGCCACTTCGATTTAGAGTCAGGCGAGTTGACGAGTTTCGTTTCTAAGAACTTATTTTCGCGATATCGAGAGCGTTACTAACCTCCGCACGTAAAGTTTCGAACCTTGTGCGGTTGGATTGTTGGCCGGTGGTGCGAGAAATCTTATAGGCGCGGTCGCGTTGTTTCATTCGAGCTCGTATAGTAGGTGAAATCCATGGTTTATGCTTCGACGAAATTGTTATCGAGCGAAGTGGTGCGACGGCGTCATAAGCTGCAACGAGAGCGGTAGTTAGGTTCCGCTCGGATTCGTTGATGTTATGTGAATTGGGTCCGAGGATGAGGCAAGAAGAGGGTGACGTGGCGAGAAATGTGTTTGAAGCGAAAGGGGGTGAGCAGGAGATGCGCGCGAGGTTTTTTACGTAGTAAGGAAATTAGTGTTTCGTGGTCGATGTTTTTTAGGTTTCTCGTGCGTATAACCTTAGTGAAGGTTGGAGGTTTGGTGCAACAAATGTCAATTTCGATGAAGTCGTGGCCTGCAATAAAAGGAGCCTCAGATTTGGTCAGTGATCGGACTGAAGAGAGGTCCTTGACAACGAATAGGTCAAGCCATGTGTGGGAGCTATTGGTGTGATAAGTGGGTTCGGACGGGACTAGAGAAAGGAAGTGCGATTCTATAAGGGCGCTTAGGTGGTTGGAAGCGGCGTTTGGGACGGCCATATTGATGTTAAAGTCGCCTGTGACGATAACGTTTGTGTAATGTGGGAGGTAGGTGAAGAGACAATTGAAGAAGTGCATAGGATATGCTGCAGAGAAGCGCCGATAAACAACAGCTAAAGGTATTTTTAGAGACGTATTTATTAATTCACATATAAGAAATTCGGGCGTATTATCGTACGAGGGTAGTTCAATAAGTCTTTAGAATAAAGTATAAAAACAATTTTTTTTGGGTAAATTTTTTTTTATTTTTCAACATAATCTCCTTGGAGCTCTATACACTTGGTCAATCGCTTTTTAAGTTTTTTTAATCCTTCAGAAAAGTGCGTTTTCGGAAGTTCCTCGAAATAAGCACTTACAGAGGCAATGACGTCTTCGTTGTCCGTAAATCTCTGTCCACCGAGCCATTTTTTCAAGTTTGGAAATAAGAAAAAGTCACTGGGGGCTAAATCTGGTGAATACGGTGGGTGTTCGACCAATTCGAATTTTAGTTCTTCAATTTTAGCCATTGAAACGAAGCATGTGTGAACTCGGGCGTTGTCGTGATGAAAGAGAATTTTTTTTCTCGCCACATGTGGTCGTTTTTTTTTAATTTCTTCTTTCAGCTGCTCTAATAATGATGCATAATACTCACCAGTAATTGTTTTACCCTTTTCCAAGTAGTCAATAAGTATAATTCCACGTGCATCCCAAAAAACTGTAGCCATAACCTTACCAGCTGACTTTACGGTCTTTGCCTTCTTTGGAGCTGGTTCGCCTGTGGAAATCCACTGTTTGGATTGTTCCTTTGTCTCAGGAGTGTAGTGGTGTATCCATGTTTCATCCACAGTCACAAATCGGCGAAAAAATTCCTCAGGATTCCGACTTATGCGCGCCAAAAGAGCCTCAGAGGCGACCACTCTATTGCGTTTATTCTCAGCTGAGAGCAAACGCGGCACCCATCTTGCCGATAGCTTTTTCATGCCTAATTTTTCATGTAGAATTGAAACAACTGCACCTATAGATATCCTTGTGGCCTCAGCTAACTCACGCACTTTTAATCTTCTATCCTTCAACACCATATCGTGGATTTTATTGATGATTTCGGGAGTAGTTGCTTCTACGGGCCTTCCTGAACGTGGTTCGTCACTTATTGATGTACGACCACGCTTAAATTCATTTACCCAGTTATAAACCGTTGCTAAGGCAGGGGCAGATGTGCCATGAACTGAGTCCAATTCATTTTTTATCTCATATGGAGTTAAACCCTTTAAATGTAAATGTTTAATTACCGCTCTGAACTCGTTTTTTTCCATTTTTCTTAACAAGCAATTTTTTTTTTCAATTGGTTATAAAAACACGTAAACTCAGAAGATGTGGACTGTGACTGCACCATATATCTAGTCGGGAGTGGTGCTGACTGAAAACAGATGATTTGGAGCGATTCGCGCGCCATCTGTTGGTCATTCTAAAGACTTATTGAACTACCCTCGTATATAGGATTAGATTGCGCTAATATTTTCACTTTATAATTATCATGCACATATAGTCCGACGCCTCCACTTGCTTTCCCATCGCGGTCCACTCTAAAGAGGTTAAGCTTGTCGATCGCTAGGTGAGCATCCGGCTCATTTTCTACCAAAAAGGTTTCAGTCATGGCGAGAATGTCGTACGCACGAGCGGAACAATGCTGCTCTATAAGGGCGAAGTGGGTTGGAGTGTTCAGTCCGTTTGCATTAGTGTGGCCAATTCGTAAGAAATCGCGATTTCGTGCTGGCACCGACCGAGCTAGAGACTGTCATGCAGTTGTGGGCGCGTCTAAGGACTCGGGCAAGGACTCGAGCGCCGCGAGATCGGCCTCATCATAAACAGGGATGAGAGGTGAGTTTCGGGTTTGTCGCATGCAAACGACCAAGTTTTTCACGATTGGTCGGTCGTAGCGGAGAGCCTTGGACGCAGTAAGCGCTTTACTATAAAGTATACGTACAGGCTTGGGCCACACAGGGCTTATGTAGACTTTGCCTTTGCCCCCGACTCCGAAGATGGTTTGCGCGTCTGTATTTTTTAGGCTGCTCGCTTTTTTTAGAACTGCATTTCGTATGGTAAGTGACGTAAACTTAATTACGAAGGCTTGAGAGGGAGGAGGCGCGGAAACGCCGCCTAAATCGTTAGCCGAACTGCCATCTGAAAGAGCGGGGGGCTGTTCTAGATGTGTCTTGCCGGGACACGGTCGCATCTCGAGTGAGTGGAACATGAAGTTGGCGAACCCAATTGCGGAGAGTACTCTTTCGGCTAATTGAGGTGGTTGGGCATCGGCAATAATGGGGATACCAGAAATTTGTATTTTGCACGGGTCTTCTAGAGTGGATTTCTGAGAAACGGCGGCGATCTCGGACCTTAAAACATTGAGTTCGGTAGTGTGCTTAACGTCTACTTCTTGAAATTTTCTCTCTAGGGCACGGACGGGTCACAAGATTTTTAATTTCAGAGAGAGAGAGAGAGAGAGAGAGAGAAGAAATTAGGATTATTCTTTTTGACGTGTCTTTCCAACACTTTCCCGTACAAATTTTATTCATTTTTCCGTGATAATATTCCAGTACTTAACTTAACATATAACATATATGTTTCTCTCGTCTTGTTAAAGTTTCGCTGCCACCAGTCGCTTGAAGAACGACAATTAATAAATTTATTAATTAACGTGTAAGGCTTTCCATATTTTAACTCCCGAGAGTTTAACAGAAATCTAACTAACCTTTATTTAGGATAGTGATATTTGGTAGGAAAGGTTAAAGAAGAAGAACTCTTTATTTATGATTCTTTATAAGTAAATAGATATATGTTTATTTCTAATAATTAGTTACAGTTACAGCTTTGACGGAGCTTGATTTTTTTTCGTATATTCGCCGTATATATATGAGACGTTTCACGTCAACCGGATCATTAGTGCACCCAAAATTTGGGTTAACCTATCAAAACCTATTTGAGGTCTCAAAATGTTCGTCTGGTCAAGAGCTTTCAAAAAAATGCTGCCGTTTTTTAAAATCCAATATGGCGCATCAAATATGGCGCCTGAAAGCCACATTTTCATAACACATTTAACAAAAACAATAGTAAAAATGTTCTAATTTATAAAATATACCTCCCGAAAGCATGTAAAACGTATGCTCGGACTTATAATTGAGAATGCTTATAGAATTCCGAATTTTCAAATTGTGGATCCAAAATGGCTGACAATATACCACCACCAAACCATTTTACCGCAAAAAATGATTTCAGATTAGTTGAAAGTATCAACATAGGGGTTTTCAGAGATACTGAATCTTATTTTAACATTAGAATTCCGAAATTCAAAATGGCGGATCCAAAATGGCGGACATTATATCACCACCAAACCCATTTTACTGCAAAAAATGATTTAAGACCAGTTTAAAGTATCAATATACGGGTTTTTAGGGCCACTGAATCTCAATTTGACATCAAGATTTAAAAATTTTAAATAGCAGATCCAATATGGCTGACATTGCCCCCTCTTACCGAATTATACCGCAACAAATGATTCAAGATCAGTTTAATGTAGCGATATAAGGTTTTTCAAAGACTCTGGATCTTATTTTAACATCGAGAATCTAAAATATAAAATAGCAGATACAATATGGCGGACCTTACCTCTCACCTAACCCATTGTCAACATTTTGAACCTCAGACAGGCAATTTAAAACTCTATAAACGAGAAGAAAGCGATATGTGTAGGCTTAATACCCGTTTACACAGTTGGTGAGCAAGTCAATCAGCGGCTTTCTTCATCAGCGACTTCTTCTCCAACAGTCCATTTCAGGATAGTTGGTGAGCGAGTTTATCAGCGGCTTTCTTCATTGGCGACTTTTTCTCCAACAGTCCTTTTTAGGATAGTTGGTGAGCAAGTCAATCAGCGGCTTTCTTCATCAGCGACTTTTTCTCTAACAGTCCTTTTCGGGATAGTAAGTGAGCAAGTCGATCAGCGGCTTTCTGCAGCAGCGACTTCTTCTGCAACAGTCCTTTTTGGGATAGTTGGTGAGCAAGTCATTCAGCGGCTTTCTTCATCAGCGACTTCTTCTCCAACAGTCCTTTTCAGGATAGTTGGTGAGCGAGTTTATCAGCGGCTTTCTTCATTGGCGACTTTTTCTCCAACAGTCCTTTTTAGGATAGTTGGTGAGCAAGTCAATCAGCGGCTTTCTTCATCAGCGACTTCTTCTCCAACAGTCCTTTTCAGGATAGTTGGTGAGCGAGTTTATCAGCGGCTTTCTTTATTGGCGACTTTTTCTCCAACAGTCCTTTTTAGGATAGTTGGTGAGCAAGTCAATCAGCGGCTTTCTGCAACAGCGACTTCTTCTGCAACAGTCCTTTTTGGGATAGTTGGTGAGCAAGTCATTCAGCGGGTTTCTTCATCAGCGACTTTTTCTCCAACAGTCCTTTTCAGGATAGTTGGTGAGCGAGTTTATCAGCGGCTTTCTTCATCAGCGACTTTTTCTCCAACAGTCCTTTTTAGGATAGTTGGTGAGCAAGTCAATCAGCGGCTTCCTTCATCAGCGACTTTTTCTCTAACAGTCCTTTTCAGGATAGTAAGTGAGCAAGTCGATCAGCGGCTTTCTGCAACGGCGACTTCATCTGCAACAGTCCTTTTTGGCATAGTTGGTGAGCAAGTCATTTAGCGGTTTTCTTCATCAGCGACTTCTTCTCCAACAGTCCTTTTCAGGATAGTTGGTCAGCGAGTTTATCAGCGGCTTTCTTTATTGGCGACTTTTTCTCCAACAGTCCTTTTAGGATAGTTGGTGAGCAAGTCAATCAGCGGCTTCCTTCATCAGCGACTTTTTCGCCAATAGTCCACATTTCTTTTGTTTTGGTTGTGCACTTTCAGATTCCACAACAATGTCTTCCCCTGCGAAGATATACCGTGCCGATAGATGCGTAAATCCATTTAATATTACAAAAGGACACAGCAAATCTCTTAGGAAGATCTCCAAAGCAATTCGAGATGTCTATCCTGATTATCCGTACTATTCAGTGATTTGTGATTCACGTAGAAAATCTTTTGACGAACTACATGATTTGTCGTCACCAACCGTCAGTATTAGTGCTGATTTTGAATCTGATATTGACTCACCTTCTGTTTCAAACCCCGATGCACTTACGCAAGATGATCTTACAGATATTTTAACTGGTCTCAAAAACAAATTTCAATCTCTGAGGGAGAACGATCCATTACGTGTGAGTATTCTTACTATTTTGCCCGAACACTGGGCTGTACGTAAAATTATGGACCAATTTGGTGTGTCCTACAGAATGGCTCGTAAAGCCAAAAAGTTAAGAGAATTAGATGGGTTTCGTCTTCTCCTGTTGCAAGAAGTGGAAAAACTTTACCTACTGAAACTACTCAGAAAGTTAAAGATTTTTACGAAGATGATCTTAATAGCAGAATTATGCCAAATAAAAAAGATACCGTCAGTATTTATGTAGATGGTAAAAAAAGAAAAGTGCAGAAAAGATTATTACTTACTGATATTAAGAACATTCATAGTCAATTTATAGAGCAGTTTCCTGAAAATCAAAGTTCATTTCTGAAAAGAAAAATAACCTTTCAGATGAAGAGGTTCTTGCTCAATTGGATTTTTCTCAAAACTGTCCTTTTATGGTCCAAGATGCTGCACAGGCATTTCATTTCAATAATGATCAGAGTACGATATTTTCTGCGGTTGTTTATTATAAATCTGAAGGTAAGCTAAAGCATTTTAGTACTGTAGCTATGTCTGACTGCACTACTCATGATGCCACTGCAGTATACATAATGCAGCAAAAGCTTATACCTGAAATTCGCAAGGTTTGTCCTAGAGTAAAAAAGGTTATATATGCTACGGATGGTGCTAAACAGCATTTTAAAAATCGTTATCAAATGAGCAGTTTAATGAGCCATAAGAGAGATTTTGGCGTTGATGCTGAATGGTACTGTTTTGCAACATCCCACGGAAAAGGTAGTTGCGATGGAGTTGGAGCGATAGTGAAGAGGGAAGCTACAAGAGCAAGCTTACAAGCTACAAACAATGAAGCGATTTTAGACGTTAAAGCTCTTTATTCATGGGCTACTAGGCGATCATTTAATATAAAATTTTTCTTGTACAACAAAAAAGATCACGAACAAACTCATAAATTCCTAACAAAGAGATTCAAAAGCTGTCCTCCTGTCACAAATATACAGACGGCGCATGGATTTATCCCAGAAAATAATGAAACATTGAAAGTCATGTATTACTCCAATGCCAATGAACCTAGAAACAAAGTAATTTATGATATCGTCGAAAGCCATTTATCACCAGTAAAAGCACCACGAACGAGGAGCCAGAATAATTAAGACTGCTCAAAATGTCATGAAATATTGATTCAATTGGCTAAATTCTATTTTTTCTTTCATCCACGCAGGCATATATACACGGAACAATAGAAAAATGTACGGACAAAAACCGCAGACAGATGATTCTGAATCTAATAGACCGGACAAATATAAGATTTCTCAGCACAAATACTGATTCCGATAATACACTTATTGTTAGTAACTATCAAAATAACTAGTACACTACAGAATGGGATATGAGTGGATTGTGTATTATTATTATTAAAATCATATTACAACAACAAATGTCATGAACTATATCAAAAGTAAAATAATCGCACATACAAAATTTTATAATCAAAATAATGTATAATCTAAATATAGTATAATCAAATCGACAATGTAAACGAAGGAAAGGAGAGAGAGACACACATACTTTTGTATACACAGCGATTATCTAACGCACAACATTATACGTACACACACACGTCATAGAGCCACTGAGGCAGTGGCGCGGTCCCTTGAACGTGTAACGTGCGCATACTAGCGTACGTTGTCACACAGACATGAGGATCTCATGTCTGCTGAGAGCAGCGCAAAGCGCTGACACGGACAATCCTTATCTCGCGCAACTTCTTGCGCGAGAGATGAGCGCGTCTCTGGACAGACGCGCACAGGGAGTTGGAGAGGACCCGCGAACCTGTAAGCACACGAGTAGATCGCGACAGACACCTCTCTCTCCGAGTCGACTAATAAAAGAACATCAACCATATCCTTTGTCTTTTCTCTCGAACGTCCCAACCTCATCGAGACTCGACACTTAACTGTGCCGAGTAAGACACGCGACGAACCCCACGCACCGCGTCTATTTCTCTCCGTTACACTAGTAAAAGATAAAATTAAATTAAAATATCTCAAGTAAAAATAACATTTTGTAAAAAACGTACAATCTGAAACACAAAAAACAAAAAAAAATTAATTATACTGCTAGAAATTAATTCAAATAAATTTAAAAAGAAATTCAGGAAAACGTGTGAGAAACCACAAATAAACATAAAATCGTATTAAAAGCATAAAATCTTTGCTAGCTGAATATTTTTTTATGTGGGAAAAAATGATCATAAAAAGAAAAAAAATAAAACGCAGAAAACAATAAAATATTATAAACTCTTTGAAATAATAACAAAAATGTTGAAAAGCGGGAGAAACGACAAATAGAGAACCTTAATTTTATGCCTGATTTCGAATTTTAATATAATAGAGAAGATGTAAAAGGTATTTATTTCATGTTTTTAATTTACGTCAGATCTTTTCAATTTTTGAAAATTTCCAGATATATGAAATGCTCAATCAACATAAAAAGTATACTTGTTAGTAAAAATTCTTGGGATGTGGTGGGCAGTTCGGGTGACAGAGAAGGAGAAGAATCAATTGCAGCACAAGCACAATTTTATTTAACTCATAACACTGATTTTACATTAGATCGCAGTAGGATCATCTGATTCGACTTCCGTGCGCTACGAGCGCTCGATCGATACTGACACTCAGCGTGAACCGCGAAGGAGAGCGCAGCGCCAGTGACTCCGCCAACCGACGCATGAGGGCGCTCATGTTCGTCTATGTACAGTCAGCTGTTATTAGATTAATGGTTAACATTCAATAACATAAGAAACGCTTATTCTATAAACACACACAAATACATCAATTAAACCAAACTTTTATCAATTTTCTAACAATACTAAAACATAATAGTATGTTTTTTATTAATCATTATTCATTATTATTATTATTATTATTATAAATTGATTTAATATTTAAAAATTTACTATTAAATATGTTATTTAATATTAAATATGATATGTAATATTAAATTTACAGATATTCAAAATACTCAGACAGCATAAAAAAGCATATTATGCCATAGAATTTATACTAGCTGTATATTTTTGTTTATGTAGACAAACGATGACCATAAAATGGAACAAAATGAAAGTCAAAAAGATATAAAAGGTTCTCATTCAAATAATTTTAAAGAATGAAAGTAAAATGGTGAGAAATCAAAAATAGCAAACATAAAACCGAATCAAAAACATAATTTCTTTTGGTATAGCATAAAATCATAGAATAAAAGCAACAAAATGACACACAAAAAACAATGAAATATTATAACCGCGTTCATATAATCCAGAAAAACAGTGAAAAAACGCGCAGAAACCAAAACTGACAACATAACACCGTATCAAAATCATAAAAATTATACAAAATGAGAATAATTTTTATGTAAAATAAAATCGTCTAATAAAAGCAGCATAATGAAACACGAAAAACTATGAAAGATTATAACCCCGTTGAAATAATTAAGAAACATAGTGAAAAGACGAAATCACAATCCGGAGAGTCAACGCATGTGCTAAAACCATAAAAAACATAGAAAGTATGTTAGTTGTACACTTCATTTCGCATAAATTAATACATAGATAATAAAAGAAAATAAATTTCAACACAAAGCTTTCACATAATTATCGAGGCGTTCAAAAATTCAAGAAAATCTAAGCTAATTCAAGAAGCTAATTTTCGGTTTGAAACCGGCCTAGAATTGATCGCGGTAATAGCGTCGTGCGAAAGTGCAGCTAAGGGCACGTGTGGTGGGTGAAAGGATGCGGAATCTGCGGGAAAATAACTTTAGGATTTTTCCTGATTTTAATGTAAAATATCACAAAATAAAGTGAGCATTTATTGCTCCTAAAAGTAACTATATACAGGTTGCCTTAAAGTGTAAATGTTAGTGTATATAAACCTTAACACGCGGTCGCAAGAACAGGCGTCGCGAGACGCGCACCGAGCTTGCCATATCAGCGGTCAAGCCGGAAGAGAGTGAGCTCAGCGAGAACAATCAGTTTTGATCTCGCTTCGCCGAAATCAGGAAGGAAGAAAGTGGGAAAAAGCGCGCACCTGTGTCCTTTCTCGCAAGAAATTATGCGAGCGAGCACTTCAAATCTTGCGAGAGAGAGAAACACAGTGTGCGCGAAAATATGAAATGTAATAGGGCTATTGCAAGTGCAAACGGCCCGAACAGATTTGGAATCTTAATATAATGTAGATGTAGAAGATAGAAGACGTAGAAGATATCCCATTTATGAAAATACTCAGATATACAAAATGATAAATCAACATAAAAAGCATATTAGAAACATAATATTACGTTTATTAATAGTATGATTTAGTATCACTTTTATTATCTCCTATACAAGAAACAAAATATATTTCAAGTTTATTTTATGTCTTTAATTGACGTTACATATTTCCCATTTTTAAAAACACCCAGATTTTCCAGATAACAAATCAAAAGAAACAGCATATTAGAAACATAATATTACGTTTATTAATAGTTACCCGGGAAAAAATGATTTATATATAAACATATGTACCCCATTAGCCAGATGTATTGTAAATTATTAGCAATTTGACATACACGTTTTGCTATCGATTTCCTTAAGTTTGATGTAAAAGTGCGTCCGTATATGCTGGAAATTTTGTATCAAGTAATGAAGTAAATTATGATAATAATTATGAGGGCAAACTGAAGGCAAAATTACAATAACTATTGCTCATGATGTGTAGGCGCATCATAGGCATAAATTGCCATCATATTGTCGTCACATTTCTCGACTTTTATGTTACACAAATTTCCATCAATATGCAGTTATTAATTTCCTCCCTCTCTCTCGCACTGTCGCATATATGAGTAATTTTATTGAATATTATGTGAATAATATTGAAAATAAAATAGTATAATATATTAATAATATTGAAAACAAGTTGAAAGCAAATTGATGTACAAAACTTGCAGCAACAGTTATACATCAAATGTAAGTAAATCTGCGTCCGTATATGGCAGCAATTTGATGGCAAGCACTTGCAGTCAATTTTATGGCACATTGACATCAATCCTTGATATTCGTCATTTCTTGAGCGCAAGTTGGAAGCAAATTATTAACATACATTGCACAGCAACTATTGCCGCGATTTTGCCACGGCAAGCCTGGCTAAGGGGGTAGTTATATATAAAATTTATAAATGGTTATATATAAGTATATATATAAAAGAAATTACAAGAAAAGAATTTTAATAAATTACAAAAAGTAACATAAAATTACAGAAATAATTTTCTATTACTTTTTGTAATTTCTTATAATTTGCTGTAATTTTTTGTCTTAATTCGGACATTTTTACAGAAAATTACAAAGTATTGCAAAAATTACAGAAAATTAGAGAAAATTACAGAAACTTATAAATAATTACAAAAGATTACAGAAAGTTATGGATTTCGATGCATCTTTACCGGCAGTACGATTTTTATTCTTAAAAAAAAGTTTTCGTTTATTATTTTATAACCCTTCGCATACTAACAACTACGCCGTATACTTGTTGACGCAAATCACTTCTCCACATTTGTATGTATGTTTTATGTTTAAGAAACTATAAGTAGTACAATGCACGTGTCTGGATAATAATTTATAAGACATGTTTTCTAATAGTTATTCATAAATTAATGATAATTAAAAATTATAAAATTATTGTATTTATTAAGATTACGTGAATAACGTCCAAATTTTGTATCTTACATGTCACTAACTTTCATTTTTAATAAAGTTTGCAAATATTTACTATGAATTGTTTGTTGTTCTCAAAAAAATATTTATAAACTATTTAAGACATAAAAAAATATAATACCTGTAATGTTGATATCGTCTCGCTATTTCACATGACTATTAATTAAATATACAAAAATTTCTTTTTTAATTGTCAATCAGAGATAAATAACTATATATGTCTCATTATGAATCAGCTGGGTGAATCATTTTATACTAACGTATAGCTTCTCAACTATAACACATAACATACATTACAAGCGTCTAGTAGTTAGAGTCGTTGACTTGTACTCGAAAAGTTTGTGTTCGAATCCTTGTCCGGTTTTTTTTCATCACATTTATATATTTCTTTTCTTGAATTGACTTAAACGCATTATAATATTAATACAAAGAACTTTTTATTTGTTTACAAATATTTAACAAATATATGTAAAATAATTTAAAATCTATGATTTTCTGTAAATTACTGTAATTTTTTGTAATTTTTTGGAATTATTTGTAATTTTCTGTAACTTACTATATTTTTCTGTACTTTTTTGTGATTTTTTGTGAAATTCTCCGAATTTAGATAGAAAGTTGCAGAAAATTACAGAAAATTACAGAATCTTACAGAAAATTACAGAATCATACAGACAATTACAGAATCTTATAGAAAATAACAGAATCTTACAAAAAATCACAGTTAGGTGCTGAAAATTATGTATAGTAAATTACAAAGAATTACAAATATTTACAAAAATTTACAGATAATTACAAGAAATTACAAACAATTACAAAAATTTACACAAAATCACAGAAATAATTTCCACCAATAGTTACATGTAACCTCTCATATACACTTATATATAGCTATATATGATTATATAAAATCATATATAATGATATACCCGAGAAAAGAAAACCTAAAGACCCGGATGAGTTGGCCTTAGCTTTGCCGTAGGACCAGCCATCGACAGGGCATGACCCGGGTTATGTGTATATTCTGAAATGTGTTTGAAATTCGCGTGTGTAATATGTATACCTGTATTAATATTAGTACGTTTATCTAATATAAATAAAGTTAAAAAAGAGAAGTTACGTTGCCATATACTTTATGCTGCTTACGTTTCAGACTGAAAAATATTAAAATAAAGTTAGAGAATTAAAATTAAAAAAACTCAGAGAAAATTCAATTGAAAAATTAAAAGAAATACTTGTACTGCAAGTATTCATTAGTAAATAAAAATTCTTTCAGCAGTGTAAATTTCAAGCTTGGTTTTATAAAGAGTTCTAAAGAAATTTTTGTGCATTTTCATTAAGGTGGACGTTAATGATTTCTCATGCCTTAATAAGATTTAACCAGCTTTCTATTAAAAATATAGAAAATATCATTTACATAGCCTCACACTTTCAAATTACGACTAAATAGAATTGTATGTAGACTTATATTAATTTAGGTAAATAACACAGCCCCACAAAAAAAAATTGTAAGTCCCAAAAACTTGACCACGGTACTTATATATTTTTGGGATCGCTGAATCCGAATCCAGGGTTAGTTTAACCCCATCAGATCTTTCTCAAGGTCAGTTGAAGGTCAAATTATCGAAATACATGAAAAATACACTAAAACCATGGTATCTTGGGGTTTTTGGGGTCGCTGAATCCGAATCCGGGGTCAGTTTAACCCCATCAGAACTTTCTCAAGGTCAGTTGAAGGTCAAATTATCGAAATACATGAATAATACACTAAAACCATGGTATCTTGGGGTTTTTGGGGTCGCTGAATCCGAATCCGGGGTCAGATTAAACAATCAGATCTTTCTCAAGGTCAGTTGAAGGTCAAATTATCGAAATACATGAAAAATACACTAAAACCATGGTATCTTGGGGTTTTTTGGGGCGCTATCTGAATCCGGGCTTATTACAACCCTATCAGGTCATGGTCATGGTCAGTTGAAGGTCAAATCAGAAAGATTCATAAAAAGTAGAGTCAAACCATGACATTTAGGGGTTTTTGGGGTCGCTGAATCCGAATCCAGGGTCAGTATAGTCCCATAAGGTTATATTTATGGTCAGTTCAAGGTTAGTTCAAGGTCATGGACGTAAAGAGAGTGAAAAAATTAGTTATAAACTGAAACAATGCAAAAGGTAATGTAAACCATAAAGCAAAGAACAATGTATATGCAAGTACAATCGTATCCTTTAAAACTATATCATAGTTTGCTGCTCCTTCATTTACTTTAAATTTGTTAGAAGTATATGTAATTCAATAAAATACCCGTAAAAATATTAAGCCCATTACTCTTTTTTATGGTAACGAACTATTTTATTGTCAAATGATCTACGAAGTGGATTACGCTTCCGCTTCTCCGATGTTGATGGTAGATCTCTTTTTAACGACCAGCAGTAATCTGCTAACATATTTACGTCCCATCTTCCTTGGTACCTGCGCTCCATTTCCTTGATATTTTGGTGAAATCTCTCTCCTTGCTCTTCGCTGTAATCACCTAGGTTTTCTGGAAATTCATCAACATGCGAATATAAAAAGTGTAATTTTAGATTCATTAGGCAGCCTTGATTTTTGTAACTATTTACTAAATTTAAAACTATTTGTTGGTAATTTGGGCTCTTATGATTTCCAAGAAAGTTTTTAATTACGTCCTTGAAACATAACCATGCTTCTCTCTCTGCATGATTCATTTTCGTAACAAAAATTTCATCATTTATCATCTTACGAATCTGAGGGCCATCGAAAATTCCTTCATTTACTTTAGCATCACTTAATTTGGGAAACTGATTTCGCAGATACTTAAAGCAGCTATCATCTTTGTCTAAAGATTTTACTCATTGTTTCATAAGTCCCAATTTAATGTGCAGAGGTGGTATAAGAATTTTTGATGGATCAACAAGTGGCTTATCTTTTATATTCTTAGAACCCGGTTCGAACTTTTGTCTAAGGGGCCAGACACTCTTTATTTAATGATTCTTTCTATCCCTACTATCCCATTCACATAAATAGCAAGGATATTTTGTGAATCCCGATTGTTGCCCCAGAAGTATTGTTATGATTTTAAGATCCCCACACTTTTGCCATTTATGATCATTGCATTTTATTCGGTGTAATATTACTTTCATGTTACAGTATTCTTCATTCAGTGTTTAAATTGTTGCAATCGCAGGTTTCTCCAATCAATGGTATGCTCGTTCCGAATGAGGGGGAGACTGAAAGGTGCAGTAATAATGAAATCAAGTGTTACAAAGTTGATTCTAGTTTATTAATGTAAGACAATAGCAATTAGACAGTGAAATGAGTAATAATTATATTGAAATATGATAGAAATACGGATTGTCGGTGTAGCCACTCTCGATCACGTCCTCACACCATGAAGTCCGGAGCTACTCTGCCCGAAGCTGCCGTTCTCTCCGGTGGCGCCGGCGAAGCGCGGAGCTACTGGCGGCATCTGTCGGCTTCTCTCGCAAACCAGCGTGCGCATTTCAAACCAAGAATCCGCCCGCCTCGTTCCTTGAACGAACATCCGATGCCGCCCGCCGTGATCGATTTGTCCGATCGTTGGGCAGCGGTGATGAATCTATTGAGGCTGTCTCAGTCACGGGCAATCGTGACAGCTTGGTGATAGGAGGAGTGTACACCCCGCCCGCCGTTCTCACAGTCGCCGCCCTGACGAGACCATCAGGGCCGGGGTGGACGTCGGTGACACGGCCCAGTGGCCACTTGCCATTAGAGCGAAGGAGGGTGGCGTCCAGGACAGCCACAAAATCGCCGATTAGGAGGTTTGGACGTTGTTGAGTCCATTTGTGTCGTTGCTGGAGGATATTGAGATACTCTCGGCCCCAGCGATGCCAAAACTGGGATCGTAAGCCAGCTACGAGCTTCCAGCGGGCAAGATGGTCCACATGAGATGGCTCAGTAATCAGATCGGGAACGGCAGTAAGCAAGCTGCCCACCAGGAAATGTCCGGGGGTGAGCACATCCAAATCCTCGGGATCACCCGTGAGTGGAGTGAGTGGCCGGCAGTTTAATATCGCCTCGATACTGACCAGTAGAGTGGTGAACTCTTCGAAGGTTAGATGACGAGGTCCGATAGTACGTCTCAGATGAGTCTTGAAGGACTTAACGCCGGCCTCCCAAAGTCCGCCGAAATGTGGAGCAGCCGGGGGGATGAATCTCCAGGAAATTCCGTCTTCAGCAAGTGTCTCAGAAACTCGAGGCCAGTCAAGGTTGGCCTCAGCCAGCGTTTTGCGGAGGTCTAGGTCAGCGCGATGAAAGTGAGTTGCGTTATCGCTCCAGATCTCTGCAGGACGGCCTCGTCGTCCGCAGAATAGGGTCAGCGCTCCCATGAGGCTGTCAGTAGCGAGATCTCCGACCAACTCCAGGTGTATTGCCTTCGTGACAAAGCAAACAAATACTGCGACGTAGGCCTTTGTTGTACGGACCCCTCGTCCTTTGGTAGCCAACACGTGGAATTGCCCTGCGTAGTCCAATCCTACACGGGTGAAGGCACGTGTCGGTACCACTCGCTCTGGGGGCAGCGATGCCATTTTCTGCTCCATCGGTCGAGCGCGGATCCGTGCGCAGATGACACATTTGTGAATGTGTGCGCGGATGCGGCGCTTGCCGCCGATTAGCCAGACCCTTCGAACTGCGAAGACATACGTGGACCGGAATCCACCATGCAGCGACCGTTGGTGGGCCCAATTGATGACGAGATTGGCCTGAGCTGAGGCTCCGTCCACGATCGGTGGGTGTCGCAAGTTGAACGGAAGGGTGGAGTGACGTAGTTGACCGCCAACTCTCAAGAGGCCGTCGGGGCCGATGAAGACGTCGAGGCCATGCAGTGGGCCGCGTACGGACAGCGGTGAGTTCTTTTGTAGCAACTCTATTTCCCTAGCAAAGGACCGTCTCTGACTCACTTGGACACACGCAGTAAAGGCGTCGTCTAGTTCTTGAGCGGTGATGGGGCTCACGACGTTGATCGTTGAGATCCGAGCCAGATGCCGGCGGACCCACCGGCGCAGTCGAAACCATAAATCGCAGCATGACGTTGAGATTCGAGAATGCAGTTGTGGGATCAGTGGGGGCGCTTCGGGTCAAGCAAGTAAGGGCGCCGGGTATGGCCGGACTAAACTCACCAGGCGATGGGTGGGGATGGTCGTGAGGCCAGGTTGCGGGCGGGTCGGCCAGCCATGGCGGTCCATCAAACCACGCTCGAGAGCGATGAAGCTGGGCAGGGTCAGACCCACGACTGGCTACGTCTGCTGGATTGGCTTGAGTGGGAACGTAATGTCAGACACTGGACGGAAGTAGCTCCTGAATGTGACACACGTAGTTATCCACGAGGGAGTTTCCCACAGGCTTGGAGGATCGGAGCCAGCTCAAGACTATCTGCGAGTCCCCCCAGCCAAAGCATCTATCCAATGGCACTCCTAGCTCCTCTGACAGGGATCGAAGCAACCGAGCAGCGATCAGGGCGGCTCGCAGCTCCAGGCGGGGGATGGTCATCCGCGGATTGGGTAGTGTGGCAGGTTTCAAGCTCCGGATCGGTGCAAGCTTGGTCTTGGCCACTAGGAGGTTGACGGCAACCGACGCAACACAGCTGGATACTCTAATGTAAACGACAGCTGCCATGGCTCGACGACTTGCATCTGAGAAAGCGTGGAGTTGAGTGTCCCTATTCGGCCCCGTTTGCACCCAGCGCGGGAGCTTGATGTCGGGGAGCACCTGGAAACCGTCCTTGATTCCTTCCCAACGACGCGCAAATGAGGGGGGCAGGTCCTCATCCCATTCGAGCCGGGCTCTCCAAAGATCCTGCATCAGGAGTTTAGCTAATAATACAGCTGGGGCGAACCATCCACAGGGGTCAAACAGCGAAGCTACGGCCGCAAGAATCTCTCGTTTGGTTTGCTGTCGGCCTTGAATTGAAGGAGAGTCGAGGCGAAAGCTATCATCCGAAGGGTTCCAGCGGATTCCAAGTTCAGTGACGGGGACATTGGTTCCCAGCTGTCGTCCTTCAGGACGGAGACAGTCCTCGCTCGGAAGGTCCTTTAAAAGCTCCTGTGAATTGGCAACCCATTTTCCAAGTGGGAAACCACCCGCCTTCAGCAGCCTAATCACCTGATCTCTCAGTCGAAGTGCTGACTCTACATCATCTGCGCCTGTGAGTATGTCATCCACGTACCGATCCTTGAGCATAGTCTCGACAGCTTCGGGGTAAGGGCCACCTTCGTCGTGACACAGTTGCTCAATCACACGCAAAGCCAGATAAGGAGCGCATGATTCTCCGTATGTTACGGTGAGCAGTTGCAAGTGCAAGGGGGGGTCTCGTTCTTCAGGGGCCCATAAGATGCGTTGGAGATCAACGTCCCGTTCATCGATCCAAATTTGACGATACATCATCTTCATGTCAGCACAAAATGCCACTCGATGTCTTCGCCAGCGAGTAATCACGCACCAGACCGAGGTTTGGAGCTTTCGCCCGGTGTAAAGGGTGTCATTGAGGCTGCGTCCGGTGCGGGTGGGCCTGGAGCCGTCGAAGACGCCTCTCACCTTGGGATTCTGATCACCACGTTGCCAGATTGCATGATGAGCGATGTAGTGTACTTGTGACCCTGGTAACAGCTGTTCGTCATGGGGCACCACTCTCATGTGACCAAGGCTCAGGTAGTCGCTGATAAACCGTCGATATTCTGATGCCAGAATGGGGTCCTGGGCCATGCGACGATGCATGGATCGATAAGCAGCTTGAGCGCCTGACAAGCCGTCGCCGAGGAGTGCTAAAGCACCAGGCTTGATAGGTAGTCGCAGAATGTATCTACCGTCTTGGTCTCGTCTATGAGCGTGGAAGATGCGCTCACACGCCTCCTCGTCCGGGGCTATCCGCACCGAGCGGGGTATGTCTTCCAATTCCCAGAATCGCTGCACAGCCTGCAGCAACTGTGGATGCCAGTGTGGATCCGTCTCGCTTTGTGCCTCCAGACACGAAAAGTTGGCCGACCTGGGATTGCGCTGCGGGGCACGTCCTGAGATTGTCCATCCAACAGCCGTGCAATGTGCCACGAGACCGGCGCGTTGGAGAAAACCTGGGCTCATGATGTCGGGGAGAACATTCGCACCCAGGAGCAGCTCAACCTCCCCCGGAATGCCGAACTGAGAGTCTGCCAGTCTGAGCCCCTGCCATGCTCCTTTTGACTCTTCGTCCAGCTGCGACGCGGGTGTGGAAATCATGAGATGCCGAAGGCAGTGAGCTACAAACTCGACCAGGGGTGTTAGGCCAGATGATTCCAGAGTGTAGATCACAAGGCGAGCTTTCATGCGAGCTCGCTCAGACGTCAATCCCCCAACGCCGGATATATTTACTGCACTCCGCTCCGGGTCAATGTTGAGACGATTAGTGAGCCTGAGAGAAACGAGTGAGATTTCTGAGCAGGCATCTAGTAAGGCACGGGCGATGATTTTCCGTCCGCGGCCGCTGCCAATGCGGAGGGACGCCGTAGGCAATATGGCCAGTCAGGACGTCAGTGGATCAGGTGGATCTGAGGTCACAAGGTCGACATTGGGAGCCGTCGGTTTTGCCTTCTTTGAGGGTGTGGGTGAGGCGCCAACCGACGCAGCGCGTTTACGATCACTGTTATGTAACAGGGTGTGGTGCAAAGCTTGGCACACTTGACAAACAGACTTGGAGAGACAAGCTCGCGCTGTATGATCTGACCGAAGGCAGTTGAAGCAGAGACGCGCCTGTAGCACCGTGTCTCGTCTCACATCCGGTGACATGCCCAGGAAGCGTTCGCAATGCCCAATGTAGTGAGCCCCCTGGTAGGTGGAGCACGAAGTAACCACTGCCCTGGTGGCGAGGCTGCGGAAATTGCGGCTGGAAGATGGACCGCTGCCGTGAGCACCGAGGGATCGCCCTGGGGCGGAACGGGAACACCCTGAGCTCTCCACTGAGAAACTCGGCTAGAGTGGAGAAAGTGGCCAGGGTATCATCCGCCTGAGTGGGTTCGGCTGCCGGACGTGTCACATCGAATGGACTAGGGCTCATCTTCTCCAAGTCATTCTCCCAGGCTCGGTGGGTCAAGGGGTCCATGCATGAAGCGGGGATGGAAATGAACCAATCGTCCCACTGGTTGACTGGGCGATTGAGGGCCTGCAGCTGATCACGGTGTCGGTTGAGTGTGTCATGGAGATTCTGAAGGCCGGTCGACGTCTCATCTCGCAAGGGTCGAATACTGCGAAGGGCCGTCAGGTGATCTTGGACAAGCAGCCGGCGGTGCTCGTAGCGAGACTCAAGAAGGCGCCAAGCCGAAGCATAATTGCTGCTGGTGAGTTTCAGAGTCTCCAAAGCTGCCCTTGCCTCTCCATGGAAGTGGGTCTTCAAGTAAAAGAACCTAGCGACGTCACTGAGGCGCGGATCTTCATGAACGAGAGCTTGAAACAAGTCTCGAAAGGACTCCCAATCCTCCCGATGCCCAGAGAAGGTGGGCAGATCGATCTGAGGCAGCCGAGAGAGCCCAGTTCCAGGAGCCAAGCGGGCTTGCCCTAAATGTTCGCCTTGATTGGTGATCGCATTGACAGCTGGTGCCGGATCTAAACGCCGTTGGGTATCGAGGAGCGTTGATCGCCCGGAAATGTGTGCCTGCTCAATTTCCGCATAGACACCTCCGTGGTCATATTCGGCTGCTGGGACAGCGGCAGAAATCATCTCAAGATGGTTGCTTTGGAAATCAGCCCAGTACCCTTGCAGTACCTCCATTCGGGTCTGCACCAGGCCTACCATCCAGTCGTCAGGGAGAGTGGCCTGCAGCGTTGTTACGAAGTTCTTGATGACTACCACGAGGGCATGTTGGGTGGCCACCAGCTCAGCCATTGCACCTGTAAACAATAACATGCTTAGCTCGACGCTCTTCATGAGCGGAGTCTCGACTCCGCGAGGCAGCGTTATGGCCAGCGAGAGGCGTAACAACCGAGCGGCCCTCGAGCTCTGTCCCGACGACATTGTAATAGAGCGAGGGTTAAAAGGAATCAAGCACCAAGGTCGTGAGGATGCAATAATCTACGCGGACAAACTAAATCAACCTCAAGCCTCCACTGACGCAGCAGCGCGGCAAGATACGCACCGACTGGGTGGCTGATGCGAGAGGCGAGTATGCGCGTCCTCGAGCCTCCCCTGATGCCGCAGCGGGCCGAGACATTAGTTCAATGGCAAACTGCGTGTATGCGACGCTCGAGTGCCGTCCTCGAGCCCCACTGACGCCGCATTGGGGCGAGATGCCAGTTAAAAGGCAACCGACGAGTGACATGCGAGCGAGCGCCATCCTCGAGCCCCCGGTGGCAGCATTGGGGCGAGGAACAGATAGCAAGGCAGCTTACGTGGTTGCACCGACCTCGAGCCAATGCCATGCACGGCGCAGTGGAGCGCTCGCGACAGCACTAATGGCGAGAAGAATCTTCATCAAGGTACGCCTCCCCTCCCGAGCGCAACATATGATGCGTATGAGTCGGCGAGTGACGCCGCTGTGTGCCACGTCGGTAGACCGAGATCAACTTCGAAATGCTCTAGTTGTAACTTTCAAACGCGTGGTTAGTATAGGATAAAACCTCGTCACATGCGCGTCGGACTTGAGCGGTCGGCAACAGAGCGAAGTGCAGCAACATAAGGTTGACTGCGATCACGCGTCTATCTCGAGCAACTCCACCCGATCGATAATGTTGCGTGAATCTGCCGTATCAAACGGCAGCGTGCCGAAACCAACCCGAGAGATTACCGACCGGTCACTCGACGAAACTATATCTTCAATCCAACGGACACGGGCGCGCTACGTTACAAAGCCACCGCGAACTATCGAATACCTTGCGAGCCTGAGGCGAAAACGTCGGTACATGCGCGATGGATAGGAGCGGTCACCGACTTAACTGCCACTGGGACGACGCGCCACGCCAAAATCGATATGGACGCGAGTGCACTTCCGCCGCGAACCGCATGGTTTCGTGAGGATATGACGAGCACTGTTCGATGCGAGATAACAGCACGCCGCGCTAGATCCGAGCGGCCACCCGATGACGCGCCACAGCACACAAGATGGACGCTGGCGCACTTCCATCGCGACCCGTCACGTGGCGACGCACGATAGGGCAATGAATGGCTGCCGCGCATGTTAGAAATGTTCACTTCGCGAAATTTCATTACACTGCACTATGCACACTGGACTAACCTGTGTTCAGCGTTCTTCGTAGATTAGCAGGCACCGTGATGAATCCGGCTCCGCAAGGACCAAATGTTTAAATTGTTGCAATCGCAGGTTTCTCCAATCAATGGTATGCTCGTTCCGAAGGAGGTGGAGACTGAAAGGTGCAGTAATAATGAAATCAAGTGTTACAAAGTTGATTCTAGTTTATTAATGTAAGACAATAGCAATTAGACAGTGAAATGAGTAATAATTATATTGAAATATGATAGAAATACGGATTGTCGGTGTAGCCACTCTCGATCCCGTCCTCACACCATGAAGTCCGGAGCTACTCTGCCCGAAGCTGCCGTTCTCTCCGGTGGCGCCGGCGAAGCGCGGAGCTACTGGCGCCATCTGTCGGCTTCTTTCGCAAACCAGCAAGAACAAGAACATGTTTGATTTAGACATGAAAATTGATGAATTTGATTGGGTTCCTAAAATCATATGCGCAATATGTAGGAAAATGCTACAGAAAGACAAAAATGGTAAAACTGAAGTAAAAATGAAAGTGCCTACGATATGGAAGGAATCTTTAAGAAAAGAAGACTGTTATTTTTGTAATACGAATTTGCATGGAGTTAATAGTAAAAACATGTCGCAAATTAATTACGCTAACGTTGAAAGTGTCACGAAACCTATATATGAATCGTCAATTAATAAAAGAGAAGATCCACTGGGTATGTACGCAAGTGGAAGTATGGATCTTGAGGAAAATTTAGAAAGACATGATGAAGATGAAATCTTAGAAGAAGAAATGGAGGAAGGAGATATTATTGCGGAAGAAGAAATAGCGCCTGATGAAGACAATGACGTTGCTAGTACAAGTGATACAAGTGACGAAGAATACATCCCCTACAATACTAAGAAGGAGAAAGGTCCACTTACACAGGAAAAAGTGAATGATCTCATACGCGATTTGGGCCTACCAAAGGATGGGGCGGAGTACTTGGCTTCACGGCTAAAAGAAAATACTAATGAAGCTGGAAAAATTAAAGTTTCTTACTACCGAGACAGAGATAAGAAATATCCTGATTATTTCGCTAAAGATGAGGAATTTTCCTTAGTTTACTGTAAAGATATAGTTGGGTTGATGAATTGCTTTAAACATGGATGTTACAACCCTAACGAGTGGAGATTGTTCATCGATTCGTCAACGAGAAGTTTAAAAGCCGTTCTGTTACACAATACAAATGTTTATGCAGCCATTGCCATAGGATATTCGGTAATACTGAATGAAGAGTACTGTAACATGAAAGAAATATTAGACCGAATAAAATACAATGATCATAAATGGCAAATATGTGGGGATCTTAAAATCATAACAATACTTCTGGGGCAACAATCGGGATTCACAAAATATCCTTGCTATTTATGTGAATGGGATAGTAGGGATAGAAAGAATCATTACATAAAGAGTGTCTGGCCCCTTAGACAAAAGTTCGAACCGGGTTCTAAGAATATAAAAGATAAGCCACTTGTTGATCCATCAAAAATTCTTATACCACCTCTGCACATTAAATTGGGACTTATGAAACAATGGGTAAAATCTTTAGACAAAGATGGTAGCTGCTTTAAGTATCTGCGAAATCAGTTTCCCAAATTAAGTGATGCTAAAGTAAATGAAGGAATTTTCGATGGCCCTCAGATTCGTAAGATGATAAATGATGAAATTTTTGTTACGAAAATGAATCATGCAGAGAGAGAAGCATGGTTATGTTTCAAGGACGTAATTAAAAACTTTCTTGGAAATCATAAGAGCCCAAATTACCAACAAATAGTTTTAAATTTAGTAAATAGTTACAAAAATCAAGGCTGCCTAATGAATCTAAAATTACACTTTTTATATTCGCATGTTGATGAATTTCCAGAAAACCTAGGTGATTACAGCGAAGAGCAGGGAGAGAGATTTCACCAAGATATCAAGGAAATGGAGCGCAGGTACCAAGGAAGATGGGACGTAAATATGTTAGCAGATTACTGTTGGTCGTTAAAAAGAGATCTACCATCAACATCGGAGAAGCGGAAGCGTAATCCACTTCGTAGATCATTTGACAATAAAATAGTTCGTTACCATAAAAAAGAGTAATGGGCTTAATATTTTTACGGGTATTTTATTGAATTGCATATACTTCTAACAAATTTAAAGTAAATGAAGGAGCAGCAAACTATGATATAGTTTTAAAGGATACGATTGTACTTGCATATACATTGTTCTTTGCTTTATGGTTTACATTACCTTTTGCATTGTTTCAGTTTATAACTAATTTTTTCACTCTCTTTACGTCCATGACCTTGAACTAACCTTGAACTGACCATAAATATAACCTTATGGGACTATACTGATCCTGGATTCGGATTCAGCGACCCCAAAAACCCCTAAATGTCATGGTTTGACTCTACTTTTTATGAATCTTTCTGATTTGACCTTCAACTTACCTTGACCATGACCTGATAGGGTTGTAATAAGCCCGGATTCAGATACAGCGCCCCAAAAAAACCCAAGATACCATGGTTTTAGTGTATTTTTCATGTATTTCGATAATTTGACCTTCAACTGACCTTGAGAAAGATCTGATTGTTTAATCTGACCCCAGATTCGGATTCAGCGACCCCAAAAACCCCAAGATACCATGGTTTTAGTGTATTTTTCATGTATTTCGATAATTTGACCTTCAACTGACCTTGAGAAAGTTCTGATGGGGTTAAACTGACCCCGGATTCGGATTCAGCGACCCCAAAAACCCCAAGATACCATGGTTTTAGTGTATTTTTCATGTATTTCGATAATTTGACCTTCAACTGACCTTGAGAAAGATCTGATGGGGTTAAACTAACCCTGGATTCGGATTCAGCGATCCCAAAAACATATAAGTACCGTGGTCAAGTTTTTGGGACTTACAATTTTTTTTTTGTGGGGCTGTGTTATTATTCTTATGATGAAAAGTTTATAGTAATCTCCGTTTGCTATAACTTGAAGCCATGCTACGGGCTAGATACGGCTGGCCTCAAGTCTGGCCATTATGCAGCCAAATTATCCGGGTCTGGTGAGGCCTGGCCTGAAAAGCGTTACAGGTCGCGCCAGGCGTACCTGGCACGACTCATCTTAAATCATTTTTGCAGGGATATAAGCATCTTACTACCTGTAAAAATTTCCAAAAATGTTCTAAGACCCATTTATATATAATTATATATAACCATATATAATTGTATATAAAGTGAAAACATAGCATGACACCGATCTACACGCCACTACATATTGCATCAGGCCCTATTCAGGCACCTGATCAGGGACTTATCTTCTACTCACGTACTTCAAGTGTTACAGTTTCAACAGTACGAGTTGGGGTAACGGTTAAGGGGATGGATCCTCAACTCAAAGATCCCGGGTTCGAGTCTCACCTGAGGCAACTTTATTTTTTTAATAATAATGTTTTCTTTTAATAGGAATAGTAAATCATTATTTTTCAATAAAAATCATTATTTGATTGATATTTGAATAAATTAATCATTATATTGTTAATTTATTATTTAATTCTGCTCATATATGATTATATATGGTCCTATATATAACTATATATAATTATGTCTTTATATATGGTCAAAATCCATATATAATTATATATAAGTGATTATATATGGTTATATATGGTTATACATAACATTCTTTCCCGGCATATTATAATTTATTATCATATATTACTACCTCCAATGCAAGAAATAATATACATTTAAAGTTTATTTTATGTCTTTAATTCACGCTGAATCTTTCCCATTTTCAAAAACACCCAGATTTACTGAATAATAAATCAACATAAAAAGCTTATTAGAAACATAATTTTACGTTTATTAATATTTATTATGATTTGCTATCATTTTTATTACCTGCAATGCAAGAAATAAAATACAGTTAAAGTTTATTAGTTTATTATGCCTTTAATTTGTACCTTTATTGTACCTTGAGTATCTTTCCCATTTTCGAAAATATCGTAATATATAAAATACTCAGACAATATAGAAAGCATAATAAAAATATAATATTACGTTTATTAATAATTATTATGATGTTGATTTGATCAAAGCCACACAAAAAAAGCATCAAACTAAAACTCTAAAAACAATGAAAGATTATAACCTCTTTGAAATAATAATTTTAAAAAAATGGTGAAAATCGGAGAGAAACCATAATTGACAATATAAAACCGTATCAAGATTATAAAACTTATGCTAGCTGAGAATTTCTTTTATGTAGCATAAAATCGGCTAATAAAAGCAAGATAATGAAACACAAAAAACTATGAAGGATTATAACCCCGTTGAAATAATCAAGAATAATGGTGAAAAGATGCGCAGAAACAGTGAAAAACGCGCAGAAACCAAAACTGACAACATAAAGCGTATCAAAATCATAAAACTTATGCTACGTGAGAATTTTTTTTATGTACCATAAAATCGTCAAATAAAAGCAAGATAATGAAACACAAAACTATGAAAGATTATAACCCCGTTGAAATAATCAAGAAACATAGTGAAAAGACGAAATCACAATCCAGAGAGTCAAAATGTGTTAAAACCATAAAAAGCATAAAAAGTATGTTAGTTACGTACTTCATTTTCGAATAAATTAATACATATATAATGAAAGAAAATAAATTTCAACACAAAAACGTTCACATAATTATGGTAGCGTTAAAAAATTGATGAAAATTTAAATTTCATCGTGGATTTGGAATCTTAATATAATACTAGCAAGGTTTACCTCGCTCGCTCACGCTCGCTCGGAAAAGCTTACTATTTTACGGCCAATTTTTATCGTAAGATTATTAGGTGAGTTTAACCTTTTATTTAAATTAGTAATAGACTGTTTATTAAAATGAAATGTTTAGAATATTATTATATTATTATTATTATTTAATAATATTATTTATTCAATAATAATAAGGTTGGGTAGGGTTCGTACACATAAGAATTATACACAATTTAATTTTACACTAATTTCAATTTCAACTTTTTTTACACAATATGCTTTTAATTTAACAGGCACAAAAATATATTTTTTTTAATATTATTCTACTCGCGAACTTTCTACACAATGAAAAACAAAAGATATTGCGACAATATTTATTCTGTAGAATGTACACGTATAGAATGATATTAAAAAAATATTTTTTGTGCGTGTTAAATTAAAAACGCACTGTGTAAAATAGACTCGACATAGAAATTAGTGTAAAATTAAATTGTGTATAATTCTTATGTGTATGAACTCCACCTTACCAATAATAATATATTAATATATTTATAATATTTAATTATTAATATTATTATTATTGAAAAGTCTTGGCTTCTTGTGGGCGGCACAAGAGCCTAGTTATTCTAAATTTTCTCTAACGAAGTGATTTTAAATGTTGTTATGCACCGAATTTATATTGATTGAAATTAGAGATAGCGTGGTTGAATAAATTAAACACTACACTTAGAGGGAGAAGCCATTCGGCATAAAAACTCTTATTTATTAAATACACATACACTGGAATTGAATTTACTGATTTCGCTAGAAGGATTCGCGATGTGACGCCGCAGAGAACAGTGGCCACGTGCAACACATGCAGACTCGCGTTCGTAATAACACACACACCATGCGGAAGTAAAATATTACATGTAATGCAAGATTTGCATTGAAAAATGTTACGACGTAACATACTGCCGGCCACGGCTGCGAGACTAGTTTGAATCACAATAGTGGAGCAGTGTTAGACTTAACGAGATAAATTAAAGGATTAAATCTATTCACGACGCCTTGGTAATCTTTGGATCTGTAAGACAGACTCGATAAAGGTCAGTTTCCTTTGGAGGGACTGCCTCGTTGATTAGAATCGTTATCACATTTTGATTGATTAGTCTAAATTAATTCTACAAATGGAACCAAATTACAACGTACTAAATTTAACTTAGGTAACAACAGCTCCATCTAAAGAAGGTCATCGGACCTCATGCTTCGCATCACTATCTTAAGGTCAAAGTCTCAATGTCTACAGGAACCCAGTTTATCGAACCAGGTATCGCGTCACAAGAACCGCCCTCTCGGCACGATTCTCGAGCTTCTGGCTGTAGAATTTCCGGATTCCACCATTCTCGGACCAGGCTTATGAATTGCACTTCCAGAATACCAGATGGTTCGACTCTTTTAGGGCAAACTACCGGGCACACATCTGGGGCAGATTACGATTGGGGGGAAGATTGTTGAGGCTCTGACCGGATCGCAACGTTCTGCTCTAATGGTAAAACGCAGAGTCGAGTGATGTTCCGCTTGAAGAGTCCCGACGCTGTCTTGATTGTGGCTACCCTAGCAATGCCATCGCTCCCAGGGTGAATCTCGACGACCACACCCAGCGGCCATCTTGCGCACGAGGGGTTGTCTTCCATTGATACGACGACAGAACCGATTGTCAAGGTAGCGGTAGAGTTCAACCATTTTTGACGAATCTGCAGTTCGTGTAAATACTCCTTATGCCATCTTTTCCAAAAGTCCTGTCTGGCTTTGGAGATGCGTTGGTGAATGGTTAAGCGATTGTCGGGAGCTGAAACAAAATCAGGTTCAGGTAAAAGATTGAACGGACGTCCGATTAGCAGATGTGCGGGTGTTATAGATAACGCGTCGTTCGGGTCTGCGGAATTCGCGTATAACGGTCTAGAGTTCAAGACGGCAGCGATTTCTTTTAACAAGGTGTCGAGTTGTTCGTACGTGAGTGTTTGATTCTTCATTACGCGATTGAGATGATGTTTAAAACTTTTAACCGCGGCTTCCCATAATCCGCCGAAGTGCGGAGAAAGAGGTGGATTAAAACGCCACTCAATGCGCTCGAATGCAGCGTAACTCTGTATCGCGTCTTTAAACTCCGCCGTTGTATGCAAATCGTAGATTTTCTGGAGTTCGTTGTTCGCTCCCACGAAGTTCGTCCCGTTATCAGATCTCATCACCAGCGGTTTACCGCGAATGCTGGTGAATCGCCGAAAACACGCTAGGAAACCTTGAGTAGAGAGATCGGAAGCAACTTCGATGTGAACAGCCTTGGAGGCCATACACACAAAAACACAGCCATACGCTTTAATGAAACTACGATTCCGATCTTTCTTCTCTTTGATTAACATTGGGCCAAAGAAATCAACGCCTGTTTCGGCGAACGCCGTGCTGGCAATTACTCTAGACGTTGGTAAGTCTGCCATTTTGGCATGAGGGAACTTCGGCTTCTGACGAATGCACGGAACGCATCGGTGTAAGACGTGTCTCACTTGATTCTTTCCATTCAGAATCCAGAATCGTTCACGTATTGCATGGAGAGTGGATTGAATTCCACCGTGAAGAATTCGATCATGAGCGTCGCGAATGATAAGATCAGAAACGTGATGAGCCTGTGGAAGTAATACTGGGTGCTTTTGGTTGAAAGGGAGATTAGAATTCTTCAACCGCCCGCCTACCCGGATTAAGTCATCGCTATCTAGAAAGGGGTTGATCTCATCAAATTTAGTTCGACTTTTAAATTCACCGAGGGACCTTCCTGAAGGTTTTGTTTTGTCAGATTTGAGAATTTTAATCTCGTGAGCAAATTTTTCTTGCTGGATTAGAAGAAGAACTAAACGTTCGGCATGAGCTATCTCCGTTGGAGCAAGATAACGAATACCTCTCGACGACCTCCCAATTTTTGAAATGTCGTCCAGTGGTGCTCCGCTCCCTCTCCAATGAAGAATATATGCTACTGATCTAATTAAACACCCGTAATCGGAAAACCTGGAATAGATGCCGCTTCCGGTGAGAGTGGTAACTAATACAATTCCCTTTTTAAAACCTGGAGGGTTGGTTGGGAGAGATGTTGTTGGCGTCCTCACCCAATTCTTGGATGTCCTTTACTCTATTAGCCTCATATGTTTTCAACACATGAGGAGCCTTTTTTAACCAGCATAAAACGATCATGGAGTCCGACCAGAAGATTACCCGCTCAATGGGAATCGACAGCTGATCTCTAGATTCGACGTATACTCTTTTCAAGAGCGCCGCACCAGCTAACTCTAACCGAGGGATTGTATTGTGATTCAATGAGACGACCTTGGATTTGCTACAAGCTAACCTTATAGTGACGTGTCCTAACGAATCGGTGGAACGTACGTAGAGACAGGCGCCGTACCCATGCATTGACGCATCACAGAAACCGTGAATTTCAGTAGAGAGCGGATTTTCGCAGCGCAAATATCTAGGCATTGCAGTTTCTCGCAACGATGGGAGTTGTTTAGCTAATGCAGTCCACTTCGTATGGATATCTTGGGGTAACGATTCATCCCATGTGAGATTTGCTCTCCAACAGTCCTGTACTAAAGTTTTTGCGTATAGCGTTAAAGGACCTAACAATCCTAAGGGGTCGAAGACCTTTGCGATTTGAGATAAGAGCTTTCTCTTAGTAGAAGTAGACGCGGGATTTTCTGGGTCGACGGAGTATGTGAAGATGTCACGTTGAGAATCCCAAACTACTCCGAGAGTCTTTTTGACATGGCTGCTCTGGATCCCGCTGTCTAAGTCGAAAATTTTCTTATCGATGTTTTCTAAAGCGGATGGATGATTAGAAGACCATTTACGGATTACAAACCCTCCCCGACCTAAAAGCTGAATCATCTCGTCTCTAATCGCCAAGATGTCGTCCAGAGTATCTGCACCTGAAAGAAAATCATCTACGTAGAACTCTCGACGAAGCAGCATCGCAGCTCTGGAAAAGTTGGTCTCCTCGTCCATAGCCAGTTGATTTAAGGTCCGGATCGCTAAAAAGGGAGCGCATTTGACGCCGTACGTCACCGTGTTCAAGTTGAACGACCTTATTTTGCCCTCGTGATACCAAAAGATTTTTTGAAATTTCCTGTCATCGGGATGAACCCAAATTTGCCTATACATTTTTTCTATGTCGGCAGTGACAACGAAACGATGCGTACGGAAACGCAAAATCTGCTTCAAAAGAGTTTCTTGGATGGTAGGTCCGGTCAGCAGAATGTCGTTTAACGAAATCCCAGTTGTAGTTTTTGCGGATGCATCGAAAACTACCCTACACTTGGTGGTATCGCTCGACTCTTTGATAACTGCATGATGGGGTAAATAATAACCATCCTCGTTATCGTTCTCACACAACGTCATGTGACCTAGTTTCAAGTAGCCGTCGATCTCCTTCTCGTACTCAGCTTTGAGATCCGGATTAGATTCGAATTTCCTCTCCAACGCATGGAACCGTTTCAACGCTTGTTCCTTGGAGGAACCTAACTCGAATTTACCGTCTCTAAACGGGAGCCTAATAACGTAACGGCCAGAGCTGTCGCGAGTTGTGGTTTCGACATAGTGTTCTTCACTGGCGACGTCGTCGGGAGCCTTGACAGGTCGATAGTCAAGATCCTCGACGGTCTAGTTTCACGGCATTACAAGAATCCCGGTCAGGGGCCCCCTTGGACATGGAACCTCCGGCCACCGCCCACCAAAAGGATGTTTTTTGAAGAGTGATCTGTGACTGATGGTCACCTAACCTTATTTGACCTATTGCGAGAGCCGACACGGTAGTACCTGAGGCTAACAGAACGTCGATAGGTTTAGAAATGTGAAACTGAGGGTCCGCTAAATTTACGTTTTTAGGAATTTCGAATCTTTCCCGAGGAAAAGTTTCATTAGGCACTTTATCAGCGATTTTCGGTATAATCAAAAAGTTTAACTGAAATTTAATGTTATTGTAAGTTGAATAGAAGGTGGCCTTAGCGAATTTATTTGAAACAGCGTTCGCATCGTCAACTGCTCCGATGTTCACGAAACATTGATTAGTTGGCAGTTGTAACCGAGAAGCTAAACTGGAAGTCATTAGGTTAGCGTTTGAGCAAGAATCTAATAGAGCACGTGCCATGAAACTATGTCCTTGGGTTGATTGAAATCTTAAAACGGCAGTGGTCATTAGTTGAGAATCCGAGTTATACGCGTTAGAAGCGTAGGTGTGGCGTGAAAATAGTCAAGAGACAGGAGCCCTAGAATTGTCAGAGTTCATTGCGGGCTGAAAATTTCCTGTTTTGAAACCCTTGGACTTCTTATCGGTATGGAGCGACGTGTGATGATCTTTCTGGCACTTCCTACACCGGTTAGTGCTAGAGCAAGGGAGCGGGTGCGCGTAAAGGCAATTTCGGCAGAGTTTATGAGCCTTAACTAAATTCCACCTATCCTTTATTCTGAGATCATTGAACTCAGGACAACTATACAACCTATGCGATTGACTACATTGGACGCATGCACTGCTCGAAGTGCTAGACGTCGTGACAAGAGTGCGCGCCGTTGTCGTCTGACGCTTGGAAGGGGTTGAAGTGCTATTGTCTCCCGCTCGTTTCTTATTTACCCACCCGCCCCGGGAAAGATCGTCCATCTGGCGCAGTTTAAAAATGGTGTTTTGAATGAAATCGTAATGCTCTTGTAAATTAGGCAATTTATCGCTCGATAGACGATCCACCCATCTTGACCTGACACTGTTTGGTAAGCTATGCTCTAAAATGCGAACTACGACTGCGTCAGGGACGTTTACCTCTAACCTCTGCAATAGTTTGACGTTTTGACGCACGGTGTACATGAGCCCCGCTAACAGCTCTGGCTTGGCTTCCGTGACCTTAGGTAAAGCAAGAAGTTTGTCGATGTGCTCGTTAACGACGATGCGCTTTTGATCGTAAGCGTTGCACAAAGCTTCCCAAGCGAGAGGGTAATTTTCTTCACTAAGTTCGAATTCCTCTATAACCTGCGCGGCGAGTCCCTGAACTGCATTGCTAAGTTGTGAATGTTTCACGTAAGCATTGATTTCCGCGTGATTGTGAACTAAAGCTTGAAAGCTATTTTTCCATGCAGTCCAACCTTCGTGACGACCATCGAATTTCGGAATGTTAACCACGGGAAGTTTCGGCAAATTATGCTTCTCTGTGAATGTCAGATTGCTGGCATTCACCGTAGTCGAATTCGCAAGAGGGACGGGTGTTCTTAATTTGTGTACCTGAGCCGAAATAGCGTAGTAGTCCGATTCAATTTTTTCAAATGCCGCGACGCGAGGGCTGTTAGCCTTAATCGCGAGTAATTCCTCGTGATTTTGCATGTATCCGGAGAATATACTCTGAATTTGTTTCAAACGAGCTTCCGCATTGAACGCGTCAGTTGGATTTGCTTTTAAAAAATGTTTAAGAGATTTGATTGACCTCTCCAAAGATTGACTCTTTAATTCAATGTATTGCGCACGCTTTTCTGCTTCTTCACCCATTTTGAAGATTCAAATTATTTAATAAAACTAATCGTAAATTGAGTCAATCCTTGATTAGATCGACCAACGTTGTATTTAAATGTAAATCGATAAATTAATAATAAACAACGGAATTCCTTCCCGATTAAACTAACAATAAATAATTTACTGTACTTGTGACTCGAAATTCGAATAAAACAATGAATGAATTAAATTCTACTTAAATGAAATTACAACAAATTGTAAAATGCTGAGAAATGATATTACTGTATTAAATTAAAATTGGAATTGTAATTTACAGAAACGCGAAATCTCAAAGAATGAACGTTATTCAGACTAAATTTGAATAGAGAAATTAATTAAATTGAACTGCGAGTATTAAGTCAATAAGCATTTATGTAGATACTACCGTGAAATAAACGCTGGAATCGAACTAGTTAGTTTAAATAAATGAATTATAAATTTTGGATTTTAATTCAAACACGAAACATTATTAAACTAATTATGACAAACAATATTAGCTAGAACGAGCTAATTAATTAAATAAATAATTACAAAGTTTGAATTAAAATTCAAACGTGAGATATTAATAAACTAATTATGAGGAACAATATTAGCTAGAACGAGCTAATTAATTAAATAAATAATTACTGTTGCGAGATAAATGCTTTAATAGAAATGGTTCAGTTAATTGTCACATTGACACAATAGGAAGATTATACACGCCTTTATCTCGCAGTCAAGAAACAAATATAAACAAATAGACTTATCTTAATTTCGCCGAAGCGAGGCTGATGGCCGGCAGCGTGAGGTCCCCCTGGTCGGAAGCGATGGCAAGGCAAGATGTTGAAACGACCGCTGACCGCGTGTTGCTGTGCCGCGCCACGCGCTCCCGCGCCAATTCGAGGAATAAGGGGGAGGTAAAAACACGAACTGTCGCGTTGCGACAGGTTTTCTTTCGCCCTTTCAAGCACGTTTTTGATTTCTTTCTCCGACTTCCACCCTCGCGCACTGCACTTCCGCGACGTCACCTTTTTTCTAATTCTATGCAGAGAACGAGAAAGGAAGCGAGGTAGAGTTCTACCTCACAGGAGGCACCATGAAAAGTCTTGGCTTCTTGCGGGCGGCACAAGAGCCTTGTTATTCTAAATTTTCTCTAACGAAGTGATTTTAAATGTTGTTATGCACCGAATTTATATTGATTAAAATTAGAGATTGCGTGATTGAATAAATTAAACACTACACTTAGAGGGAAAAACCATTCGGCATAAAAACCCTTATTTATTAAATACACATACACTGGAATTGAATTTACTGATTTCGCTAGAAGGATTCGCGATGTGACGCCGCAGAGAACAGTGACCACGTGCAACACATGCAGACTCGCGTTCGTAATAACACACACACCATGCGATTATTTCACACTAAATTAACGTTAATTACGGCGGCAGCACCGCGCTAGATTTTATGGGCTCTAGCGCCCGTCGCACACATACACGCAACCACACACGCACTCACACGCTCGCTGCGCGCGCAGGCGCAAAAGTAAAATATTACATGTAATGCAAGATTTGCATTGAAAAATGTTACGACGTAACAATTATTTATTTATACATAATAAAAAAATATTAAATAAATATTCATATTATTAATAAATTGTCCTACTATATACAGTGTAGGTTATATACTTTACAATTCATACTGACTTTTTTGATAATTCTAATATTAATTATCAAAAAAGTCAGTATGAATTGTAAAGTATATAACCTACACTGTATATAGTAGGACAATTTATTAATAATATGAATATTTATTTAATATTTTTTTATTATGTATAAATAAATAATTGTTACGTCGTAACATTTTTCAATGCAAATCTTGCATTACATGTAATATTTTACTTTTGCGCCTGCGCGCGCAGCGAGCGTGTGAGTGCGTGTGTGGTTGCGTGTATGTGTGCGACGGGCGCTAGAGCCCATAAAATCTAGCGCGGTGCTGCCGCCGTAATTAACGTTAATTTAGTGTGAAATAATCGCATGGTGTGTGTGTTATTACGAACGCGAGTCTGCATGTGTTGCACGTGGTCACTGTTCTCTGCGGCGTCACATCGCGAATCCTTCTAGCGAAATCAGTAAATTCAATTCCAGTGTATGTGTATTTAATAAATAAGGGTTTTTATGCCGAATGGTTTTTCCCTCTAAGTGTAGTGTTTAATTTATTCAATCTCCCAATCTCTAATTTTAATCAATATAAATTCGGTGCATAACAACATTTAAAATCACTTCGTTAGAGAAAATTTAGAATAACAAGGCTCTTGTGCCGCCCGCAAGAAGCCAAGACTTTTCATGGTGCCTCCTGTGAGGTAGAACTCTACCTCGCTTCCTTTCTCGTTCTCTGCATAGAATTAGAAAAAAGGTGACGTCGCGGAAGTGCAGTGCGCGAGGGTGGAAGTCGGAGAAAGAAATCAAAAACGTGCTTGAAAGGGCGAAAGAAAACCTGTCGCAACGCGACAGTTCGTGTTTTTACCTCCCCCTTATTCCTCGAATTGGCGCGGGAGCGCGTGGCGCGGCACAGCAACACGCGGTCAGCGGTCGTTTCAACATCTTGCCTTGCCATCGCTTCCGACCAGGGGGACCTCACGCTGCCGGCCATCAGCCTCGCTTCGGCGAAATTAAGATAAGTCTATTTGTTTATATTTGTTTCTTGACTGCGAGATAAAGGCGTGTATAATCTTCCTATTGTGTCAATGTGACAATTAACTGAACCATTTCTATTAAAGCATTTATCTCGCAACAGTAATTATTTATTTAATTAATTAGCTCGTTCTAGCTAATATTGTTCCTCATAATTAGTTTATTAATATCTCACGTTTGAATTTTAATTCAAACTTTGTAATTATTTATTTAATTAATTAGCTCGTTCTAGCTAATATTGTTCGTCATAATTAGTTTAATAATGTTTCGTGTTTGAATTAAAATCCAAAATTTATAATTCATTTATTTAAACTAACTAGTTCGATTCCAGCGTTTATTTCACGGTAGTATCTACATAAATGCTTATTGACTTAATACTCGCAGTTCAATTTAATTAATTTCTCTATTCAAATTTAGTCTGAATAACGTTCATTCTTTGAGATTTCGCGTTTCTGTAAATTACAATTCCAATTTTAATTTAATACAGTAATATCATTTCTCAGCATTTTACAATTTGTTGTAATTTCATTTAAGTAGAATTTAATTCATTCATTGTTTTATTCGAATTTCGAGTCACAAGTACAGTAAATTATTTATTGTTAGTTTAATCGGGAAGGAATTCCGTTGTTTATTATTAATTTATCGATTTACATTTAAATACAACGTTGGTCGATCTAATCAAGGATTGACTCAATTTACGATTAGTTTTATTAAATAATTTGAATCTTCAAAATGGGTGAAGAAGCAGAAAAGCGTGCGCAATACATTGAATTAAAGAGTCAATCTTTGGAGAGGTCAATCAAATCTCTTAAACATTTTTTAAAAGCAAATCCAACTGACGCGTTCAATGCGGAAGCTCGTTTGAAACAAATTCAGAGTATATTCTCCGGATACATGCAAAATCACGAGGAATTACTCGCGATTAAGGCTAACGGCCCTCGCGTCGCGGCATTTGAAAAAATTGAATCGGACTACTACGCTATTTCGGCTCAGGTACACAAATTAAGAACACCCGTCCCTCTTGCGAATTCGACTACGGTGAATGCCAGCAATCTGACATTCACAGAGAAGCATAATTTGCCGAAACTTCCCGTGGTTAACATTCCGAAATTCGATGGTCGTCACGAAGGTTGGACTGCATGGAAAAATAGCTTTCAAGCTTTAGTTCACAATCACGCGGAAATCAAAGCTTACGTGAAACATTCACAACTTAGCAATGCAGTTCAGGGACTCGCCGCGCAGGTTATAGAGGAATTCGAACTTAGTGAAGAAAATTACCCTCTCGCTTGGGAAGCTTTGTGCAACGCTTACGATCAAAAGCGCATCGTCGTTAACGAGCACATCGACAAACTTCTTGATTTACCTAAGGTCACGGAAGCCAAGCCAGAGCTGTTAGCGGGGCTCATGTACACCGTGCGTCAAAACGTCAAACTATTGCAGAGGTTAGAGGTAAACGTCCCTGACGCAGTCGTAGTTCGCATTTTAGAGCATAGCTTACCAAACAGTGTCAGGTCAAGATGGGTGGATCGTCTATCGAGCGATAAATTGCCTAATTTACAAGAGCATTACGATTTCATTCAAAACACCATTTTTAAACTGCGCCAGATGGACGATCTTTCCCGGGGCGGGTGGGTAAATAAGAAACGAGCGGGAGACAATAGCACTTCAACCCCTTCCAAGCGTCAGACGACAACGGCGCGCACTCTTGTCACGACGTCTAGCACTTCGAGCAGTGCATGCGTCCAATGTAGTCAATCGCATAGGTTGTATAGTTGTCCTGAGTTCAATGATCTCAGAATAAAGGATAGGTGGAATTTAGTTAAGGCTCATAAACTCTGCCGAAATTGCCTTTACGCGCACCCGCTCCCTTGCTCTAGCACTAACCGGTGTAGGAAGTGCCAGAAAGATCATCACACGTCGCTCCATACCGATAAGAAGTCCAAGGGTTTCAAAACAGGAAATTTTCAGCCCGCAATGAACTCTGACAATTCTAGGGCTCCTGTCTCTTGACTATTTTCACGCCACACCTACGCTTCTAACGCGTATAACTCGGATTCTCAACTAATGACCACTGCCGTTTTAAGATTTCAATCAACCCAAGGACATAGTTTCATGGCACGTGCTCTATTAGATTCTTGCTCAAACGCTAACCTAATGACTTCCAGTTTAGCTTCTCGGTTACAACTGCCAACTAATCAATGTTTCGTGAACATCGGAGCAGTTGACGATGCGAACGCTGTTTCAAATAAATTCGCTAAGGCCACCTTCTATTCAACTTACAATAACACTAAATTTCAGTTAAACTTTTTGATTATACCGAAAATCGCTGATAAAGTGCCTAATGAAACTTAGTTAGGACAATTCAAGTTTGCTTTGATTATTTAACTATTATTTAGTATGTCTGATTTTGAAGAATTATGTGAAAGTGTTGAAAGTTTGGCGGTGGACAATCTTATAAATAATGAAATAAGTATGGTCATATTTAAATGTTCTTATATTGAATTTGTTTATATTAGTTCACTTTTTTTTAATAGATTCATTAGATTATTCTAAGAAACTATTGGAGGTAACAAAAAAGCTATCTAGTTACATGGAAAAAATGACGAAAATGAAATTGCCTCGTATGTATATGAAAAATATTTGTTATATCAAATTTTTGTATCATTTTTTCAAAAGTAAACATATAATACATAACTGTGAATTTGATAATTGGCATTAAATAACAGTTCGCTGAACACCTATAAATTATGTCGAAGAATAAAATTATAATTTCATGTTAAACTTTCTAAACTTAGTACATTTCTTGTAAAATCCTTTAAAAATAAAAAAAAATCAATCTGAACACTGTTATATATATATATATATATATATATATATATATATATATATATATATTATAAGTATTGCGCAATACTTATCGACATTCTGGACTTTCCGACGAGTCTAAGTGCAGAGGTGAGTATAATATTAAATTTTTTCTACATTATGTATAAAAATAATATTTGGTAGTTATAAAACTTCTTATTTTTTAGATCAAACTTTTTCTACTGCCAACCAGACTATAAACTTACATGATCGTCGTCAAAATTTTGGATTAAGAACATCGCATAATAAGGAATATCTACAACAACGAAATGGTATTATTATACGGTTCTTTATTAGTTATCTTTGTTAGATAATATTATATATATTTTTTTATCTGTGGTCTTTGTTAGGTAATATTGCACGCTTCTTTATTATTCTTAATAAACACTTTAAATCTCTAAATATATACTTATGTAGCCATTGGCTTATTTTAAATTATGTTAAATTATTTTATTATAGAGGTTTTGGTTCGAATATATTAGAGTTCTTTCTGTCGCAAGTTATTCTGAGCCTTATTTGTATAATTATAATAATAATATATTTCAGATAAAATATTCTCAACAGTCAACCGGACCAACTGGAAAGATCGTCGTCAAAATTTTAGAATGAGATCATCGCAAAATAACGATAATCAACAACAACAAAATAGTAATAACTAACTTTATTTTATTAGTGTTGTTACTTATTCTTTAAAACTCCAAATACATAGATGAGTAGCTATTGGCTTATTTTAAATTAGTCTTTTGAAATAGGTCAGTATGTATTAAAAGTATACTACTTAAATTAATCGATTTGCAGAATTTTGTTTCCTAAGTAGCTTGAATTTTGGCATTTAATTAATCAAAATAAATTATCAAAAATAATGTTTCTATTCATTAATGATTTTGAAAATATAAGTGGAAACATTTTTGTATTATTTGAAATAAAGTTTGTTAATAAACTTAATAACTAACTTCGTTAATAATTTTCTTATGTTTTAGAACATAAATTTGCTACTACCAACCAGACTGTCAACTTACACGATCGTCGTCGAAATTTTAAAGTGGGAACATCGTATAATAAGGATTAATTATCTACAGCTACAAAATGGTATTATTATATGGTTCTTTATTAGTTATCTTTGTTAGATAATATCATATACGTTTTTTTATTATTAGTATTTGTTAGATAATATCGTATTTTGATATCTCTAAATATATTCTTAGGGGGTCAATCCTGGGTTGAAGCTTGTAAAAAATACGAAATTATTATTGTCCTAGAAAATAACTTTTTATTACTATAAATTAAAATAATTTTTTTTCCTTAATATGTATACATGTTTTAGAATAGTTTACCACTTTATTATGATAAATGTAATCCTTGAAGTAGTTGTAACCGCTGAAGCCTGAAAGCAGCTGATGTTGGTGGATTTAATCAGTTGCCGCAGCTTTTTGTAGCACTCGGGGCATCATTTGAGGTCTATCTGGGCTTAACTTGCTCCTTAAATGTATACTCACAGACCCATTGATACAGATTTCTGAAAGAAGTCAATTTATAATTATTAGTTACATACTTATAGAAAATATTAGTAATGTTTTCTTAAAAATTACTAATATTTTCTATAAGTATGTAACTAATTGTTATAAATTGACTTTTTTCAGAAATCTGTCTCAATGGGTCTGTGAGTACACATTTAAGGAGCAATTTAAGCCCAGATAGACCTCAAATGATGCCCCGAGTGCTACAAAAAGCTGCGGCAACTGATTAAATCCACCAACATCAGCTGCTTTCAGGCTTCAGCGGTTACAACTACTTCAAGGATTACATTTATCATAATAAAGTGGTAAACTATTCTAAAACATGTATACATATTAAGGAAAAAAAATTATTTTAATTTATAATTATTTTAATTTAAATACATTTCTTGTAAAATCCTTTAAAAATAAAAAAAAATCAATCTGAACACTGTTATATATATATATATATATATATATATATATATATATATATATATATATATATATATATTAAGGAAAAATAGTTATTTCAATTTATAGTAATAAAAAGTTATTTCCTAGGACAATAATAATTTCCTATTTTTTACAGGTTTCAACCCAGGCTTGACCCCTTAAGTAGCCATTGGCTTATTTAAAATTAGTCTTTTGAAATAATTTTGTGAGTAATTTTGTTTTTTTTTATATTAATTAACTCAATTATTAAAAATGAAGAGGGTTTAGTTCGAGTATATTATCATTCTTCCTTCCGCTACATTTATATAGTTAAGCTTCATTAGTATAATTATAATAATAATATATTTCAGATAAAAAATTCTTAACAGTCAACCGGACCAACTGGAAAAATCGTTGTCAAAATTTTAGAATGAGATCATCGCAAAATAACGATAATCAACAACAACGAAATGGTAATAACTAACTTTATTTTATTAGTGTTGTAGTTACTTATTCTTAGAAAATCCAAATACATAGATGAGTAGCTATTGGCTTATTTTAAATCAGTTTTTTGAAATAGGTCTGTAAGTATTAAAAGTATACCACTTAAAATAAATTTTGTTTCCTAAATAGTTTGAATTTTGGCATTCAATTAATCAAAATAATTTATCAAAATGAATTTTTGTGTTCATTATTGGTTTTGGAATTATAAATGGAAACCTTTTGGTATTATTTTAAATAAAGTTCGTTAATTAACTCTATCAATTTTTTCAGAGACTTATAGAGGCACGAAAGGTGGACGAAGACATCGTTTTTACAAAAAAAAACTATATTTATGTCTATAGTGAAAAATGCTTCCCTTTGGAGCTATGAATTAATTAAAATAGGCATAAAAAGCAGAAAATGCTTGAAATGGCAACTTTGAGCCTCTGTAACTCGGTGGAAAGTGATGGAAAAAATCTGAAATAATTCAGGGATACTCACATGAACCAAGGATTAAAAAAAAAGTTTCAAGAGAGATCGAAATTTTTAGCGCTCGATTTGTCAGAGAATCTCCCATATAATAATAATAATATAAATATATATCGTTTTACTAACTCACCTGTACCTTACCGTTATATTATTTCCGATTGAATAAATGATATGTTCTATTTTGAAAACAGATCTGTACATACTAGTGTATATTAGTTTCCAAACGTATATATATATATATATATATATATATATATATATATATATATATATATATATATATATATATATATATATATGTATATATATGAGTATTAAAGATAGGAATAAGTTTAGGGAATGTTAAAGTAGACTGTGGAAAGTCGATCAGTAATCATTGAACAGTTATATAGTTTTCATTTAAGTATTTATTAACTCATAAAAATGAGTAAATTTGTAAAAGTTTTTCTCAATAAGTATCGCGGAACGAAGTACGGAAAAATTATTAAAAAATACCGAAAAAACGAAATCGTAAACCGTAATATTCGTAAACATTTACTAGGTAATAAATGATTTATAATTATTAATTAATTGTTATAATACCTATAATTAACTAATTTTAATTGTTACCATAGATATGAATGAAATTATTTTTTCTATGAAATATGATTTTCAAATTGGATTTAATTCTAATAAATATAGCTTTCATAATAGTAAGTCATAGTCAAAGTTTCTCTACATAACTAACTGACGTTTACCTAAACTTTTCACTTTTTTATTTACAGGTAAGGATTCATTTGAGAATTTAATGCAAGATTTATAAATTTATTATAATAGAGTGTTGTATTTCAAGACGTTAATACGTACATAAAATGTATATAAAGTATTTTAATATAATAATAAATATTATAATCAATAAATAATAAATAAACGTAAAACAAGTATTTTTGAGAAAGTTGTTTATTTTTGATAGCACAGTTTTCGCATACACTGACGTATACGTTCGTAACTCATATTTACCAATACTATTATAGTAGGTACTGTTTATCAATATTCGCGATAACTCTTACTATTACAGAATTGTTTATGTTAAAAGCTTTATAAATTTATATTTTTAAATATAACCTTATTTGTCATATTTTCGTCATCTAATTAAGGAAGGGAAGAAGGAAGAGGGGATAGATTGCTACAGTTCTATCGGTTTTTATGTTCATCGATTGCTCGGTTCAGATTCATTCGTCGAAGGATCTTGCTATAATACGGTTCGTATTACGAGTTAAAGCTTGCTACTCTAAAATTTCTACTTTTTAGTGTAATCATGAAAGAGAACGTTAAAAAGGTCTTCTGAAGAGGTATTATGTAATAAAGCTAAAAAATTTAAAGAAGATTCTAGTATTATAACGTTCAAAGAAGCTGAACAAATGATTACTCAGTAAGTTTAATATATATATATATATATATATATATATATATATATATTTCTTGTCCGTACATTTATACACATTATTTTCTATCAAACTTTTATACAAATAAGACTAATATTACAAGACCTATTAGATTACTTTATTCACGCATTATTACACACATTCATAAAACAGTTTAAATACAGAAGATTTTTTTAATTTAGTTCTCAATAAAGTTTCTCATGTTAAATACATTATGAATACAAACTATAAATATATTTGATAAAAATTAATGTAAATAAGTGTGCGTACATTATAATTATAATTGTCATATAAATTAGTACGTATTCAATATTTTTTATGTAATGTTTACATTGTTGGTATTGAAACATTAGTAACATGAGTAATTTAATTGATGTGTAATTGTTTATTTAGAAACCGGTATACGAGTAACGCGGTACACAGTATACAGTGTACTAACGCGTGATTACAAAGTTTATAATGTGTTTGTTTTCGTTGTAGTCAAGTAAACTACGTGTCCGTAAAGGTATACAGTATTGTCACGTATTCAATATTAGTCTTGTTTGTATAAAAGTTTTAGTATTAGATTAGCAATAATAGTGATTATTTAAAAAAATATGTTACTTCCCTGGTAGAAATCTTATCGTGGCGCCCACATTCGCTATAATGGCCTTTATACTCTCTTAATTTTAAATAGTGAACTTGTCACTATTTTAGATAGTTAAAATAATTCCACTTACGAAACAGTGAAAATTTCACTATTTTATAGTGAAACTTTCACCATTTTAGCTCGTGAAAATAATTCTACTTGCGAAAAGTGAAAATTTCACTATTTTGCCAGTGAAAACTGTATTTATTAGGAAAATAGTGACTTATCACTAATTTGGTAGTTAATACATAAGTTAAAAGCCGGCAAGGTAGGGATCGAGTTGGTATTTCATAACCTAATTTCAGTTGACATTATTTTTATTTCATGAACATTAAATATTATTTTTATTATGTAATAACAAAATAATTAATTAATTAATGAATAAAAATGGTGCAATTAATGTCTTAATTAGAATTCTGAACCATATTCCCTGTGTAAAAAATTGGACAAATGCCTAAAATTATTAATTTTTCAAAAGAAAAATTATAATTAAATTCAACTTTAATCTTTTTTGTAATGTGCATACTAATGAATTTATTCATATTATCGGTAGTACATTTTTAATCAATATATTTACATCAGTTATATTCGCAGCACCTTATATGAGTTATAAAATTTACTCTATGTAGGCAATCTACGTAGGCAAGTGGTGAAGACGTTGGACTGTAAACCTTGTGGACCAGAGTTCGATCCCCATCGGAGAAGTTTTTTTCGCATTTTTAATTTATTTCTTATTTTAATATAAGGTAAAGTACCCAGTACTTGGACAAAATGAAAATTGGGACCAGTAGTTGGACAGTGACAAAAGTTATAATTACTGGTGAAAGATGATAAAAACATGTACTCATTGGCATTTATTGACATAGTTCTTAATATTAAATATATAATTAAATAACTATTATGTCAGTTTACTTCTTAAATTTGTGATAAATACAGATATAACATTTTGAGGTTAGGTCGAGAATTGTGATATGCCGAATGTATTGTCCAAGTTTACCTCCACTTCTTTATTCTAAACCCAGTAGTTGGACACATTTAATTCATACGTCCAACTACTGGGTCCTAACTATGTCCAAGTACTGGGACCAGCTTGACATATGATGTCCAACTACTGCGGCATTTAGTTGAATTTTTAAACTTACTTATTTAGTATCAAAAAGTATGTAAACGTATTTTTTCTTGTACTAATTGCAGCAGAACATGCCGAATTAACGATTAGATTAAAGATATTAGAAATATTTTGATTTTGGGCTCTACAAACACTGATTTTGTATTTTTGTCTCAAAAAGTGTCCAAGTATTGGGTACTTTACCTTATACAAATATTCAAATGATAATACATAATCAATATCTAATAAACCTTATAAATAATTATATATACGCGTTTAAATAACAGCCTTATTTTTTAATTTACTGAATATGATTAAATTTCACTGATTCAAGTAGTGAAAATTTATTTCACTATTTCAAATAGTGAATATTCACTGTTTTTTAGTTGCTGAGTTATCACTATTCAAAATAGTGAATATTCACTGTTCTACAGTGAATTTTCACTATTTCATAATAAGAGAGTAGGCAAACTAGATAGTACTAGACTATACAAAACTCGATAAATCCACACAGATCTACATAGTTTTCTCAATAATAATATGTACGTATAAAATCTGTGAGGTTATATATTATTTATTGAACAGAACTTTTATTGTAAAAATTAATGTTAAAGAAAGTTTAACATGCAAGTTTTTAATTGTAATAATAAGATCTACAGTTCTATTCATACTATTTACATATAAAAGTAGTCAGAAAGCATATGTAACCTAAAAAATGAAATTTTAGAAATAATTTTCCTTGCATATGAAAAACAGTGATTACAAAATAACGTTATTGATTGATGTAGTTGTTTCTTGAAAAGTAATATATAAATAATAATATCATACGTACAAATATGTACTTTATGAGATGCTTTATTTAAATACTAGAATTTTAATTTCAGAATTGCAAATAATTTTGTATCTGTATGTGAGTTTTTATAATACATAAACTGCTCGTCCGTGACAACATTTTCAAAGACAAACAGATTAGTCGAACACATGTAGACGATAATTTTCTTTATAAGTAACATATTACTATGTTTTAACTGGCCATAGATGTCAAATGAAAGTGTTTGATTATAAATTAATCACAGTAGGAAATACAAAAATAGAACATATATATAATAACTCAAATACATTATTTCTTTTTAAAAATAGAAAATTAATCAGTTGATAATAAATGTATGTGAAAATAGTTTTCCTTACATAAACCATACAGGTTTTGAAACGAAGCATGTATTTAGGATGGAACATAATCAAATATAAGGAAACCAATTTTACACAAAGAAAATAAATATTTGCACTAACACTTCATATAGTTATTTAGATATTCAGATTATTTTCTTATTTTGATTGTTTAATATATATGTGTAACATAATATTGTTATTGAGTTCTTAAATACAAAAACTCGATGCATCTAAAATTTGATAACCTTACACTTTAGAGGTTATTTACATTTACTTACATTGGTAATAGGTGAACAATAACATGTAAATACCTTTAAATCAAAATAATACATAATAAGTTCAATAGATTATGCGTCTATTTCTTAAAACATAACCCTTAAGTGTTTGTTATTGTCATAATTTTGCTTATCTAGTTTTATCGGGGCAAATAATATGGGAAACTAGAAGGGACGACCGTTACAGACCTTTATAGTAGCTATCTAGTTTGCCTACATAGATCTACACAGCCCGAGATTATTCTACATAGATCTATAAAGTGGACGGGATACATTTCTACCAGGGTTATTCCATTTTATAAAATTTTTCAGTTGGACCTTCAAAGCTCGAGTTACTAATAAAACCGAGATTAAAACTTACGCAAATGGAAATTTATTTTCTTTCGATTTAATTGATTCTTCTGGAGAAATGCGCTGCACTGTTTACCATCCATTCGTAGAAATATTTTTTGATAAAATTGTTGTAAGTAAAATTTACTTTTCTGTTAATCTATACTTTGAAAATTAATTTTTACCCGTACGAAAAAAATTTTATTCAAGTTTATATTTCCTCACCATAGTTTGTAACTTATCACACTATATTGTGATATTTTAATTCAAATCATTTCTTTTTAGGTGAACAATGTTTATTTATTCAGTAACGTTTTAATAAAAGCTTCAAATAAAACTTACAATCACTTAGATAATCTTTTTGAGTTAAACTTGCACGAGGCTTCAACTATAACTAAATACACGGAAAATGACTCTGACATACCTTTAAATTTTTACAACTTTATTAATTTAATAAACATATCTAATTACAAAAGAAATGATGTCATTGGTAAATCGAAGTCTTTGATTAATAATTATCAAAATTTGACAAAAACTTATTTTTTAATAATTTAGATGTCATTGGAATAATTTCTAATATTGGCTCGGTTGAGGAAATTTTAAATAATAAAGGAGTAAAATTCATAAATCGAGAAGTGGAGTTATCTGATGAACTCTGTAACGTATTATAATAACTACGACAGAAAAGAAAGGAGAAATTGAAAAGGTGGGAAAATGAAGAGAGAAAGAGAGAGAGAGAGACAAAGTATTTCCATCAATTGCTAAATGTTTAAAAGGCAGTCAAGATCTAGACATCAAAGGGTCAACAGCTGTTTGTCTCTCGAGCAGGCGAGTCGGCGACTCGCCTGCGAACATCGAAGTTTTGACAGACTAAATTGTATATTGGCTGAAGCTAATAAGCCTCGATAGTGCTCTCTTAGTATGGTATTGCATTCATTGCTGTATTCTGAAATTATCAGGGCCCTGAACGACAGGATGGATTAACAGTATTGATTATTCGGAAGAAAGAAGATCGGATATGAAGATAATGTATGAAATGTATGTATGGTGTAGAAGTATTAATTTATTACATGTAAGACCCGCGAAAAGGTATTAATTTATAATCATCCATGACCCACGAGAACCAACAAAGTACTTATTAATAATAAATAAAAATTGAATCTTTTTATTTTATTTATTTCCTGCTACCCGTTTTATTTCATTACAACTCGAAAATAAGGTTAGTAAAATTTTGTTAAGTATCAATTTCTTTTTGTAATTAGTGATTTCATTTCTTTCTCTTTCATAGATAACTCTTATATTTTGGAGGTCAGCCGCAGTTGATTTTTGTAAAAAATTGAATTCCATATTGATAATAAAAGGTGGAAAAATTAATGAATTGAATAATTTAATTAAATTATCTATTGTAAATACGACAATAGTAAAATATGATGTTTCTGATGTTGTAGAAGGAAAACGGTAATTTTTTAAATCGTAAATTGATTTAACTTTTTTCATTACGTTATTGTAATTAATTTTTTTATTTTTATGTTACAGATTACAAGAATACCTCCAAAGGAAAATCGATGACTGACAAACGATTCGATACATATATACGTTGTAACGAGTACGGCCGTCCTCGCTGAAGCTGGTCTAATTATTGTAATACTAATTAATGTAACTAATTATTGTCTTTGTAAAAATAGAGTATAACTGTACATTTTCATTGTTTATTCTATAAAGAATCTAATAATTTAAATAAAATTGTATTCCTTTATTCATAGCCTTAAAAATATATTTTTACATAAAGTTTATGACTAAGCTTAATATTCTTTTGATTGTTATTTGAAAAAATTAAAAATTAACTAAATTTTCGCTTTTTCAATAGCTTTGCTTTTTAATAAGAGTAAAAATTATTTGAATCTGTCAATTTGTATTTACTATTGACCATAATTATACTGTTTTAACTTCTATTTGGATTAATTATAACTTCTATTTGGATCTAATTATAACTTATATTTGGAAAGGTATGTCTGTATCGTAGAGCTTAGAAATATAGCTAAAATAGCATAATATGGATCAAGAAAAAAACTTAATATTCTTCACGTAATGGTTAATTATGATATCATATAGTTATTGTAATACAGGATTGAACTCTGTGAGAGCGTGTATGTGTGAGTAAGACTGCGTACCCCATTCTTCCCCTTCTTCTCCTGGCCCTCACTCCCTTTGCTTATTTGCTTACTCTTATTATTCAAATCGTCCCAATAGTTCTACTTATATACGCTACTTATTAGTAAATAAATTGAATGTAGTGCTTGACACAGTCACAATAGTTTTCTTATAATTATTCCAGCAATATTGAGTATTGAAGAATAGTTGAAGAAAGCCGATACATAAATCAAATCAAAGTTTTCAATTTTTGTATTTAAAATTTTACGTAAATATTGTTGTACAAATTGTGATAAATTAAACTTATCGAATTGCCAGTGAATTAAATTAAACTGCTCATTTCATTGATGAAATTAGATTATTTTTATTAAGCTTTATGATATTAAGGACTGCGTTATAAAAATGTTGTTAGTCTCTTGTAAATGTTTAGCAGTAATATAGGATTGACCCAAGTTCTTGAAATTACTTTGTTTACTCCATTTTACCTAAATATCGAATTTTTTTAAAACATGATTAATAACATTGTATTAAGAACAAAAAGTTATCAGCAAAACAAAATTAAGTTGTATAATTTATACACAAATTTATATAAATTAAATTTTTAATTGCCAGTGAATTAAACTAAGATGGATAATTCACGAACTAAAATAATTAAAGTTCAATAATTTAGCTTACACATTCAAAAACTGTTACTTGCTATAATTTTCTGTATCTGTATATATTTCAAGGGTCTTAAAATGTCAACAGCAATTGCAGCTAATTTCATGAACGTATTTCTATTAAATAAATATTAGATCCTGATTTGAGTAAATAATAAAAATAGAATTTAATTACCAAAAGAACTGTTTATTATTAAAAATCTAAGCTATTTCGTAACAAAGTTCGTAACAACCGGTGAATTGGTATAAATTACTTCGTGGAATGTTCATTTTTTAGTATTACTTTTTAAATTTGCTGATATGCCAAATATCGCGCCAATATTAGCGCAATTTTTATTTACTTTAATATACCGCATTTTCTTCCAGACTAATTACAATTATCGTACGGTATATTAAAGTTAAGTAAGTATTCTACTTAAGCTTTCAATTGTAAGTAATATATTTCAAAATCTGTACTATATCAAATGGTTTTAAGTGATGAAGATAAATTTATTTTGAGTAAATATTTCGTGTTAAGAAAGTAATTTTATAGTCACTCAGATAAATTGAACTTTTTTAGTTTCCTGTAAGTAAAATAATAAAGCATTTTCCATATAAATTTAATTCACTGGTACATCATTTTACTTACAAAAATTGCATCTTGTTTTTTGAAGTAATATTATACTTAAATTTACTTTATTATACCTCATTTTATTCCAGGCTAATTACAATTATCGTACGGTATATTAAAGTAAAGTAAATATTCTACTTAAACTTTTAATTGTAAGTAATATATTTCTTCTATAATCTGTATTGTATCAAAATGGTTTTAAGTGATGAAGATGAGTTTATTTTGATGGGAAATGGCGAATTTTCAGGAGCAAATAGTAAATTGAACGATAATCATATAGCTGAATTTAATAATATTTTGAAATGTAATTCTAATTTTGATATGCAATCTACCGTTGCAATGCAAAGACTCTCAAACATTCGTCCAGTCAATCTAAATGACAAATTCATACAGATTTTATTTTCAGGATCAAGTCAATCAGGTCATTGGATTTGTATATATTATTACAACAAAATAATTCATGTTTATGATAGTTTAAATAAACATTCTTTAGATAACGATAGTAGTCATTAATAGATTATTTCCAAATAAAGAACTTTTACGCATAACTTTTGAAAAAGTTCAAAGTCAAACAAATTCGAATGATTGTGGCGTCTTGGCTATTGCTTTTGTAGTAGCGATAATTTTTTATCAGAATCCTTGTAATTTAGAGTTTGACATTAAAAAAATGCGACCGCACTTAAACGAAATATATGAAAGTTATACATTATCACCTTTTCCAGTAATCAATCGTTCAAGAGATAACAATAGTTTGAATAATTTAACTAATAATATTCATTCTCAAGAAAACATCGAGTTTAGTTTGAATTTTGTTAACATTAATATTAGACAACTTGAAGCTTCTTATACTGATCGATTAATTAAAGAGCAACAATTTTTAATGAGCCAATTTCAAGGTAATCGAATCAGAAGCAATACGATTGCAGCAAAAAATGACATTATTGATTTGGATAAAAATAGATTCCAGTGATGATAATGAAAGTATAGACATTGACCAAAATAATCATTTGAACGTTTGTAACGAAAAAATTAAAATAAAAGAATGTTATGTAATCGATTTAATTGATCTTACAAAATTTATGAAATATCCTGTAAAAACACCAACTCAACTAGTTAAGAGAAAGGCAAGTAGTACCGAAGAAAATGATCTAATAAATAAGAAAAAACGATTAAACAAGACTACGGATTTCAACGTTCGAGATGAAGAAAATAACGATAATAAGAATAAACAATTCAAGAAAAGGTTTAAGAAACCAACATTAACAAATGCAGAAATTGATAAGAATAGAAAATTAAAAACATTAAAACAAAAAGAGAAGAGACAGGCTCGCAGAGAAGAAGTAAAAGCTCAGATGAATGAAAAAAGACAATTAAACGAAAGTTTAAAAAAACAAACTTTAACAAAAACAGAAATTGATGAGAATAGAAAATTAAAAACATTAAAACAAAAAGAGAAGAGACAGGCTCGCAGAGAAGAAGTAAAAGCTTAGATGAATGAAAAAAGACGATTAAACGAAAGTTTAAAAAAACAAACTTTAACAAAAACAGAAATTGATGAGAACAGAAAATTAAAAACATTAAAACAAAAAGAGACAGGCTCGCAGAGAAGAAGTAAAAGCTCAAATGAATGAAAAAAGACGATTAAACGAAAGTTTAAAAAAACAAACTTTAACAAAAACAGAAATTGATGAGAATAGAAAATTAAAAACATTAAAACAAAAAGAGACAGGCTCGCAGAGAAGAAGTAAAAGCTCAAATGAATGAAAAAAGACGATTAAACGAAAGTTTAAAAAAACAAACTTTAACAAAAACAGAAATTGATGAGAATAGAAAATTAAAAACATTAAAACAAAAAGAGGAGAGACAGGCTCGCAGAGAAGAAGTAAAAGCTTAGATGAATGAAAAAAGACGATTAAACGAAAGTTTAAAAAAACAAACTTTAACAAAAACAGAAATTGATGAGAATAGAAAATTAAAAACATTAAAACAAAAAGAGAAGAGACAGGCTCGCAGAGAAGAAGTAAAAGCTTAGATGAATGAAAAAAAAAATTAAACGAAAGTTTAAAAAAACAAACTTTAACAAAAACAGAAATTGATGAGAATAGAAAATTAAAAACATTAAAACAAAAAGAGAAGAGACAGGCTCGCAGTGAAGAAGTAAAAGCTCAGACAAATGAAAAAAGACGATTAAACGAAAGTTTTAAAAACAAACGTTATCCAAATCCATTTATAAATTTAGGAAAATTGTCACAACAGTTCATTGTCGATGCGTGGGTGAAAGTTGAAGGGTCACGATTATATTATCTAAGAAAAAATCAAAATTCGTTAAGAACTGACTTATATAAAGGTGTTATGGACTATATACAAAAAAAAGATAATGAAAACTTGAGAATCGGCAAAATGGTAATATTACCATCTTCTTTTCATAGAAGCCCTCGATCTTTAAAACAAAATTTTCTCAATTCAATGACAATAGTTCAAAAATATGGTAAACCGGATTTTTTTATCACAATGACGTGCAATCCAAAATGGAAAGAAATTTCAGAAAATTTAAAAGAATTTGAATCAGCAATTGATAGACCAGATATTGTAGCAAAAGTATTTAATGAAAAAGTTAAGATATTTTTAGAAGACATAAATAAAAAAGGAGTTCTTGGACAATGTATTGGATATACGTACGTAATTGAATTTCAAAAAAGGGGATTACATCATATGCATATGTTATTATTTACTAAAAACAATGAAAAAATGATGAAAACAGATTACGTCGATACAATTATTAGTGCTGAAATACCTGACCAAGTAAGACATCCAAGATTATATAGCATTGTAAAACAATTCATGATACATGGACCCTGTGGTAAACTTAATATAAAATCACCTTGTATGGACAGTAATACTGAAAAATGTACTAAAAATTTTCCTAAACCATTTAATGAAACAACTAAATTTAATAGTAATGACTATCCCAATTATCGAAGACGAAATGATAGTAAAAAAATCTTTTTTACTTCAACTAAAATAGCAGATAACCGGTTTGTAGTTCCTTATAATCCTTATATGTTATTAAAATACAACTGTCATATTAATGTAGAAGTTTGTTCAACAGTTCAATGTGTAAAATATTTATTTAAATATTGCTTTAAAGACTGTGGATTTATTAAAATGACTGACAATCAAAATGAACAAGAAAATGAAAACTTCGATTATGATGAAATAAAACAATTTTTAAATACAAGGTACGTAAGTCCACCAGAAGCAATTTATCGTCTTCTTCAATTTTCTCTGTATATTTTATCTCACGTAATACAAAGAATCTCACGTATATTTCAAAGAAGGGTCAGAAAGAGAATTGATTAATAAAAATTTAAATACAACATTAACTGCATGGTTTGAACTGAATGCAAGGGATCCAGAAGCAAGAAAGTATTTATATCCAGAAATACCAAATTTTTATGTTTTTAATGAAACGTTAAAAAAATGGAGTATTCGAAAAAGAAATTGGAAACCAGTTTTATGTAGAATGTACTTTGTCAATCCCAAAGATATGGAACGATTTTATTTAAGATTATTATTATTACATGTTAAAGGAGCTCAATCATTTGAGGAATTAAGGACTTTCGAAAATGTTATCTATCCAACGTACTGCAATGCAGCATTAGCTAGAAAAATAATACAAACAGACGATGAATGGGATAAATGTTTAGAAGAAGCTATTCAAATCCAATTTTCAATAGCATTGTGTAATCTGTTTGCTTACATTTGCATTTTCCATAATCCAGTTAATGCAAAAGAATTATACGATAAATATAAAGATTATTTCTACCATCCAATTATTCCAAAAGAAGTTGGTGAAATTATGGCATTAAAAAAAATTGATGCGGTTCTATCAACAAACGGATATTCCTTGCAAGATTTTAATTTACCAGAAATTAATATTAATCAACGAGACAATGAAATGTTTGAAAAAGTTGAAGCAGATAATTTTGAGCAAAACAAAGCATATAACATAACATCATTATCTGATAAACAGCGCGACATTTTTAATGCAATATTACTAAGTATAAATGATAACAATTATAACAATAAAAAATGTTTCTTTTTTGACGGGCCTGGAGGTAGTGGAAAAAGTTATTTATTAAACACATTAATTACCTATTTAAATAACGAGAAAATTAATGTGTTACCGAAGAAACGACTTGCAATATAACAGCTAATTCAGAATATGGCAAAAACTCAAAAATGTTCGAGTTATTATATGGGATGAAATAACAATGACATCAAAACATGCATTTGAAGCAGTGGACAGATTATTTAGAGATTTAAGTAAAAATAATATCGTTTTTGGAAATAAAGTAATGATTGTTTCAGGTGATTTTAGGCAAACCTTGCCAGTAGTTAAACATGGAAATAGAACTACAATCATTGAAAATTGTGTAAAAAATAGTAATATATGGGTTAATTTTCAGCACATGTCTTTAAAAGATAATTTAAGAGTATGTGAAAATGAAATGGAATTCAAGCAATGGCTTTTAAATATTGGAGAAGGCAAATATTTAAGTAGTTTTGAAAAAGAGTCAGAAGCTATAGAAATTACACACGAATTATTATCAAACCACGATATAATTGCAGAAATATTTGGCGACAATTTAATTGTAAATAATGAAGAGATTCACAAAAAAGTTATTCTAGCACCAAAAAATGTAGATGTACATAATATTAACAATGAAATATTATATAAAATTGAAGGCGATATGAAAGAGTATATTAGTGTAGACTCATGTACAAATGAAAATAACAATAATTTAGTAGATTTATATCCAGTAGAATTTTTAAACTCTCTGGCGCCGAATGGCTTACCGGCTCATAAACTGCAATTAAAAGTAGGTGGTGTTGTAATTCTTCTTCGTAATATTAATTTGAATGATGGTCTTTGCAACGGTACTCGATTAATCGTACAAAAATTAATGAATTTTTGTATTAGTGCTGAAATAATTAGTGGTTATAAAGAAGGAAGTACTGTTTTAATACCACGTTTAGATCTAACGTCCTCCAAAGACAAAATACCTTTTGAAATGAAAAGGCGACAATTTCCACTAAGATTAGGATACGCAATGACGATTAATAAGTCTCAAGGTCAAACTTTTGATAAAGTTGGAATATACTTACCAAATCCAGTTTTTAGCCACGGCCAATTATATGTAGCACTTTCAAGGGTAATTTCAAAAAAAAATTTAAGGATCAAGCTCAAAGAGAATTCAATAATTTATAATAATCAAAATAGTAAATCAAAAAGTCTCTACACAAAAAATATTGTTTATCACGAAATTTTATAACATAAAAAAAAAATCTTGCGGCACAAATAAAATGCGCTGTAAGTTGAAACATTTGCGGCAGTAATAAAATGCGCTGTAAGTTGAAACACTTGCGGCAGCAATACGAGAAGCGTCTAAGACAGGATCTGTGTTTAAAATGAAAGTCTTACTGAATAGTCCAAATAAACAGATCTGGAACGAAACGCTATATTTGTCCAACACGGTGAAATTGACAAACCAATACGGTGTTTTAAAGATCAGTTTTCGATAGTAGTTAAAATATGTTAATTAAAATATGTTATTAAAATTATAAGGCCCAAAAATTATAAGCCCCAAAAAGTTATAAGGCCCAAAAATTGCAAGGCCCAAAAATTGTAAGGCCCAAAATTTATAAGGCCCAAAAATCGTAAGGCCCAAAATTGTAAGGCCCAAAAATTATAAGGCCCTAATAATAAGTCCCATTGCAGGGGGGCGTAGGTTAACTTATTTAAGTCACACGACACACGACACACGATACACCGTTAGCTGATTAATATAATAAAAAAAATAATAGATATGTTATTAAAATTATAAGGCCCAAAAATTATAAGCCCCAAAAATTTATGAGGCCCAAAAATTATGAGGCCCAAAAAATTGTAAGGCCCAAAAATTGTAAGGCCCAAAAAATTGTAAGGCCCAAAATTTATAAGGCCCAAAAATCGTAAGGCCCAAAATTGTAAGGCCCAAAAATTATAAGGCCCTAATTATAAGTCCCGTTGCAGGGGACGTAGGTTAACTTATTTAAGTCACACGACACACCGTTAGCTGCTTAATATAATAATAGATTGATTGATATGGTTATAATGTTAGAAAAAAAGAAGATCACGGCATTCATTACTTATCTGAATTGTAGCTTCAGGTAGGTAGACAGATACGATTTTTAAATGATCAACGATTCCAGTGGCCTTGCACTTTAATAACTTACAACAAATGTACTCAAAGATTATGTCATTGTGAAAATTTTTCAATCATCGAAGCGACGTGAAACTATTGGTTATCGAGAGACTATTGTTTATGATGACTGTCGAATAACATTGATAGTTTCATGACAATAAATAATGAAAAAACAATTTCAAGTTGCTTCGATATTTGAAAAATAATCACAATGAAATATTCGAGTAAATGTTTCGTAAATTATTAAGTATAAGGCACTGAAATTGCTAATCGTTTAAAAATCGTATCTGTCTACCTCATGTTGTCATTCAGATAAATAACGAATATCACAATCTTTCTTTTTACTACATTATAACCATATCTGTTAATTATTATTGTAAGCATAAATTATAACCTTCTATTTCTGAACAACTACTTTGTGTATTGTATTTCAATTTTAGGTAAGCTTACAGAATGAGAATACTACTGCTGTATTCAAGAAACGCGTTCGAAGCGGTCTGATAACGTTAGCATGCTGCTCGTCGTTGTCTTGACCCATATTGATTGTATACAGATGCAGGATTAGAGACCCTTCCTCGAGTCATATTTAATACAGCTTATTTTTTGTATTCAGGAAACGACAGCTACTTCCCCGAACCATTTGATGCTACTTGGATCGTCGAACGTTACCCGGATGCATCTACTTATTAAAAAGTACACCGCTGACTAGGACCGCTTTACAATTTTTGTATCATTACCCAAATAATACAGAACGTTCCAGGAATGTTGCTTTTGCAACTATAGAACGTTGCTATGAACGGTAACAAGAACGTCGTGGCAGCGTTACTAGAACTTAAATATGTCCACATTTGTAACAAAAGGCAATTTTAATAGAACGTTCTTAATACGTTGGGTACGTTGCCAGAACGTTGCACTAGCAACGTACTAAAAATAAATTAAAAAATTATTTTAAAAAATTCAATATGAAGATATATAGTTCACCATTTTCATAGTATCATCTGGATGATAACACCAAAACTCAGAGCTAAGCTTGAGAATCCAAAATTAATTAAAATTGTATGTTACAAAATAAAAAAAAAATAAAAGTTAGAAGGGTTAGTCCCTGACTTTTGGTGTTATCATCCGGATGGTACTACCAAAATGGTGAACTATATATATGCGTACCTTCATATTTAATTGTTTAAAATGATTTTTTAATTTATTTTGTCACGGATAGGCATGACATAAGTGCGGACTTGGGTCACACAGTGCTATAAAGATACTGTATAGCACATATAGCATTTTATAGCTATAAAGATACTTTATAGCACTATGTGGCCTAAATTCGCACTTAAGTCACATCTATCAGTGACTTAAGCAGTCCAGTGTTGCACCGTGAGGTTAGCGCCCGAGCATAGCGAGGGCGATAAGGACGGCGTGACAGCGGATTTAGGCAAGCAGTGCTATAAAATTATATACGATACTCGTAATTTAACTGGCCCATCGCATGACGCGAATATCGCCCTCGCTACGCTCAGGCGCTAAGTGCGCGCCGTGCAATAATGGGTCACTTAAGTCACATGTATCGTAATGACTAATACGATACTCGTATCAAAAGTCGTCCTTCATAGCACTGCGTTTAGCGCCCTCGCTGCGCTCGGGCGCTATTGCACGCCGTGCTGTTAAGGACTACTTAAGTCACACGTATCGTAATATACTATTTTACGTTATTATGTTCTCGACTTTGCTACAGTGATGTTAGGTTTTGATCGTTACTATATTTAAGTCTTTTTCAATATCCTCATATTCGTGATTAAAAGGGTGCATTGTTGTACTTAGCTTAAACGCAGCGTAACGAATGAATTTGTGTTGGATGGATGTATCCTCTTGATTAAAGTTTGGGTATAAGGTACCTAGATTTGTGAAGAATAAGCTAATTGGGGTATGACTATTGAGTTGTATTAGTAAATTATTGAATTGATGTCAGAGAAATGACTAGTGAACCGTTTAATGAAACCGATTAGTTTTGCAGTTTTTAAAGTTACGTAGTCTATATAATTTTCAATCGAGAGGCTAAAATCGAACCAAACGCTCAAATCCCTAACGACGTATGTACTATGTAGCGGAGCCTTCTCGATGAAGTAGTCGAATAGCATCAGACTATGACTCTTACTGAAGGAGATGATATAACACTTAGAAGTATTCAGTCGGAGTATGTTGCCATTCGACCATCTTACAATTTCATCCAGGTCACTCTGCATACGTCTAGTATCGTCTTCATATTCTACAATAAAGTACATTTTCACGTTCTGCATACAATAAGATTTTTACAAACTTTAGATTATTGATTATTTTCAGACAGATGATTTCAGAGATTTTCTTGTTGACGGCACCAAGCGAATCCTGAATTAGAAAGTAATTTAATATATTTTTCATGTATAAAAAAAAAAACGAAAAATCGCACAAGAGAAATAAATTTTATTTTTCGCTTAAGAACAAAATACCATCCTTCACAGGATATGGGTTAAGAAAAATATTTATTTTGGCGTTTAAGCCAGACTTGTTCCCTTAAATGGCTGGGTGAAAAGAAATAAATATTTTTGTATTTTGTATTTAAATGACAAAGTATCTAGATACTCAAGTATTTAGATACATCGAAAAATATACTGTATCTTAAACTAAGTATCTAGATAACCAAGTATCATTTCATAAATATAGGTTTTAACAATAGGGTGTCTTAGACAAAAATTATTAAGAACTGTTTTGTGTGCGTTTCGGAGATTTTGTTGAAAAGTATCTCGTATCTGGATTTTTTATATTCGACTGTATCTGGTATCTTATATATGATTTAAAGATACTCAGTTTGCTCATTACTGAGTCTTGCCATATAAAACGTTTCTACCGAGTAAGTCAAGCACGAGAGCGCTCGTGTTTTGACTAGCTACGTACCGATAGAATTCCCTTAAGAAAAAACACGTTTTAGCTCATATCTCGATTTCATTCAAATCCGACCTAAGGTATTTTATGCTGTGGATGGTAGTATGATATAACTATAGGTTTTTACCAAATTTATCAACAGATATTTACCCATGTATAATAATATAATATACTGTATGACATGTCCGATATATCTTTGAGAAAGCTGAGTGCCAAATCAGTTAGCAGCGTTTCTTAATATAATGAAACAATGATCACCAAAAGAAACATAGTGAAACAAAAAAACAATTCACGATTATGAACTACCTGAAAAAATTAAGAAAAATAGAAGAACACGGAGATCTGGAGAAACATAAAAATGTTTAGCATTATTTAAAACATAAAAAACGTAATGAACACGTTAGTTGCACACTGCTTTTTATAATAAATAATTACGACATAATAATATAAAATAAAATGAAACACAAAAAAAGTTCACATAATTATGGAGACATTAAAAAATAGATTAAAATCTTAAATACATGATTTATCATATAATTGTAGATGTAGATTTTAAACCTTCACGGAAAAAGTGCTACAGTAAAGATTGTTCTGTACGTATAGTAAAGTCTTACAAACTTCTGATTAATAAGTGCCTATCTATTGGGAAACTGACTGTTGTAAATCTTACTTCAAAATTGGAGTATATTTTGCCTTTTTTTAAGATAGCTTTCTGGTAATTTTTTACCAACAAATTGAAAAAAAATTTTTTGCAGAAAAGTGCTCTTTACTAGTAAATGGAAAGCATACAAGTAGCCCCAGTACAAGAAAATATTTTTTTTATAGTGGAAGTAATACATTGAAAATAAAGTTTTATCGTTTTTACGCTTTTTTACCAAATAGAATAAAGACTTGAAAGTTTAGTATATTTATAATTAATTATTGTTTGCCTATTATAGTACCTGATATAGTTACCTGATATATTACCATATGTATTTGATACATGAAGGATTTAAAGAATTTTAATAAATGTGATGCAAGGATGCAATACGTAATATATCATAATTTTAGTCCTGTTTGTACAAAAGTTCGATTTTCTCAGCTTCAAGTTTTCCAGTATGATAAAGTTGATTTGCATCAACAAATTCAGTGAATCATTTTGAATCTTTTTTTCAAATATTGTTTGATGTATTTCGAACAAAAGTTTGCATTTTTAATGTACTTATATTGAATTACTAATAACGTATAATGATATTAACCTTTAAAAATCATGAAAATATGACATTTATTTATGATTTCAATAGATTATATTTCTAAAAGTAAATTAATAGAGTTAAACGCGTAATAAATGCTAACTTTTCTTCTTTTTAATATCTAGAATGCTGATCGGTCAATTTTCCCAAATCTGTTCGATGAATATCTTGTCGCAAACCAACTTTACAAAACCTACCTTATTCTAGTTTAAAAATGACTAATGTGTGCATATTTTGGAATCTAGGATGGTAAAATACGAAAATTCTGGAAAACATACTTTTTATATTATGAATATTAGGTAATTTTTTCAGATTTTTATCGTGGACTAAACGAAAACTTTGGAAAATCACCAGAAAGCCACATTAAACAAAATATTGTCATGCAAACCTAACCCTTGCACGCGATGAGAAATTATACATTATAAAACTTATGTACATGATTTGTTATTGCAGGATTTTTAGTTTGGAATCGGTATTTCCGTGTTTATTAGTAACTTGGTAGGATAGAAACTGCCACAAAAATTCATGAATATTTTTATGTTTAAATATTATTCAAAATTCTTTGGAAAAGGCATTCTGTTTAAATGGTAGCGGCGTTTTGGTTGGAATTAAAGTACTATACAAATATTAATTGAGTATGTATATGAATGTATTTGAAATATGAACGTGTACAATGAAAAAATGATAACAACACTTCTCGATGTAAATATTATAACAAGTAATAATTATGTTATACAGTCTATATTAAGTTTTTAACAATATTAAATGTGTATATTAAAGGCACTTTCGTAATGTATTTTTTTCTTCCTTGGTACCTTAGCAATAAGTGACAATCAGAAGAAATCAGTTTCTAGTTCCTCACTGACTTAAAAATTCAAATACTTTTGCATATTTATAACAATATGTTCTATGTTTGCATTTAGTGCAAACTTAGAAGCATTTACGATGAACGATTCCTGGACCAGATTCATCATATTCTTGTTTGGAAATCCACATTTGTTGGAAAGTAGATAAAGAAGCAAGGATAGATCCACCAATCCATACTGAATACTTTCTTTCAGGAGGAGCGATAATCTTAATTTTGATAGTAGATGGAGCTAATGCAGTAATTTCCTTTTGCATTCGATCAGCAATACCTGGGTACATGGTAGTACCTCCAGAAAGTACAGTGTTAGCATATAAGTCTTTACGAATGTCGACGTCGCACTTCATAATGGAATTGTATACTGTTTCGTGAATACCACAAGATTCCATACCTAAGAATGACGGTTGGAACAAAGCTTCAGGGCAGCGGAATCTTTCATTGCCAATTGTAATAACTTGACCATCCGGTAATTCGTAGCTCTTTTCAAGAGATGTACTTGCAGCAGCTGTTGCCATTTCCTGTTCAAAGTCCAATGCTACGTAGCAAAGTTTTTCTTTGATATCACGTACAATTTCCCTCTCAGCAGTAGTGGTAAAAGAGTAACCTCTTTCGGTCAGAATTTTCATGAGGTAATCTGTTAAATCACGTCCAGCCAAATCCAAACGAAGGATAGCATGAGGTAAAGCGTATCCTTCATAAATAGGTACGGTGTGAGAAACACCATCTCCTGAGTCTAAAACAATACCGGTTGTACGACCAGAAGCATAGAGTGAAAGCACAGCTTGAATAGCAACATACATGGCTGGGCTGTTAAATGTCTCAAACATAATTTGAGTCATTTTTTCTCTGTTTGCTTTAGGATTAAGTGGAGCTTCAGTAAGAAGGACCGGGTGTTCTTCAGGAGCTACACGTAACTCATTGTAAAAAGTGTGGTGCCAGATTTTTTCCATGTCATCCCAGTTTGTAATAATACCGTGCTCAATTGGGTACTTCAAAGTAAGAATACCTCTCTTGCTTTGAGCTTCGTCTCCAACATAACTGTCTTTTTGGCCCATGCCCACCATCACGCCCTTAAAAGAGAAAATAATAACTTTATTTTCTACATCATAGGAAAAATATTGTTTTAGCATAGAATTGAGTAATTTTAATATTTAAGGGCTACAAGATTTTATATATATATATATATATATATATATATATATATATATATATATATATATATATATACAATATAATCTTTAAAACTACATTTCTTAAATAGCTTTTCTTATTCTGAAAGACCTCTTATGAAACGGTTTTTAACAAAAAAACTAAAATTCAGCTGAAATATTGTTTTTCTTTTTATATTTCTTACAAGATATATTAAAACTATCCTATTACAACTTATGGCTTACTCAACAAAGGTATCAAAAAACTAACGAGTGGACGTTGCACACATTGAAACAATATAATATACTCGATGAAAAACCAATTTATAAATTAATTTGTTTATAAGGATTTTATTTAAACAATTATTTAAAAAGTTGATTATACGGATAAACGGATAGCACCTTAGATTCTGCGAAAAAGATTACTGAATAAACATTTATCACATGAGCCTAAATCTTACTTATTTTATTATAAAATAATTATTAACAATTTTATTCCATCTCTACCCGCAACAGCTCATAGATTTAATTTAATAAACAAACCTAAATAAAAAAGGGCTTTATATATTATCATACATAATTATACATAATTATATATTATCATACATAATTATACATAATTATATATTATCATATATAATCCTTCAAATAATTTTTTTTTTATCTGATTATATATATATATATATATATATATATATATATATATATATATATATATATATATATTATAATCATATATATTATAATTTTATCCCATCATATATGATCGCACATATTCGAAACTTGGTAACATTTGAACATGTATGAACATATATTATCATATGTTATGAAGTTCAAGCTTTTTGTAGAAAATATTAAATCGAGTAGGAATCAACTCCATGATTTTAGATAATTCTAATAATACTGTTTTAACAAGAAACCCGTATTTTAAAAAGTTAAGTACGGAATTAGTTGAGCCTTTGATGTAGCAACGATACAGTAAGCAAACATTAGTTATTGGTGAATTACTCACCATTTATTAATAAATGAATAGTGAATGTAGAATATTTTACAAAGAAAAATACTAAAATACTTATTTATAAAATTCTCAAACTTAATGATTTTTACAAATTTAAATAATTATATCTTTTGGGCAGAATTACATCACATCGTTTTTTGTCATTTCTAATATCTGTTAACAACAATTTGTGACATACACTCAAATCGGTGCTTAGGTGCGCTAATAACTAAAAAATATTAATAATTCCTTTCTTTTCATCCTACAAAAACGTTGTTTTATTTTAATTTTCCTATCTGATAGGAGCTCGTTTGCACCGTGTTGTAAAACGACCAAATTTAGTTCCGATATAGACATACAAAACGCGTAATTCAAACATATGTCACAAAAGATACGGTGTACACCATGTATAAGTCCAGGGGTCACTAGTAATTCGTGAACGATCGAGGTACTCGGCTACCATCCAGTTCTTTTAATGTATTTTGACCCGCAGAATCCGTATTTCTTTGACGTTGAAACCTGAAAGTGGTGCCTTTAATTGTCAATTAATAATTTTTATACACAATTTTAAAAATCAACCCTTTTAGTCTTGAAAACTACCTCGATCGGCCACGAATCACTAAAGTGGCCGCTGGACTAATGGGGGAGCGGCCTATTTAGACCTCGTGCGCTTGCAGTAGGTACTCGACTTCGACTCGTATGCGCTCGCCTCCGACTGGTACTGCAAATCTCACAGGCTCTCAAAAAAAGACACTTTTCGCCGTTATACTAACATTTCATTTTTAATTTAAAGGTGTATCTGATTACTTAAAGTATTTTGAAAAGAAGTTAGAATTTTATTTTAAGATTTATGAACATTTATGAACGACATTTTCTAAAAATTACCTGTATTTATAGTAAAATAAATTCCAAATAATTGCTTTATAAAAGAAATTTTTTTATGAATTAATAAAAAAATGATTCTTTACAGTTTAAAGGTGTGTTATTCCCTAAAATTATAAACTATAATATTGGATAGTAAGGTGGGTGCAGGTAATGTGTACATGCATGTAATGTGGTCACCTATACGAGATCTCGATGTATGCGTTATTCTAGGGCTTCGTAACTCCTACCGTATTATGTATTGTACTTAACTATTGGCAACCCCGCTGCTAGCGCCTTCTAGTTGTAAGATAGTGCCATGTTTACGCATGAAAGCATCAGAACTCTGATTTCTTAGCAGTGCATGCATGTAAAGAAACCACTTTTGTCAGCGTGATACGAGCGAAAAAAGATCATACGGTACATAAATATGTAGCTTCTTTTACGTACTTTAAGATGTCGTTGAAGTTTGAAACGTTCTTGGAACTAAGTACGAAATTTGTATTATAGGTGTCTTAGAAGTGCGAACCCACTAATTTAGGTGCCAATAGACTGTAATTGAATAAAGAATCTATTGTGTGAAGTTTTTAGCAAAATTTATCATGTAGATAATATAAAAATAACCTAAAATAGTTAAATAATTTCGATTACTTCTGATGTTAAGCGTTGATCCCAAAAACGTATTGTGTATTGCATCGGCAATATTTTAATTGATATATTAGACAAGTTTCGTCAGTATTTATCATGTGGAAGGCATTTAAAAATTCAATAAACCCTACACTTAGGTGATTTTTAATTTCTATTGCAAAATCTAAAACTCTGAATCCGCTAATACTTTATATAATTGATTCCACATAATCTAATAGATGTACTTAATTTTTTCATCTAATTTTATCTCGCAGAAAGTGATTTTTGTTACCAACCGGTGCAAAAACCACCGTAGTAGCACAATCTGCCGCACTCGCGATTGCGCAGAGTATGCGTGGTCTGCTTCTTAATTCTGTTGCAATTCTGCTGATAGGCGAGTGCGGCAGGTTCTACGCAGCAAAATTGTATAAGTCTTATGGAAGCTTAAGTGCAAGTTTTGGGTCCCGATAACGCATGCGCAAGTGTAGCAGAATTGTACAAGAATTGCGGAAAGGAACTTGCAGTATGTTCAGAGCAGTAAAATTTCGCAAGTCTTGTGGAAGCTAGAGTGCAAATATCCAAGTCTCTTTTTATTTAAATAAACGTGTAAAACATTTGCTAAAAAATGATTTAGTATATAATAAACATTGTTAATTATTAGAAAAGAATTATGAAGTACAAAATAAGTAAAAGAAAAAATATATGCAACTAGGATTTAAACTGGAGCTCCCAAAGTTACACCCGAAACGATAAAAGTAGCGAGAAACAAGAGGTGCGCCTTAACCATCACATACCACGCTCTTGTACGGGAATACTTGGCGTAAAATGACACATACTCATCGATACTAATTTATATTGAATATTTTATTTGAAATAATAAAAGATGTTTAATGTTATTTTGATTGTCTACATTCAATTCGGACATCATCGAAGAAATATATTATCTCCGTCATTATCGATGAAAGCATATCTAATAATAATATACATATATACACATTAATTAATATGGTAAACGTACAAAATAATATCGTAATTTTATATTATGTATATAATTTTATTTCTTTAGGGTTTAGTACTTATTTTTAATATGCATGTTCTAGGCATTACTTTTAATATTATTTATTTTTAGTACACAATCTACCGAGAAAATGATTGAATTGTAGAAGCGTTAGGCGATAAAGCTAATTGTTAATAAGTAAATAATGCTGTGAAATATTTAAACCTTTTTTGCAAAAGTATAGAACTAAGAAATTAAATATATTTTTCCGATATATGAATCTTTCAATATATGTCTTCAAAAATGTTGTTTTATACATATACGTATATATGTTCTAATCTACCAAAATAAAATTGATTTTTTAGTGTTTTATTTTTACAAAATAAGTTTAAATAATTCAATGAATTATCAACTTGTAAACAATTTTCTTTTTCTACTTAAGCATATTTTCAATAAGTTTATCCAGTAGATTTGATAAAATAACTATTGATAAATTAAAATCAAATAAAAAATATATAATTAAAAATATTTTCAGTGACTTTTTAGTGCCTAGGTTTGCCGCGCTCAAATTTATTAAGATATTTTTATAGTTATAAAATTTATTAAATTTTTTTAATATTAATTTATTTAACCCTCGAACACGCACATGGCGTGTTTAGACCACACTTTTTTCAAATAAATTTTTTTTTATAAAATAAATTGTTTGATTATAAATATTTTATGTAATCTTCAGAAATTTGTATAAGCTTTAAAAAGGAAAAAATTGAATAAAAAAGAAAGATTGTGTTACAACATTAACTGTAAAAATATTAATATTGTTTTAAAAGTATACAAAATACTTGTTATTCATATTTTTGTTTGTTTATATTGCTTATTAATGTAGTTTATCTATATTATGGACCTCAGAGGTACCCACGCGCGTGTTGTTGTAGAGTAGAAACGTGTCAGTGGGTTAAATATTTTTAAATATTCATTTGTATATAAATTCATTATTATTTTTGTTCACATTATAACGTAATATTCTTTCAACAATATTACCAGAATTTTATGTAGGTGCATATACTGTTAACCAATTTATTTTTCGAGGTCTGTTTAGTGGTAGACAATCTCTTTAATGTTGTATATATAACTATGACACATACCTATTCCATAAGTAAATCAATAATTTGACAATGTTTTATAATTTAATATACGAGTATGTATAGAATATAAATTAACTCAATATATTACGGGGCTTATATTTGGATTCGAATTTATACTCTAGGTGACGCAAGTTTGGCGCAATTCTGCTACATGTGCGCTTGCATCGCGTAAACCAGTTAAGTGCATTTTCACTGACGCAAGTCTGACGTAATTCTGCCACAAAGAACCTGCCGCAATCGTCTACTCCAATTCTACCGCAATTTTGCTGTCCGCGCGAGTGCAAAATATTATTCCCATGATACACTTCAGCTGCTGTAAGACTTTTGCAATTCTGAAGCAATGTGTCTGCCGTAATCATCTGCTGCAATTCTGAAGCAATTGTAGTACATGGACGAGTGCAAAAAATATAACCTACTTGAGTGCACTTTAGCTGCCATAAGTCTACCGCAAGTCTGCTGCAAAGTACCTGACGCAATTGCCTGCCGGCAGAAACATAGTAGAATGATGAAACAGACAACGCATGTTCTGCTGTAATTGCCATACCTAGCAGGGAAATTGCATCAGAATTGCAGCATAATTGCAATGGGGTTTCTTAACAGGGCAACGAAATCTTCAATATAATCTTAAGTAATATCTTAATCCCACTATTCTGTGTATTTTTCGACATAAATCTACAAATTTTTAATGTAATCTATTACGTGGAAAGTTCTATTAAGTTAATTTTACTCTAATGCGCGACTGGACGAGAAAGGTTAGCAATATCGATATATGTTGGCGCGTATATAGTTCCTGTTCTTTATAACGTGTATTCATACGAAAAAGTGATTTGTAACTTTCCTTGAACTTTATAAAGATACATTAGTTTTATAATTGTATATTTATAGTTTACGATGATATATGGGCAATTCTCAATTAGTTCGGAATTTTGTGTGACGCAATATTTTTTGTGCTAATACAATATTTTTGCTCGTTTATCAGCCAAGAACTAGATTGTATACATTGTTTACGACATGTAAACACAAAAAAAAAGTATTAAAGTATACATTTTGAAGACAAAAATTCATACGATACATAAATAAAATAGGAAAATTTGCAGAAAACAACGCGTGACTTTCTTATTTTTTTTTTTTTTTTTTTCTGTAGAATTTAGGGCATAGAGCGTTTCTTACACATAAGAATTATACACGTAATTATTCTACACAATTTAGCATTGGTCAAATTATATATAGATATATTTGACCAATGCTAAATTGTGTACAATAATTACGTGTACAATTCTTATGTGTAAGAAACGCACTATGCCGAATTTAGTGCGTCTTTTGAAAATGTTTAAATGGGTGATGAATTTCAAGCATTTGGTAAGCGCAATCGAATATGACATGTTAGAAATGTGTGTTCTTAATAGTTTATATTATTACTATTATGCCGCATCGCTATTGGTGCGTAAACAAAATCATTATAAAACCACATGGATGGTGTTCTAGGGCACAAAAGCAACAAATCTATACATGGCGGAATCATGTGCTCCCATAATAAGGGAGTAAACATGGAATGTATACTTAAGAAGGTAAAACGTGCACGGAAGAAAAAACGCATATTATTTATTAGCACATCATCTGTCTTTAAAAATTTTGACTAAATACATTTGTGCTCCATTATTTACAACACTATTAAACTATAATTCACTCGCTCCATTTTTTACATCATTATTTAAGAAGTTATAGAGCGAAAAAAAATATGAAAAATTCAAGGAAATATGTTTATATTTATTACGCGTGCATTTCCTGTTTAAAAACATTGTCAACGAATGTATACATACAAATATAGATGTATATATATATATATAATATATATATATATATATATATATATATATATATATATATATATAATTTTTAAATATAACAAGTCTTCACATGTCATAATATATATATATATATATATATATATATATATATATATATATATATATATATATATATATATATATATATATATATATATATATATATATATATATATATATATATATTATGATATGTGAAAAATTGTTATATTTAAAAAATTATATTGTGTATCCGGAACCTGGTTCCGAAATGTAAAACGTATTATGATAAAAAATATTATACAAGATAAATCTTATATGACGAAATCCACTAAAAAAATCGGTGCAAAGTTATAGGCAAATTTTTTATTTAAAAAATACTTAAATATTTATTTATTTTAAGAATTGATCATTTACACTCAGTTGATTAAAATTATGGTTTTATTGTTTAATTATTGTTAAATGGAAAATAAAGTCGCAGCTAATTTTTCGAATTTTCCTCGACGTTTTTCATCGTTGTGTAACCTACAGAATAAGAAAAAGTTTGTTCGGCAGTGCTAGATTAAAAATAAAATTTTTCGATTTTCGGTGTCTACAAAGTGCACATTTTGGCGGATTTTGTCGCATAACATTCTACGTGAAATAAACATTTTTTTGTAATTTGACTTCACTGGTTTTTTTATTTATTATTACACATGATTTACTAACTTATTCTTCGAAAATAAGTTCAAAATCACGAAAAAATAAAAAAACGTGTAAGAAACGTTAATAACTTTTAGTGCGTTGCTTTAAAACGCTGCACCATATTGGATTTTGTATTCTAACAGCTGAAGGAACGTATACTAAAAATTTCAGACATGTGCTCAAAATATAAAAGAAAAATTTTTTTTTATAATAAAATCCGAAGTTTGTGAGAATAGCCCATATTAGTAATATATTTTCTGTTGAATACATGATTGTATAAGTATTATCGAACAAAATAATAAATAAAATCTCAAAAATTGGATAGATAATTATGAAACATTAAATTATTTATAAAAATAAATTATGCAATTTTCTAAATGCACACCAAACTATCTCAATATGAAAAATAGTTATCCAACTTGTTAAATGCGATAGATGCAATTTCTTATTAGTAATGAACAAATTTTTTAACTACGTAATAACTAGAAAATAAAATACTCAATAATTATAAAAAAAACTTATGAATTTCAGAACATACTAGAATAAAATGAATTTCTGTACAATAACCTTGAAAATTTATAAGTTCACGTTATGTAATAATGACCGGAATTATAATTTATATAGAATTAAAGTTGATTAGGTTATAGTATGATATGTAAATTTAGTAACTAATAATATTAAGGGTAAATTCAAGAGAAGTTAAAAACTAGCTTTTTTATGCATTAAGGCGCGCCTATATATATCGAAATTCAAGTTGAGTACAATTAACTTAAAAGGACTTTCAAGATACTAAATTACATTAAAAATTTGTAGATTTATGTAGAAAAATACACAGAATTCATTTCTAAAGGATTTAACGGGGTCAAGATATTATTTAAAATAATATTGAAGATTTCGTTAGTTTTTGCACCGTTTTTGGTAACAAAAATCATTTTCCGCAAAATAAAATTAGATGAAAAAAATCAAGTACATCTATTAGATTATGTGGAATCGATTATATAAAGTATTGCGGGTTCAGATCTTTAGACTTTGCAATAAAAATTAAAAATTACCAAAAATTGAGGTCTTTTGAATCTTTAAATGCCTTCCACATGATAAATACTGATGAATCTTGGCTAATATATAAATTAAAGAATTGCTGATTTAAAAATTTGATTTAAAAAATCCCTACGTACTACTACGCTTACTAATATGTACTTTAAGAAAAACTTTGTTTTCTTGTTCTAGGGTTCATTATGTAAGAGAAAACTGTCCTCCCATTTGAGCGTCAACAGAAAAGAAACGGCCTACTTCGGACTGCCGTGGCCGCCATTTTGAAAAAAAAAATTTTTTAGACTTCATTAATTGTACAGAAAAGTTCTTTAAACGAATTTTTCATTTCGCTTATTATTTACCCACAAAAAATCGTCAAAAGTAGGTGTACCTAAAGTGGTGTTTCCCCTTAGTACCGAAGTTATATGGTAGGTATGTAATAGGTTGAGTATCTATTTAATTTGCGATAATAGGTACCAAGAAAATCTTTCGAGACAGGTTCAAAATGGTCAAATGAGACCCTCGTAGGATTTTTTGAAGATAGCATTCAAGGGCTGAAAATTTTTTTGGGAAACTTTTTCAGATATGTACTTTCTGAAAAAAAATTTATTATTGAGAAATAAATAAATTATTTGAAGTAAGAGCGTTTTTTATAGAATATAAATAAATCTATTTTTCCACAGAAACGTGAGGTAACAGAAACGTCTGTTTTTCCACAGTAAATAGTGAGCAAACTATTATCTCATTATAAACGTGCACTTACTTATAACGCAAGTGTGTGCCGTATAAAATATGAGTTTTGGGTTATTATTTATAGGTGACACACTCTTTTACGTATGCACATGATTTTTGAATAAATAAATGCTATTTTCTGTCAAAGTTTCGATTTAAAATTTTAAACGCTTAATTAAATTTATGGCATAAAATGTGTACGTTCTGATGCATATGTAATACAATAATCGCTATTGTAAACAAATTAAAATACAAATTTAGTGTTTTTTAAACGTATTTTGTAATTTCGTTTATTGATTACGCAATTTTGCAAGACATTTTTATTTAAAACACAGGTAAGCTACGAAATGTCGTTTTTTTAAACCAGTTACGCAAAAAATATTACTGCTGATGAATTCATACTTAACTTAATTTTAGAGACACATTACTTTTACGCCTTTAGAAATGTTAGTTTTTGTGCAATGAAAATGTGTAAAGTGTATAACTCACAGTTCAAATCACGCTATATCTTCTAGAATCGAAAGACTATAAAAAAGATGGAAAGATATAAAAAACTAGGAACAATCATTCAAGCATTCACCATTTGATTTTTATAGGTGGCACAGTTTTTCATGCATGCATAATATGTTCTGGTAACTAAAGGCTAGCATCTGCTGTATTTGCAAATCAATATTTGAAACGCTAAAAAAGTTATGGCATAAATGATACGTGCATTTAGTAGTTTAATAAAATTGTAAACAGGTATCACGGTCAAAAAATCGTGTTTTTAATAATTTAACGTTTCGTTAAAAAACAAAAATTTCAAGAACCTTGCAGAACCAAGAATTCAGTCTTATATATAATCACAACTTTTGTTAAATTTATAAGTTTAAATATTAAACGATTAATTCCATTTTTATGCATAAAATGATATTATCAAGTATTATTAAGGTTGTTTTTTGGATCTTAAGATTAATATTTTAATTTCTTTTTAATATTTGCATCATATGCTCAATAACCATTTTCTGGAAATCTCAGATCGAATCGTTAAAAAATGGATCCAAAGGAACGTGGCAAGTAAACATTGACGTCAACACTTCGATTTTAATAATTCAAAAAATTGTGAAATGCCTGAATGAGATAATCACCCTAATTAAATTATTAAATACTGTTCAGGATTATATTTTGCAAAATGTTGATTATCCTATACCTTATTTCAAACAAACAGTTCAAGTAATCGAGACCTTTAAGATTTAATTTCCGCCTTATTTGTTTTGGTAAATAAGAAAATTAAAAACTATAATCTTAAAGAACCCATGCCCCAAGGAAAATAATTGTTGATTTACAATAAAAGTTTTAAATAAAACATGCATAACAAATCTACACCCTGAAATACACCGTGAAACCAGCTACCGTAAGGAAATCAATTTTTAATTTATAACAAAACTTTAAACAATAAAACCATAAATGTATGTCTTAGTTTTAAATTAAACATTTTCTTAGTAATAACAAAATATTTTGGAACAAAACGCTATATTTTATTTTGTGCTGTCGAACCAACCCCCCCCCCTACTTTTAATTTTTTATTCATGACTTTTTTATTCCCGGAATTAAATATTGGTTTTTCGGTTTTTGAAAATGCATGTTTTAAAAACGTTCTAGACATGTAACCAGACCCTAGAACACATATTAAATCTGATAAAATATTATTATGAATATATACAAAAAATTAGTTATAAAAATAAAAACTATATTTACAATTCATAATGAATGTTTTTCAATCATAGACTAGACAAATTCAAAATGTTATTACCATTTATAAACTATAAATTTTAGTAATAATTTTTTTTAGTAAACCCAGTTTTAATAACTTTTTTTATATTATATTGAACAAATATCATTAAACTGAACAATTAAATTTGGAAAGGTGTAAAGGGATCCTATATGCATTGCTTACCACGGAAAATATTCAAAACTGTTTTCTGGTTGCAAATAATAACGGAATCCATTAAATCAGAAGGCATAACGAGCAACTTTTTCAAGAAAGTTTGTTTAATCTCGAATATTTGTTTAAAATATAGAAGTCAATAATACAGATTCATGTAAAAATTGATTTTTTAAATAAAACGACTTTCTATGTTCTTCGTTTTTATATAAAAATTATTTAGTTAAATTTTTATAACATTCTGTTATTAGGCAGATTCAGAAAACAGTTTTAAAAACTGGCCTTTCAGCTCTTAAAGTAGGGTTTGAAGATAAAATTATAGTCGTATATTTCAATCAATGATTCTTCTACCATTAATAGTGAAATGTCTTAAAAATTTAATTTAAAATTCCTTAATTTAAAATAGCGTCTCCATCCAAAAAGAATAATTTATTATATAAAGAAAATGATAAAAGTGAATTGCCGGTAAGGTAGAAATCAGGTCAGTACATTACATTTCCTTAAATAAATTATTTAAATCAATTAATTTTACGATTCTGATGCCAAATTCAAAAAGAGCGGTTGAATGTATAATATAGAAAAATGTAAGCATAAGTATAAAATGCATACATATTTTGACTATGTATATATTTATTTATTTATTAATTTATTATTTATTCATTCATTATTTATTTATTCATTATTTATTTATTCATTATTTATTTATTAATTTATTTATTATTTATTTATTTATTTATACCATAGAACATAATTTTGAAGTCAGATTTTGGAAATAATAAAACTTTGTAATAATTTGTTTAAAAAATTGTTTAAATAAATTGTTTAAATAAATTAATTTTGCAAATCTAATCCAATATTTAAAATCAGCGACCCCAAAAACCATATATACAGCATTTACCTAATTTATTATGTGTTTTCTGTTAACTAAAATATTGCTGCATGACACAGCACGCGAGGCTTAGTCAGTAGAGTATAGGACTTTGGATCTAAACTCTTTTTCACTTGGGAGTTTACTCTCAACTTGAGAGTAAAATTCGAATGAAATCTCAATCGAAAGGTAATCACTCAAGTTGAGCGTAAATACTCAGAATGACAGTCCACTCTCAAGTTGAGGTTATGAAACCAGCCTAAAGTTGAGAGTCTGTAGTTAGATGTTTTAAACACTCAAATATTAAGTGTATTTTTAGTAAGGGCAGGGCTTAACTTTAGAATTAATCGAAATTATTTAACAATTGTAGGTTATTTTTATACTATCCACATGATAAATTTTGCTAAAAACTCCGCGCAATAGATTCTTTAATCATGTAAAGTCTATTGGCACCTAAATTAGTGGGTTCGCATTTCTACAACTCCTATAATACAAATTTCGTACCTAGTTCCAACGTACCTAGTTCCAAGAACGTTCCAAACTTCAATGACATACTTTAAGTTACATGTATTGATTTTTGCCGCATAGAGTATATTTCGATGCGAAAATTGCATCTTTCGTTAATGCTAATCAGTTGGTAAAGTGGCCATATGAATGCATTGCAAGGCAAAAGGCAATCGGCGACGTTAAAAATGGCGGTTGCCCCTTTAAAATTCCTAGGCATACTAATCTATAAAATACGGATACCAAGGCGTACGTTACGGCACCATATAGTTAAATAACATAAAAAGGAAGTTTCTGCTAGGCTAGTCTTGACTTTCTCCAGCACTGACCATACAACTTTAGCATAAGAACTGATAGGTGGCCCAACACTGTTGGTAAAGTAACCAATTTTTAACTACATAGAACTTCTTTAATGAAAATTCTTAATAGCTTCCGAAGCCCCGATATCCGATATATATATATATATATATATATATATATATATATATATATATATATATATATATATATATATATATATATATATATATAGGTAGATATATACATATATCTACTGAGAATCGAAACTTTCTTAAGGTGGCCACATTACCTGCACCCACCTTATATTAAAAAACCAACAATAAAAAAAGACCTACCGAGTGATGACCTTTAAATAAGCATGATTGTAATACTAACAAGGAGAATACCAACCCCGGGTTTTGATGAGGCTTTGGGAGGTGCTTTCTGGTACCTAAAAATGAAGCCTACCACCCTCAGTTTGTTCTAATCGGCCCTTGTATCAAGATATAAGCTATTTTCCTACGAATATATGTTATTAAACTGTTTTAATTTCATTAATTTTTTATACATTTTTAGTCATCATATTCAACTGTTACTAACTTAGGCTCAGATTAATATTTTTAACGCTACAAGTCTTAAATTAAAGATTTAAAGATCTTTCTATCTACTTTTATTATCTTTCAAGCTACTTTTTCTAGTGTCTATACATGTTCATTTAGAATCAATAGAAGAGGTACCTTTTTTTACTAAAATAACGTATATTCGAAGTAAAATAGCTTATATTTCGAATACAAGGGCCCAATAGAACAAACTAAGGGTGGTAGGCTTCATTTTTAGGTACCTGAAAGCCTCATCAGAATCCGAGTTCCGCAAGGTTGGTGTTCTCCTTGTAAGTTTATGCACCTAAAGTTACAAACCTGATGTCTAGGGCGACCAACGATAGATGGGAAAACAGCTCGTGGTGCATCATCTCCAGCGAATCCGGCTTTGCACATGCCAGAACCATTGTCTACCACAAGCGCGGCAACATCATCGTCACACATTTTGAACTATAGATATGATTTACTGCACCTAAAAAACATATTTAAAAGCTTAATCAACAAAGTCTTTTACTCATTTGTATTAAATAACTTATAAATAAATAAACGATGTCTAGATTTCGGAGCACACTCTTTAAATTTATGGTAAAGTGTAAAAACTAAAAATTTTAATAGTTTTTTTTTCTATGATTTCTAATTAATCATTGTACATCAAAAGAGAAAGAATATTGTCTGATACAAAAATTAATTTACTTTTTTGCTGTATGTTATTTTCTATATTGATTCTATACTTGGTTTGTGTTTGTACGCATGTTGAGACGGCCTGTACCTATACCCTTATAATCAAGAACGGTACCATTAATTATTATTGTTAATGTTAATATGATATTAACATTAGTAATTATTATAAGCAAAATAAATTAGTTAATACATTTAGGATATAAAAAAACGTAGTATTAATTAAAAGTGAGTTTTTTTTATAAGAAATCATTTGATTAATTATTTAATTATTGCGGAAATGATTCGGTTTTATATTTGTTAACTAAGATGATACGGCGGGGCCAACGTAATGGCTAAGAACGCGCGCGTGTGCATATACACACACGAGCGCGCAGACATACGAAAGCGTGTTCAGCGAGGAGCAACGAATTCGCGAATATTGGAAGAGTGGGGATTCGCGAATATCGTGAGAAGGAGGACGGGAGCGAGAGAGATGGAGAGAGTGGGCTCGGGTATATATCGGCGACGCACAGCCGAGCAAGCACTGAGTTTTCTCTGACCTCTCAAGCCGTGGCTAGCCAGCGAGCAGGCCTCGCGCTCGGGATACTATGGTGAACTCGGGCCACTTCTTGTGGTGAACACACGGTGATGTGGCGAATCCTCGCCTATCTACCGCGTGTAATCTCTCTCTTTCGCTTCCCTCTATCGTAACTCCACTCCTCTTTAATTGTACTTTTACCCTCAATAAAAAACCAAGTTCACACTAATAATTATAACTCATTTTTCCCCGCCTCCACCTATTATTCGGGTGCGCCGGACGTCCTTCAGTAGCCACTGGAGGGGGAAACGCGCTAACGAATTTCATAAAAGGCATAGCTCGTGGCGGCCAACGCGCTGCCCGAGACTACGTCTTCAGGGTTTTAGCCGAGAAAAGCGCGCGGGTGCCTTTCTCGGGGTTTTGACTGCTTGCCCGGCGGAGAGCTAACGCGCCCTCCTGCTGGTTCGAGTTAGCATACCAAAAACCAAAGTACAGTTGCACTTCTGCAGCTCCGACCTCGGCGGCTGCAGGAGCGTAACTATCAAGGGGAATCCAGGAAGAGGTTGTTTCTCACGCACTTCTTCGGGTCCGTACGCGAACCGCGTGTAACAAAAACACAACTGGAAAACGAACTCTCCTACGTTGGAGTAGAAGAACGGCTTAAGTCCATCACATTGGCGCCCGAGAACAGGGACTCGAGGAAAAAAACACGTAGAAACAGCCTTAAATGATTCCGGAATGGGACGGGACGTTCACAGAAACGCGTATACATTCGCGTATTACAGACACGCAAAAATTGATAAATCGGTTAATTAAGATTGATGAGGAGAGATGGGGAACGATATTAAGTCTTGACGAGGAAGTACGAAATTTAAAAACAGAGAATGATAATTTAAAGAATAAAATTGCACATCAGCGTCAATACATGCAAAATCTATGGAAGTCGTTAGATGAGGCGATACAAGTTGTCAAAAAATTAACGATAAAAACCGAAAAATTGAGTTGCCATCTGGGAATAGTTACAGGAAAAATGATAACAAAATTCGGGAAATTCGAAAAAATACAGCAGGAATAAGATGATAAGATCATTGAGCTCACGCGCCGTATAAATTCTTTAAAAATTGAATAAATTTAATGAAGGGAAAGTTCAATCCATTTTTTGCAAAACGAGCGAAAATTTAAATGATAGATGAAAAATTAGGTCATTAAAATTATAATTTCTGGCGGATATTTATATTAATAAAAATATATTATTTATAAAAATAAAATATTTTACAAGTATTTTTTTTTAATATTTTTTCTTATAAAAAAAAATACAAAATGCCGCAAAATAAAAGGTTATCGGGGGCGTTGATGACAGACATCGAGACGACAGCTCCCGTGGAGAGTCTCAATGATGAGCAACGTAAGCACCGCGATTGGGAAAAGGCAGTTTCCGAGGAATTAAAATGCCTAGATGTGAGACAGGACGAATTAGAAAGTAAAATTACTAATTTAGTTAAAACTCCGGATGGACTAGAGTCACCTCCTTTAAATACTTCACGTATTGAAGCGATAAATACCGATTTAGTTGCACGCATAAACGCACTGTCAGACTTGTTAAAAAAAACCCAATACGCGAGCACCGCAGAAACGCAGCGGGGCGCGAAACTAGAAGCGGCCGTGAAAGCCTTAGAAAATCGTGTCAAAATACTGGAAACGGAAAATGATAATTTAATAACGGAAAATACAGAGTTATATTCAAATTACGAGAAGTTGAGTAAACAATTTGAAGATAGTGATAGCGGGGGAGAATTGAAAAAATACTTAATCGCGCGATTAGATGAGGTATATGAGAAAAACGAACAGGCGGTTAAAAAACTCGAAAATTCGATCAACAAACACAATGCGGGGTGTGCCAGTTCGGCAGGGACCAGCGGAAGTGAAGCATCGAGAAAAATAAAATTAAATATACCTAAATTTAAGGGGTTACCCTCGGAAAGACCGATGAAATTTATATTTGAGTTAGAAAACTATTTTACATTAATACGGCCGGATGCCGATGAAACACTATGTGTAATTTCGCAGGCACTAATAGACGATGCTCATAACTGGTGGTACCTGCAGGAGGGCCAAATAAAAGATTACGACGATTTTTTAAACAAATTCAAAGAGAGGTACTGGAATTCGAATATGCGACGAGTGGCGAAAAGAAAAGTAGAGTTCGGGCAGTGGTATGCTTCAGCGTCCATGAATCGCGTAAATTACGCGATTTATATCCTGGGATTAACGAAAGAACTTGAACTCGAATTACCCGAGGAAGACCTGGTATTAAAAATCGGCGAGCATTTTGAGAGGAGTATCAGGTTAGCTATATCAGGGCAAATGGTAAAAGATAAAAATAGTCTATTGAAAATACTAGCAGAATACGACAGCGATTATCAACGCACAAAAGGCGACCGCGCGCCCGTTAACACGGTAGAAACGAAAAAATTCACGGGTAACGCGCCGAGCCAATCCGCGGCTCCTGTTGCAAATACGGAAGGTAAAAAATCTTGGCAAACGAAAAATATAAGTGCCATGCAAAATGCGAAACCAACCGAAAGTCAAAGAACCGGGAATAATACGTATAAAAATCCTAAAAAATGGGAAAACAACCAAACCAATAAGTGGAGAGATAAGAAAGATCAATCGGACATAAACGTGTTCGATATAGATATCAGCGATGTGCGAACCCCGGGAAACGGGGATTAGTTGCATCACGTAATTCGGATCTAGAAGTAAAAAATAGACGGGGCGCAACTGAGCAATTAAATGTAGCTTCTATAATAGAAGACCCGCGGAAAACATTATTATACGATGTAGAACCCGCTGGAGAAAATGCCGAAACCACGTGTTGTCCGGAAATTAGCATAAGCGTATACGGAAACGAAGTAAACGCGTTAATCGACACGGGGAGTGAAGTCACGGCGATTTCAGAAGAATTTTATTACACAAATATTGATAAACTTAAAGAATGCCCTACACTACCTATAAGTGGAAAAGTCATTAAAGGCGCCACGGGGGCAAAATCAGCGAGATTAAAGTTCCAAATACTGCTAACTATAACTATCGGAGGATTAGAGGCAAAATTAATAATTTTAGTAGTGCCAAAATTGGTAAAACCGTGTATCATCGGATATGACTCAATAAAAGCGTTAAAAATGCTAATTGACACGGTAAATCAAAACTTATTATTTCAAGTAAATCAAAAAGACGGTGTTATCGGTTACACAGATAGGCGGTTCGCGTCGAACGAATATACGTCTCTGTGCATCGAGCATGCAAATGAGTACCTCGAAAATGAGGTAGATCTCAGGAATCACTTCGACGAGGACGATGGAAAAGGTACGGAATCCCGCGAAGAATCGTACGATATCTCAGTAGAAGAAATCGACGATAAAGTAAATTTATGTGAAAATCTAAATGAATCACAAAAAACGGAATTAAAAGAAAAGAAAAGAATTACTTGTAAAATATAAAAAAGTGTTTGAAAAAAAACCCGGTTTGCTAACTACCTATGAGCACGAGCTAATTTTGAAGGACGATACACCCTTCTATACTAAGCCCTATCCTATACCACTAGCATATCGCGAGCAGGTAAAAAAGGAAATAAACCGAATGTTGGAGTTAGGAATCATTAGGCGCTCGACCAGCCCGTATATTAACCCAGTAGCCGTAGTTAAAAAAAAGGACGGTTCTGTGCGATTATGTGTAGACGCTCGAAAACTGAACGCGCGGCTTATTGATGATTACGAGGGGCCGCCAGGCGTTGAGGAGGTATTGCAAAGATGCGCGGGAAAGCCGATAACAAGTACCTCAGACTTCACGTGTAGTTATTGGCAGGTAAAGCTCGCGGAGTGGTGCAAAAAATATACGGCTTTTAAGTGTGATAATCACATTTATGAGCATAACGTGGTACCCTTTGGGATAAAAACTAGCGGATCAGCCTTAATTGGAGGACTAGATCAAACAACGTCAGATTTTGACGAATTTTTAGTATTGTTTGTGGACGACATGGTGATAAAATCAAAAAATTTCGAAACACACCTGTCGCACTTAGCTGCGCTTTATGAAAGACTCTTAGCCCATAATCTAAGATTAAATTTTAAAAAATCAAACTTTATGTGCGAGGAAATCGAATTTCTAGGCCACTTTATATCAGCACACGGAATCAGGCCGGATCCCGAGAAAATAAAAACCATAAAAAATTTTAAAAGACCCCGTAATGTAAAGGAGTTACAGAGTTTTTTGAGGTTTGTCAATTTTTACACTAAATTCGTAAAAAATTATTCGCACCACACAAAACTTTTGATTGAGCTGCTTAAAAAGGGTTCATTTTTTGATTGGACCGCAGTGCAACAAAGAGTTTTTAACAATATAAAAGAAATTTTTGATGAAAACATTATTTTAAAATACGCAGACCCAAAACGGCCTTACATACTTTCCACCGACTCTTCGGATTTTGCGTGCGCCGCGGCACTATCGCAATTAAATGACGAGGGTGAAGAAGAAGTGGTGTGTTTTGTAAGTAGAACTTTAAAAGGGAGCGAGGGCGCATACTTTACCACTGAGAAAGAAATGGTTGCATTAGTATGGGCATTAAAGAGATTGGACACGTTTTTACGGGGGGCAATAAATATTTACGTGAGGACAGATCATGAAGCTCTGGCCTTTTTAAAAACATGCAAGTACCGTAATGCCAGGTTACAAAGATGGAATTTAGCTATACAAGACTTTAATATCGACCCGGAATATATACCGGGCAAAGAAAACGTCGTCGCGGACTATCTAAGCCGCGTCACCGATTTAGAGCCGAACCGCGCGGAAAAAACTGAAATAATTATAGTCGCAGTGGTACAACAAAAGCCAAGCCCGGCGTTAATCAATTTGTGTAAAAATATGGATAAATTGCAAAGAAGTGAGCCGTACGCGTCTCAGATTATGGAAAAACTAAGGGCTGGGGACGCTAAAATAAAAAAGAAATTCGAAATTCGAGAAAATATATTATATAGAATTATGATTAATTGTGCAAAAATATATATACCAGAGGGGAACTTAAAACCACTTGTAACGGAGGTACACGTGATATATGGGCATGTGGGGCCGCGAAAAGTATATAAAATAATTTTAGAGCATTTTTACTCACGAAATTTACGAAAAAGGGTAGCTGAAATACTAAAAACGTGTGATACATGCCAAAAAACTAAATATTTAACGCAGCAATATGATAAAATCACGCAACCTATATTAACTAATAAACCGCGAGAAATGTTATCGATAGACTTTTTTGGTCCCTTACCCGTGTCGAGAGGTGGTGTAAAATACATTTTAACTACTATAGACGTATTCAGTAAATACGTAGTATTTTATCCTCTAAAAAAGGCGAACACGACAGCGGTAATTAGAAAATTAATGAATGATTACATACCAACTTATGGGAAACCGGAGGCAATAATATCAGACCATGGGACGCAGTTTACGAGCAAAAAATGGATTGATACATTAAAAAACGAGAGGATACGCATAATATATTCATCTATCAGACACCCTCAAAGTAACATAATCGAGCGCGTACACCGAGAATTGGCAAGGTTTTTACGCACTTTCGTAAAGGATAAACACGGCGGGTGGGCTCTGTATATTCGAAAAATTCAAAACATTATAAATGAAATCCCTCATGAAACGACGAACCAGCCACCTATCTTATTGCATATGGACCATAAGCCAACAAGGATATGGGAAAAATATTTAAAAGTACCACACGAGGACAACGATGTGTCCCGCGACAATAGAATATCACTGGCTCGCGACTATGCGCACAAATTCTTAAAGAATAGAGCAGCGAAACGGAATGCGAATAAAACACACTTTAAATTTAAAGACGGCGACAATGTGTTAGTGAAAGCTTTAAACGTATCGGATGCGGAGAACGGCAAAATAGCAAAATTTTTTTATGTTTTTGAAGGGCCATTTATCGTGCAACAAGCCGTGGGAATCGATACGTATTTACTTTACGACCCGGTATTAAAAAAAGAACGGGGAAAATTTCACTTGGCAAATTTAAAGCCGTATTACAGTGAGTAAGTAATCAAAAGAAAAATCTATTATTGAAACAAAAAATTGACAAATTAGATAAACAAGAATAAACTTCTATAGTATAAATTTGTTTTTGTTCACACGAAAATAATCATAAATTGGGCAAGTGAAATTTGATACCGTTAGGGTATTCTCTCTCTGGCGCGGTCAAATAAAATTTTCAAATTTTTTTTCAAAAATTCAAATTTTTTTGGTGGGGCAGTAGGGAGAGAGAAACACACAATAGAATAGAACAGGCTTAAGAGTTTATAAATTTTAGATTTAAACAAATGTAAAAGAGCATAACATGTAATTAAGCGAAAAACAAAAACACATATGTAAAACGAAATGTAATTATTTAAATAATGCAGAACAGAACATTATAAACAAAAAGAGGCACCGTGAAATTGGCCCAATACATAATTAAGGTATATGCATTATTAAAATAAATTAAGTAAACAAAGAGACAGTTGAACCATAAAATAATAGAATACAATAATTCAATGAGTGCACGTATATATTGGACACCACGTGTATACACGTATACGTGCAAACATAAATTAAAACAAATTATAAAATTAAAAATAAAAGAGGCACCGTGAAATCGGCCCCAAGAAAAAAGAATATGGTTCAAAATACTCTAAGAAAGCAATGTAGCGAGAAAGAATAGAATTAAAAGGTAGATAGAGATAGGGACAAGAAGAGAGCCAAATCGAAGAAACATGCGATGTTTTCGGAGAAACACAAGCAGGGAGGACCGCAGGTCCGGTACGCGCATGGGAGAATTCAAACGTAAACAAGGAGACGGTCGTGTGCAAAAGAGACCTAGCGCTGGGAAGCGGGTACCATAGGACGGTGCCATATAAAACGACACGCCTCTCCTGCGTACGCTTTAAATGCGCAAGGAAGGGAGGATTCCAGCGAGCCGAGGGACCTGCTCGATGGAACCCACCCGGAGGGCCAAAAGAGGACAAGCGGCTGGGCCCGGACACAATGTCGAAGCAGAAGGGAACGCAGGTGGCCGGAGACATGGAGAAATCCATACGGAAACACCGAGGGTGGGTGGAAGCCCGAATTTTACGGACCCACTCCAACGGACATCGAGCTTACTCCCGACCCGGAACCAACGCAAGCCCTAAAGAAGGGCCGAAAGAGGAAAAGGGGAATAACGCATCTACTACCATCTCCCACTGCGCTAAGCGACATGGAGAAAATCGCAACGGCCCAAAAGGCCTTACCAAGTCTAAGCGACGGCGAGGAATACGAGCCCCGAGCCATAGACCAACTGGAAGACAGTTCTTGGAAACTGCAGGCACGCCAAAACATCATAGCGAGGTACGCAAAATGTAGCACAAAACGAGGGAAAAGTAATAAAAAATTTCGGCTTTTTCGGGCATTAAAAAATAAAAAATATGCGTAAAACAGGCAAAAGACCAGGGAGGGACAGAGCGATGTCCAGGAGGGAAGTTCGACCGATAACCCCGAGCAAAACCCAATCTCAATGGCACCCGATATCGGAGGGTCGGACGTCGACCAAGTATTAGCAGGGCTAGAGGCCCCATGCCAACACCACCAATCGGACGACCTGATGGACGCCATCAACGACTTTGAAGAGTGGCTTCAACAAGTCGAAAATTAGGAATTTTATTTTTTTAATTTTTAATTATTTGTTATTTAGATTATTGTTTCATGTTTTTTTTATAGAATAAATAAAAACAGAATACGTTATCTGACGCGTTACTTTTTTATTAGGAGAGCGAGCCAGTAAAGGTATACGCCGCCTAGAAAGCAAAATAAAATTTTCAAATTTGGTTTCCAAAATTGAAACTTTTATTGGGGGGCACTGAGACGGCCTGTACCTATACCCTTATTATCAAGAACGGTACCATTAATTATTATTGTTAATGTTAATATGATATTAACATTAGTAATTATTATAAGCAAAATAAATTAGTTAATACATTTAGGATATAAAAAAACGTTGTATTAATTAAAAGTTAGTTTTTTTTATAAGAAATCATTTAATTAATTATTTAATTATTGCGGAAATGATTCGGTTTTATATTTGTTAATTAAGATGATACGGCGGGGCCAACGTAATGGCTAAGAACGCGCGCGTGTGCATATACACACACGAGCGCGCAGACATACGAAAGCGTGTTCAGCGAGGAGCAACGAATTCGCGAATATTGGAAGAGTGGGGATTCGCGAATATCGTGAGAAGGAGGACGGGAGCGAGAGAGATGGAGAGAGTGGGCTCGGGTATATATCGGCGACGCACAGCCGAGGAAGCACTGAGTTTTCTCTGACCTCTCAAGCCATGGCTAGCCAGCGAGCAGGCCTCGCGCTCGGGATACTAGGGTGAACTCGGGCCACTTCTTGTGGTGAACACACGGTGATGTGGCGAATCCTCGCCTATCTACCGCGTGTAATCTCTCTCTTTCGCTTCCCTCTATCGTAACTCCACTCCTCTTTAATTGTACTTTTACCCTCAATAAAAAACCAAGTTCACACTAATAATTATAACTCATTTTTCCCCGCCTCCACCTATTATTCGGGTGCGCCGGACGTCCTTCAGTAGCCACTGGAGGGGGAAACGCGCTAACGAATTTCATAAAAGGCATAGCTCGTGGCGGCCAACGCGCTGCCCGAGACTACGTCTTCAGGGTTTTACCCGAGAAAAGCGCGCGGGTGCCTTTCTCGGATTTTTGACTGCTTGCCCGGCGGAGAGCTAACGCGCCCTCCTGTTGGTTCGAGTTAGCATACCAAAAACCAAAGTACAGTTGCACTTCTGCAGCTCCGACCTCGGCGGCTGCAGGAGCGTAACTATCAAGGGGAATCCAGGAAGAGGTTGTTTCTCGCGCACTTCTTCGGGTCCGTACGTGAACCGCGTGTAACAAAAACACAACTGGAAAACGAACTCTCCTGCGTTGGAGTAGAAGAACGGCTTAAGTCCGTCACAATGTGTGTGTGTGTGTGTGTGTGTGTGTGTGTACGTGCATGTATATGTGTGTGTATGTGTGTTTGTGTGAGTGTTTATATGTGTGCGTATTAAACTATTACTATTATATCTGAAAAACAAATAATAATGAACAAATAAAATAAAATTGGGATAATATAATATTCGCTTTATGCGCCAAGTAAAGTGTGTATGGATCTCGTGAACTACGTGGTAACCGAATTTTGTATGAATACAACATTTTTTTAATTTCGGGGTTCCGATAATTGTTTAATGAAGGAATGGTTATTGGATAGCGATTTTTTACTCAACTAAATACTCATATAATTCTTCATTGTAAGATCGGAAACGATTTGATTTCTGTAATTGTTCATTTATTATACTGCGTGATTTAAAATTTTATTTTTAATAGCTGTTATAACTCAAAATTTATATTATATAACTCAAATTTTCTAACTACCTTGACTAATTGTCCCTAACTAAGTTACTAATAAAATTAACTAACACTTAACTAAATTATTAACAAAATTACATTTCGTACCACCTTGAACAAAACGCTGCCAACTGCTTTGGCACTATGCTTTCTCAAAAAGAATTTAATTTAGATTATTATATAAATACGGAAGAGCTGCGCAGTACCACCCACAATGATTATTTTCCTGTTTATTTATTTTCATTTAGTGATTTGTGCCCTACTGAAAAAGGAATATTTTTCAATAAACATATTATCGTATACATCTTATATCAGAGTGTCTTTAGTCAGCGATATGTCATAGATTCTAAAATCTATTTTTATCTATAAAATCAAATGAAATCTATGCCTATAAAAGATTGAATTATTGTGTTTTTCTGTCATTGCAAAAAAGTGCATAAGACACAAAAACGCATCATTTTTTAAAGTCACTGATTTACAAATCTTACTACTATTTAAAATATACTAGTTTACAAATTCCACCATCAAAATAGTATAAAAATTATGATCTATCTATGCTATATTATAGATAGATTCTGATTCAGTATTGCAAAAATAAATTATGTCATAATTAAATCATTTTAAACAAAATCACAAAATAAGAATATTTTTAATATAACATTATATTCGGATTTTTTTCCTGCAATATAATGCGTAAAGTTGGTTAGAAGGGTAGAATAATAAATCATATATAATAATACTTAATATCTACAAGAAAGAGCACAAAAATAAAGCTTAGACATGTCGTAATATCCAGGGTGAAAATGTATTGTTTAAATTTAATAATCTCTAATATATCAGAAGATTATGAACCAAATCGGCTCAAAAACATTCAGCTAATAACTTGATACCTAACAAATATTCTCTGAATTTTTCAAGACATTATATCAAGTATTACTCAAGTTATCGTTGTCCAAAAAAGTGCATTTTTTTGACATTTTATTTCTTTCTCAAAAAACAAACCGTCTTATTACCTAAAACTTTACAGGAATATACCTGTATATGAAACAAGTATTCTGTAAAAATTTCACTGACTTTTATCGTATAATTTTTGCGTAATAAATGTTGAAAAAATAAATTTTGTCACACAGTATAACAAATGAAAAACGATTCATATAAAATCGTTTATGGTCCGCAACTAAAGGATTTTATGAGTACTTTACTGTATAAAAAATTCGCTTCCCAAAAACCATTCCTGCATTGAGAAAATTTAAAAAACCGAAATTTGAAAATTCTTATATTTTGAAAAAAGGCCATAAAGAATAATTATTCAACCATTTTCGCTAAAACTTTCAAGCGCACACCGGGTATTGATAGCAAACATATGTGCAAAGTTTGGGAAAGTTATATCGCAGATTGAACGAATGGTGATATGCCAGATACTAACACACACACATCCACACACACGAGCGGGCGCACGCACGCACGCATGCACACAGGCACGCGCACACAGATATACACTAACTTCTACGTTCAAAAAACACAAAAAGAAATTTTCACCATCACAAAGCTTTCTCTTTGAGAAAGCAAAATGATTCGCCTTAAAGTAAGAAGATACAGGTTCTTGGTAAAGAAAAAACGATTTTTTTTATTTCTTTATACTAATTCTTAACTTTTTTTCTTAATAATGAAATAGGTTTCAGAAGAAAATTTAACTTTTTTATGCTGTTTTAATTTTTTTAAATATTTTCGTTTTTATCTAAAATTTAATGCTATTTAACATTTGCGCGACAATAGTATATTATGACACTGTTGTGGGAGATGGTTTTCTACCTTGCTCGAGGGTTTTCGCACGAGCGAAGCGAGTGAGAAAATCGAGCAAGGTAGAAAAACACCTCCCACAACAGTCTCATACGATATTTTATAGCACAACAACCTCAAAATCGACAATAAAGTTGGCATTTTGAGGTTAGTGTGCTATAAAGAAAGTTAAATAAGTACGCCCTAAGCAATGCTAAATGTTAGTAAAAGTCAAAACCTTATGTCAGTGGTGGACTAGAAAAATGTGTCCCATAAAACAAAAAAGGAATCATAAATAATTACGAATTAACTTTTATTTAATTATTACTACTATTTTACTTTAAAGTGATTTTTGTCAATTCTTTATTTTCATTACTTTGAGTTACGTTTTACGAACCAGATTTTCGTTTTTTGTTTTAAATAAATGGTAATCTACTTTTTAAATACATTTTTATAAATCTATGTTTTTATAAACCTATTGATAAAAACTTAAGTATAAAATTTGGTTCGGCAATAATTATAATAAAATACATGACCTTTTTGGAAATGGAAAATTAAAATCATAATTTAGCTATAGATTTTTTTTAAAAGCTGTAAAATTATACGTATATATATATATATATATATATATATATATATATATATATATATATATATATATATATATATATATATACATGTACAATTGGCGTCTCTGTCGTGCCTTAGAGGGCCAATGATCGTGGCGCTACGCGCAGGGTCTTCTATCACGCACTCCTTGCACCGAGCTTTCAACCGTGCGGACGTGTTCCTGCCTTGTGCTTCTTCGAGCTCATATAAATAAATCGTCTGTTTGAGTTCAACGAGTAATTCTGCCTTTTTAATTGCTTACCTCACCTACCATACAATCCTACAGGTTATGGGCCGGTAGCGTGAGGCTTCCACTGCGCAAAAACCAAAAAGTGTAAAGAGGAGAGTAGTGCCGGGACTTTTTGTGGTTCATTTTGCTCTATTTTATCGTGACATGAAGTGGTGCAAAATCGAGTCGTCGAAAGGCTGAGCTGGGGCACGCAGGAGAAGGGGAGTTTATTTTTTTTTCACTCGACTGTTTTCGTGTGTGAAAACTAAAATCGGGCGAGTGCAGCTCGAATTTCATTTTTCGCGAGAGCTTCGGAGTTGGCACTGCGACGAGCAACAGGTGCACGATAGCATCGAGTGGAAGGGACACAAAGATGGATGACACAACAGGGCAAAGTAAGTTATAAAAATAATTAAACCTATAAAGTAAAAGTGCGACTTGTTGTTAGAGCGCGAAAAAGAATCGAGTTAGTGGATAAAATCAAAAGTCGTGATAATCCGGGAAAAAGAAGTTGTCGGAACAAAATGGTCAACGCGGTCCTGAGAAAGCGCGCGTAAAACGATAAAACATGGCCGTGCTAGGAAAAGGCCGAGGTCAGAAATAGTGACGAGAGTGACCGTCATCGTACCTAGAGTTGCGAGTGTACATGCGGGAGAAAACGGGAACACTGGAGAGCAACGCGAGTCTACCAGAGACGAGAGTTAGAAAGAGAGAGAAAGCGTACAGCAGTGGCGCAGCGCTTAAAGCAAGCGGCAGCCACAGCAGCGAGAAGCTGTGCTGAGCGACGGAGAGAGATAGAGAGCGAAATAGAGTCACGGGGCGAGATGGATATAGGCTGCAGCAGCAGCGGCGCGGCATCCCGTTGCGACATTACGCATATTTAGCTCGCGATTTGAATACTTGATAGTATATAAAACAAAGAAGTGAATTAAAAAAAAAATAAAAAAAAAAAAGACTACTATTCTTTAAAATAGTTAACAAGTAAAGTAATTAATAAATTAGCCAGTTAAAATAGAGTTTAATAACAATGAGTAATTCGAGTGTATAAAAATTTATCAGTTCGAGAAATAACGAGAAACATGTAATATAAAACAAATGAGTTTGTTGTTGTATATATTCACAAGAGAGAGAGAGAGAGAGAGAGAGAGAGAGAGAGAGAGAGAGAGAGAGAGAGAGAGAGAGAGAAACAGTGTTTAAATGAATTTTTAATCACAAGCATTTGCTATTTTAGGGATCCCCGAGTAAATAAATAAATAAATAAAAGAATGAATTTTTTTGGCTGTTTCAGTGTGGTTTGAAATAATAACCTAAAATTTGCATGCAAGAGTATTGAAAAATTGAGTAATGAGTTTAGAGTAATTTCTTCTTATCTATCCTAGGCTCTGATCTGAAGAAAATGAGAGAAATCTTATGTCGAGAATGGCATCGAGTGGCCTCTACGGAGATCTACGAGCTTGGCCGAGTCGAGATCATGAGAGGAAAGGCTGGAGGCTTTTTCTTTATCATCTCAAGATTTGTGATTAAGAGATTTGGTGAAAACTTCACGCTGGAAGAAAAGCAGCTGATAAACGAAAACTGGCCAATAAATCAAGAGAAAATGTTATTTGAACCTCCACTACCTTTGAGAATGGACAATTCATCTGAACATACAGCAATGGCTCAGAAAATACACAGTAGCACACGGTCGAGTAAGCAAGAAACACCGAATGTTTTGCAAACTGAGTCAAGCAAAACAGTATCTCAGAGTGAAACATTATCTGAGTCATCACCTATGTCAGTAAAAGTTTTCAAGGAGTTCATGCAAACCTGGAGCAGTACATTGGAAGAAACTATAACCAAAAAGGTTATTCAAAACCTTTTGAACAATCCTCCTGTACAGTTGAGTACCCAGGTCACTGCCGCCCAAGTACATTCTGAGTCTGTAGTGGCCCAGAGTACACCTGATTTTGAAAATCAAATCGAGACTTCACAACAGAAGGAACAAAAAGGTGCATCCGTCGAGGATATTCAACCTGTTATTGATGAAGTTGGAGAAAATGAGAAAATGAAAGAAGAGAGGAAAGAAAATCTACTAGTAGATAAGGAAAAAGAAGAGGTTCCGAGCAAAGGCATAACAATTAGCAAGCCTGTAATTCTATCGGAGAAAAGAGTATCAATTGACATAGCTCGTCAACCTTTTACTCTCAAAAATCCGGAAGTTAATCAAACCCAAAGCGACTTCGAACAGCTAATGCAGTACGTGCTTAACATGGGCAGCCGAGAGGATGACAGGATAGAAAAATCTCCGACAACTAGTTCGTCTTCTCTAGAAGAAGGTCAAATTCGAGATAAAAATTATATTGAGATAGAGGACTGGGATGCTCCAGAGGGTAAGAGAAGAGTGAGAGTAGACTCCGTTGAAAACGTAAGTAAACAAACAAATAAATCTGAAAGTACTAAAATTCGAGATGAAAACAAAATTGATATAGACAAATATATTAATGAAAAAATTTCTGATTACATTAAAAACAATAATTTGGTTAACAAAAATGAAAACAATTTGGTGGATAAAATCAAAATCGAGGTTTCAAATAAAGATACAGGGGTGATCAGAAGTTACAAGTTATATTCGCAAACTAGATTCGAGATTTTTGAAGACTTCTTTTTATCTGAGTTAAAAACTAAAAAATTAGATTATGTGTTGAGTCCGGAAAAAAGTACACTGATAGAGAAACAAAAATTAAGTGATGATCAACACAAAGTCCGAGATATATTAATAAATCGAATTGATACTAAATATTATAATAGGATTGTAAAAATCACTGATCCTTATGAGATGTTTATGAAACTGAGAGAATATAAACTGATGGAAGCGAGAACAAACTCTGTGTTTGCTAAGAGAGAAATATATAATCTTAAATTCAAAACCGGAAAAGAGACTGTAGCTGAGTTTTTGAATATATTCGAAGAAAAAATCCAAACGTATGAAAATATTCCAAATGTAGAAAAATTAACCGATAAAGACAAACGAGACATTTTCTTACAGGCCATAATAGAAGCTTTTCCCAGCGCAAATGTTGCTGATTATTGGGCCAGACAAGGGGGAAAAGAACTAACATATTTGAATCTAAAAGATTTTGTCTTACAGGTTGAGTCTACAACCGCTAGGAAAGATCCTCCGGTATCATCTCTGTACGTTCGAGGACAAGGAGCCTTCAAGGCTCAAACACAAAAATCACGAGGCTTTGCTAACTCTGGAAATAGAGGCAGCAATTCCTTTTTGAGTAAATCACGCAGTTGTTATACCTGTGGGAAGCAAGGGCATATCAGCGAAAATTGTTTTAAAGATAGCAAAATCTTCTGCTACAATTGTAAAAGAGAAACAAATCACATCTCGTGAAACTGTCCTAAAAGGAAGCTGGATCAGAGAAAGGAGGAGAGTGGACCACCCACTAAAATCTCGAGGAGGAGCGAGTCTGATGACAGCCGAAATGTCCAACAGACACGAGTCTTCAGCTCATCACGAGATTCGAGGGGAGGACGAAGAGGCTTTCGAGGACGAGGTGGAGGACAACGTGGTCGAGGTCGCAGAAGCTCTGCTGCAAATAACAACAATACTGCTCTGGCAGCAATTGCTGAAGAGTATGAAGGTAACACAAATCATAATTATGTAAATCTATGTGAAAATGAAATAGGCGAAGCTTTTAGAGTAGGAAATAGTAAATCGAATGGATATTCGAGTGACATAATTGCTAAATTTATTGCTGATTCAGGAGCTACCGAGCACTTAAGTAATTCTAAATTATTTTTTAATAGTGTTAATGAGTCGAACAAAAGTTCAGTAAAATGTGTCAATAAAGAGAGTAAATTAAATACATCAGGCATAGGAGAAATCAAAGTTATTAATGATCATAACAATGAATTGGTTTTAAAAAACGTATTGTATTCGAGGGATCTAACGGAAAATCTATTATCATTGAGGCAATTTGTAGATAAAGGGATGAAAATATTTCTAGATAACAGAGGAATAAATATCTATGACCCTATTTCGCGTAAGAGTTTAATTCGAGGAATTTATGAGTCACCTTTCTGGATTATTAAGTTACAAATTAACAATGAAAATCAGAGTAATTCAAATCAAGTAAAATCATCAGCCATGATGGGAGCAACAACAGTAAACCATAACTACAATACTAGAAGTAAAAAGTATGTAAACAATGTACAAAATGAAGTGTTAAATTCGGATGAAAATTGTATAGAACCCATGAGTAAAGTAGTAAAATCGAGTGAAAACAAAATTGACAAAATTGTAGATATTGATAATAAAGAGGTAGAAATAACACCGGAATCTAAACATGAAAATATTATTGATGCATCGAGTAAAATATTTCTAGGAAGGAAAATTCACGTTTTGAATAATGAACAGGAGGAAAATGATAATTATGATATTACTTATGAAAATACAATAACTTCAAAACGGGAAATTTTGAGTAAGCCAATGCTTTGGCATATTAAATTAGGACACGTATCTAAACAATACTTAATTAATTTTGCCAGACTCAACCCAAATAAATTAAACATACAAGAGATATACAAGGACACAAGTGTGTCGGAATGCGAGATCTGTTTAATGACCAAAAGTTGTAAATTGCCATTTAAACAAATAAGAACTAGAGCTGTCAAACCTCTTCAGATCTTACATGCTGATACAATGGGTCCTATAAGCCCGACAGCCCATCCCAAGGAATACAGATTTGTCTTAGTCCTGATCGATGATTATTCGAGACTAGCAGCTGCTTATTCCATGAAAAAGAAAAACGAAGCTGCTAACTGGATTAAAGAATGTATCAAAAGTCTGAGAAATCTCTTGGGATATGATGAAAAATTCTGTTTCTTAAGGTGTGATAGAGGTACCGAATTTACCAGCAATGAAACGATAGAAGTAGTAAACAGTTTTGGAGCCGAGTTGCAATTAGCCTGTCCCGATACTCCGGAGCATAATGGAGTAGCTGAGCGTTTCAATCGCACTCTTGAGATGAGAGTGAGAGCAATGCTCTTCGATTCTGGACTGCCTCCGAGTATGTGGGATCTGGCTGTAAAAGCAGCCACCTATATATATAATCGAACTCCCCATAAATCAGTAGATATGAAGTGCCCAATTAATGAAATAAATCCCAAATATAAAATCGAGTTAGAGCAAATCAAAAGATTCGGATGCATAGGTTATGCCAGAATACCTAGAAACGTGGGAATTAAATTCGGAATTCAAGCCTTAAGAGGTTGTCTAGTTGGGTACATACAAACAGGTTTTGTTATATATGTACCAGAGCAACACAAGTTTTACGAAAATAGACATGTTAGATTTATAGAAAATTTCGTATATAAGGATATTATGTCCAAGAAGGATTTAGATATAGATCAAAAACAAGAGTTTGAAATTGTAACTGAACAAAACGACAGATCAGAAACAATGTCAAACGAACAATTACCTGCTTTGGAAACAGAGGGAGTCTCTGATGAACCTCCTGAAAAACGAAAGAGAGGTAGACCAAAGAAAAATACCACTGAGAAAGAAGTTTATTTCACTATGTCTAATGAACTTGAGAACATTGAAATTGATATTGCTAAAAGTGATTTTGCTTATCATGCGTTGCTAGCTAAAATTAATGATGATCCTCAAACTTATCGTGAAGCCATAAACTCTCCAGAAGGTGAAAAATGGAGGGAAGCTGTTCAAAACGAGTTGACTGCTCTTAAGAATAAGCAAGTTTATAGTGTGGTAGAAAAATCCAAAATTTATAACAAAAATCAAAGACCAAACTTAGTAAGTTCGAGATGGATTTTCAAAAGAAAAGTTGATGAGGTAGGCAATGTGAGACATAAAGGGAGATTGGTCACTAGAGGTTTCCAAGATAGAAAGGAGTATGATCTCCGAGAAACTTATGCTCCTGTATCTAGATTGTCCTTAGTTACTTTCCTTGCAATTGCAAATAAGTACAACTTAAAATTAAAGCAATTGGACATAGAAACAGCATTTTTATATGGTAACCTAGAGGAAGAAATTTATATGGAAATTCCAGAAGGAGTAATAGTAAACTCAGAAATTAGGAGAAAGTATGCGTGGAAACTAGAAAAATCTTTGTACGGTCTGAAAATAAGTCCAAAGAAATGGAATGATAGGTTTTCTGAAACCATGTATAATCTTGGTTTTGTATCACATGATTTCGATCCATGTCTATTTGTCAAGAGAGATAAAATTGATTTGACCTTCGCACTTTTGTATGTTGATGATATTTTACTAGCAAGTGAAGACTCTAAAAAATTAAATTCAGTAAGAGATTCTTTGAGCAGAGAATTTATTGTTAAAGACCTAGGTGATCCTAAGATTTTTCTGGGAATTAAAATTGATAGAGACTTTATTGAACAAATAATTAATTTGAGTCAAGAAAAATTTATAATAAACATGCTCAAACGTTTTGGTTTCGTGAAAACAAGACCTGTAACAACACCTATGCAAACACACCAAGCTGCAAATCAGGGTAGGAGAAATAGAGAGGACGACGATTACACAGACGCTCTTGGTGCAAACACTATATACAGAGGTGCCATAGAATCTTTACTGTATTTTGCAAATGCAACACGCCCTGATATATCATATGCCACAAATGTTTTGAGTAGGCATCAAGTAAACCCGATAGAGTCAGACTGGTTGATGGTTAAAAGAGTTTTTCAATACTTGTCTGGTACTAAACATTACAAATTAACATTTAAAGCCGAGACTGATAATATGTTTGCATATTCTGACGCTAGTTTATCTGACTGTAAAAATTCATTAACGACCTGCGGGTATGTAATTAAATTGTTTGGAGACTCGGTAAATTGGAGAACACACAAACAAAGTAGTGTGGCATTATCCACCTGTCAATCTGAGTATGTAGCAATGAGCGAAACGAGTCAAGAACTAATGTCAATGCACAATTCAATTAAATTTATGTTAAATCGAGATCTGTATCCGTTAAAGTTATATTGTGATAACTTGGCAGCACAAGTATGTGCCAAAACTACTGGTAATAACCGACTAAGACATATGGTAGAACGATGAGAACATTATGTTAAAGAATGTATAGAAAGAGACTACGTAGAAGTATCATGGGTGTCTTCTAAAGAACAACTTGCTGATATTTTTACGAAACCTCTACCTTTTAACTTGCATAAAAAATTAACTTCAGCAATTTTTAATATGTCAGGAAATTGATTCAATTTTGTATGTTTTCAGAGACTGAGGAGTTTGTTGAAGAAACAGAAATGTGGGACCATTAGAGTATAATTAATAAATAAACCATGGAGCCAAATCAAATGAAACTCAAGGCCAAAAAAAAAACGAGATTAAAGTCACATAGATATGGACTGTTATTTAGAATAAGTTGCGCAACGAAAAGTTCCTTTTAATTTATTGGAGATATTAAAATAAGTCTAATTTAAATCTATGTTTGTTTAAATGAAAATGTCTGTATAATCAAAGTTAATTAATAACAGAGACTTTATTGAGAGGGAGTGTAAAATTATACGTATAACTATATATATATATATATATATATACATGTACAATAGGCGTCTCTGTCGTGCCTTAGAGGGCCAATGATCGTGGCGCTACGCGCAGGGTCTTCTATCACGCACTCCTTGCACCGAGCTTTCAACCGTGCGGACGTGTTCCTGCCTTGTGCTTCTTCGAGCTCATATAAATAAATCGTCTGTTTGAGTTCAACGAGTAATTCTGCCTTTTTAATTGCTTACCTCACCTACCATACAATCCTACAAAAGCAAAAAAAATAATATTGCATAATAGATTTCTAAGTTTTACTTAAAAGAATACACGAATTCAAGCGGATCACAATTCACCGATGCCTGTGGCACAAAACGATATTCATAGTAATGTCCTTTTTTAATGTTTTCTGGCTGCACTAATATTTTAAGGGCGGTTTAGGGAGATCTTAACAAGTGCAAATATGTTCTTTTTACGTATTATTATGTACACAAAAAAGAAAAATATATTTATCAATGCTTAACAGATTTTGGGGTTTCATGCATCTTCTTCCCTTTAGGCAGTACCGGTAGGTAGCTAGTCAAAATAAGTGCACTTTTTATTTCTTATTTATTCACGAGATCTACTTAATAACAACTCCCTTACGATAAAAACCTGCATGTGAACCTGCGTGTCTGTGAACGTGAATATGAACATACATATAAACATGCACGTTAACATGCATGTACGTATGCATGTAAACCTGCATGTACACCTTCACGACAACATACGGTTCACGACAACATACGAATAGTTTTACATCGCTACAATTTTTTTACATTGACATGTTTACAAAATTTTTCTTCCAAAACAAGAAGAGTTATAAAAGTGGTTGATCTATATCAGGAAAAAATCCATCTACTCATAAACATGTGTATAGACGAGTAACGAATTTTAAAATATATTTTCAAAGTTTTGTAAGAAATATTACTAAAAATATACGGATAATTTAAGTTAACCTAAATAAAACTTTAAGATTTTGGAATAGGTCCTTTGGGTATTTTCGATTCATTTTACAGGTGAGAAATTCGTGACGGACTTGAGATTTGTAATAAGTCTGAATAGTCTTGCTTATTTGTACGTCAGATTCTACAATGTACGTAGGCGAGATGCAAATTGAACTACCAGCCTCGGCGCAACGGAGTTTACAGCGCAGTTTCTCGGGCCGTCGAATTAACCTCTGTATCAGTCTCTCATTGTTGTTTTAGCAGCATAGCGAGTCCGGGTCTCTTTGGATTATTCATTACTCAAGGTATCGTGTTATAATTTATTTTATCAGAGGAAAATTTTTCACTTATAGTAAGAGTGACAGTCTATTAAGAAATTCACTTCGGTTAAAATAAAATGTTTTCTCTTTTTTCTGTTTAAGAACTAAGTATGTACAATATGTTGCCGTATGTGTTCATAATAATTTTTTTTACTTTAACATTACAGCTCTTTTACATGCAGCTTGACTTGCATGTTTATATGCAGGATCGCATACAGAATCGCATGTACATGAGCATGCATGATCGCGTACAGGATCGCATGCATGTTCGTGTACAGGATCGCATGCAGACCTGCATACACGTTTCCGTAATGCGAGTATGTCTACAGATTTATATGCAGGTGTACATGCGAGTTTACATGCATGTTAACATGCATGTTTACACGCACGTTCACATGCAGGTTTTCTTCGTAAGGGAGAAGTTGTATAAATCAACTTACATCAAATAATGATTATACATTCTCATTAAGCAATTCTATTTATCACATGGAAGCTGATTTAACTCATCTTTTGATGTTAAATGAAACATTTTTTATTTTCATTTATTTATTACAACGCTCACATGCTCCAAATTCTTATTTACAAGCACTCAAATTATTCTTTAATTTTTTAATTAATAATCTGCCAAATATGAGCGAATTCTGAACCGTCAGTGTTATACAATGAAGAGTTGAAAGAGAAAGATGTGCGATTTATGAAAATTGAAATGTTTATAACTTTTTTCATGCTCCAAAAGTTCACCGAAATTTAATTCGGTAATTTTTAAACTAAAATCTACTCATACGTTAAATTTGTCTTACCGGTAATACTACCTTAAGACTACATTGTAGAATTTAAACTTCTTGACATACTTTTTTACAGTTTTAAGGACTTAATAATATAAATAAATTTCATATATCCTTAAAACCGTAAATAGTACATTATGCATCAAGGGAGTAAAGTGGGCAATGGGGGAGTCTTGTTCGAACTACCGAACCGAGCAGACGTGTCTCTCCGGTGACAGTGTCAACAAATCGAGACAACGTGTGCCCGCACACCTTTGATTCATAGTAGAAACGTTTGATAACCGCGCCTTGTGATAATTATAGTGACACAGCCTTCGAACTGCAAACGCAGTTTGAAGGGCTGTTTAAAATGAGTGCAACTGCTTCTGGCAACAGGGGCAATGGCTCTAACGAAAATCAAAGTTCTTATCAACGTACCTTAACACAAACCTTTGCCAATGCTGTAAACTCTCGACCGAAAGATGCACAAGCAGTTATTTTAGACTCGATTGAAGGGCTAACTATAGATGATTATATTGACGGAATAGAAACGTTAATCTCTACGAGTGAAATAAAGTACATATCAAAAATTTCCGGCGGACGAGTGTGTGTATACCTTACTAATAATTCGCTGGTAGACAAACTAGCAGGAAAAACCGTACAAGTGAAAGAGTTTAAGCTCGCCGTTCGACCGTTTATAGAAAAAAATAAAAGAGTGGTGATTTCTAATGTACGACCATCCATTCCCAACGATGTATTATTAGACGCCCTGAAAATCAAAGGAATTTCCCCAGTCTCTCGAATAAGAGACATAAGAGCCGGCGTAACCAAACCCGGCCGCTCACACATTCTTTCGTTTAGACGACAAGTTTACATCAAAGACGAAGACGAGCGTCTCCTTCCAGACTCGCTACAGATCAATCACGATGATACAAATTACTGGGTTTACTTAAGCACTGATTCAACATGCTGCTTTGTTTGCAAACAAACAGGACACGTAGCCAAATTATGTCCACAAATTCTACCTGCAAATATACCCATCGAAATAGATACACAAAATAACGAGGAAACGCTGACTACCGATGAAATTCCAATGACTCCAGAAAAAGAAGATACTCTAAAGAAAAGTACAAAAAGGCCTCCACCACCATCTACATCATCTGGAAGCGACATCAAGGCCAATATAGCTTTACAGAAGGACCAGAAACTCAACCAAAAAAGTACTTACAAAGAAACTGATGACTTCACAAAACCTAAAATCAAAAAAGCTAAAAAGATAAAATCAGACACACAGACACAAAACTTCGTACAGACAGTAACACAGAACTTAGAAAAACCATTAGAACCAGCAAAAAATCTTATCGAAGATCAATCAAACAACTATGCTTTAGATTACAATTCATTCAAATCATTTCTATAAAATACTTTCGGCCAATCAAATATAGTAAGTATAGCAAATAAATATACTAAAGATACTGAAGGTTTAGTCAGAGAGATTGATGCAGTCTACAAGATACTAGAAGATAGCGCTTTAAAGGCAAGACTTACAAGAATAAAAAAAAAACTTTCGAAGCAAAAAGTCGCAGATTTAGAATCAGAATCAGAACACTCTACTTCATCCACTTTCTGATAAATTAAACTTAATAAAAATTTATAATGTCTAAGTGTATTACAAAAGACTTAAAAATTGTTTTTTGGAACTCTAAAAGTATTATACAAAGAAAAGAAGAACTCCCGAAAATTCTCGCAGACTTGGACATATTCGTATGCGTTGAGTCCTGGCTCTCAAAAACAGATCCTCGGAAGAAAATTTTTCATTTTCCGGAATTCAAAACATTCCGAAAAGATCGACTATACTCAACAGGTGGAGGGCTTCTCATACTGGTACGCAACAACCTAGCTTTCACCGAACTAACCCATCTAAATTGTACAGACAGAGAAACGGAAATAGCAGGTATAAACATCACCAATGTAAAACCGGAAATCAATATTATTGTTTGTTATAGAGCGCCCGGTAAAACTTTAACACAAGGGCAATGGGACGAGATTTTTGGCAATGTAGAAACAAACAAATCTACGATTTTTATGGGCGACTTTAACGCTCACCATAAAAACTATAACTGTAAAAATAGCGATGCCAATGGAGAAAGACTCTTAAATAGTTATTTTAATGCCAATTTGTTTTTACATAACCCAAAATCTACTACATATGTCCAGCCCTATAATAATGTTACTTCAAATTTAGATCTAATATTTTCATCTATAGATATTTCCGATAAAATAAATGTAAATATAAATGATGACCATTATCGTTAAGTAGTTTAAGTAAAAAATATGTATGGAACACTTGTAAAGTCCTAAAAAATAAATGGGTTAAAATAAAGCCTTCTCACACACCTGAAAACCACCAAACAAAAGAAAAAGTAAACATAGCCTTAGACAAGATCAGTCCCCCCTGGGTTGCAACTAATCCTGAATATATACCTGTTTGCGCTGAAAATGAATTTTTAAATTCAACATTTGATTTCGTAGAGTTTAATATCGCGCTTAAAGACAAAAAAAACACTCAGCTCCTGGCCTCGACGGGATTGACTATGAAGTACTTAAAAATCTACCTGTAAAATATAAATTAATTCTATTGGATATTTACAACGAAATGTATATAACAAATAACTATCCGATTGACTGGAAAAGTTCATATACACATTTTATAAATAAGTCCGACGGAAAAAATGTAAGGCCAATATCTCTATCATCCTGTTTATGTAAACTCTTCGAAACAATGCTTAAGAACAAATTACAATGGTGGGTAGAATATAATAATATTCTACCCAAAAGTCAAACAGGTTTCAGGAAAGGTCAATCGACTATCGATAATCTAACCAACTTGACATTAAACATCGAAGATGCATTTAGCAAAAAAAAAGATCTCCTCGCCGCATTTCTAGACGTATGCGGAGCATTTGATAATGTAAATATCGAAATACTGATACAAATGCTAGCCAAGATCGGATGTCCAGCCAACTTGGTTAGATTTGTACATTTTTTAACTTACGAAAGAACAATATTCACTGATAACACCGGGAATGAGCCGAGAATAATTTATAAAGGCGTCCCACAAGGAGGAGTCCTCAGTCCTCTTTTGTTTTGTATATATGTATCCAAAATTACTAACAACATACCAAAAAGCATTACAATATCCCAATTTGCCGACGATATTGCACTATATTGTAAAAGAGCTAATTGCAAAAAGCTACTGGAAAAATCTATTTGTATTATAAGCGAAAACTTAGAAAAACTAGGACTTGAACTTGCTCCTCAGAAAACGATTTTCATACATTTCAACAAACGAAATATAAAACCAGGCCAATCTGAAATAAAAGTAAAAGACACAATCATTAAGTCGAGCGAGAAAGCAAGATTTCTAGGTATAATTTTTGATTATAAGGCCTCATTCAAAGATCAAGTAGACGAAGTACAAAAAAAATGTTTGAGAGCTATTAATATAATTAAATTTCTCAGAGGCACATGGTGGGGATCAGACCCAGAAACTTTAGTTATATTATACAAAAGTTTTATTCGATCAATTATTGATTACGGTTGTTTCGTGTATTTTCCAACTCAAACACAACAAATAGAAAAGTTTGAAAAAATTCAATACGCCGCAATACGGCTTGCCCTTGGATTCAGAAACAGCACACCTACTAATATCCTTTTATCAGAATCTAAACTCCACCTTGTACAAGAACGAACGCGATTTCTATGTAGCAGTTACCTAAATAAAATATACTCCAATAAAAAATTTTTAGTCTACGACACCATAGTTCAGTTCAAAAAATCTATAAACAACAAAAAAAGGAAACTCAAATTAAATAAAAGAATATTACATGAATGCATCGAAAATGTAACCGAAAGCCTTAATTATATCTACTCCGAAAATCACTATAATATATATACGTACCACTATAAAGTTCTCACTATAAATGTAAATGTAAACATAGATTTCGGTAGATCCTTGAAAGAAATTAAAGATCCAAATATACCAATCAATAATTTAATTATACAAGAAAACTGTAACGTCTTTTATACAGACGGCAGTAAATCAGACTCATACCCCTCTGTTGGAAGCGCATGCATTTGCAGCGAACTTAAAGAATCTATAACAAGAAGTACAGACAAAAATGCATCTATTTTCACTGCTGAATGCTTAGGCTTAAGTGATGCTGTAGACCTCGCTCTTAAACATTCGAATCGAAATGCTCTCATTTTTACAGATTCTATCAGTGCACTTATCGCACTAAAAAACCCTAAATTCAACATTAGAACAAATCCTTATATACTAGAAATTCGAAAAAAAATTCAAGATTATTGTCAAAAAACGTCAAATAAAAATCAAATTAAATTTTACTGGATACCAGCACATACAGGCATTCGCGGAAATGAGACGGCTGACAAGCTGGCTAAGGCTGCAGCATCACTGAATGTAGATAACTCACGAAAAATCCCCTTCACAGATCTAAAGGAAACATATAAAGCTTTATCCTTAGAAAAAACCAAAGAGAAATGTGCTCAAGAAAGTGTAAATAAAGGCACAGACTATTTTAAAAACTACTATGAGCCTAAATCAAAACCATGGTACTCAAACAAAAATCTACCACGTGAAATTATAGTAACCATAAATAGATGCAGGTCCAATCACTATAATCTTGCTTTCTCGCTCCATCGTATAGGTGTAGTAAAAGACGCAAAATGTCAATGCGGAAACGATGTAGAAGATCTAAATCATGTATTGTGGCAATGTCCGAAATATGATCAGCAACGTACCGAATTTTGTAAAAACCTACACAAAATAAACTATCACCTTCCTTTATCAAGCGCCGTACTACTACATAAACCAAAAAATGACACTTGTAACATATTGTACTCCTTTTTGAAAAAATGTAATCTAATGATCTGATATGTCAAAAAAAGTATCGCTAAATATATAGTAATATAAGTGCGCAAACCTTTGTATCAGCAAAATAATCTCTTACAGAGATTGCAATTGCTTAAATAAAAAAAATAAAAAAAAAGTGGGCATTGTACGCACTGTGTGACGTTGCCGACCGAGCGAAGCGAGGTCGGCATTTCACACAGTGCATGCTTGCCTACTGTTCTCCAGAGGTGCGTATACTACTTTTCACCACACCCCCGTAAAGAAATGACTGTACGCATCTCAGCAGGCCGTACAGTACCCCATGCTCTGCCTAGAAGTAAAGTGACTTGTGTACGCGCGACGCGCTGTGTTACCGCTCGAGACGCAGTCGAGAGCGGAAAAAGGCGCATCGCGCATGCGCAAGTCACTTTATTCCCTAGGCAGTCCATTCGGTAATGTACGGCCTGCTGAGAGGGCGTACAGTCAGCACTTTACGCGCAGTGTGGTGAAAAAAGTATTATATATCCAAATGCGTGATTCTCTAGGAAAACGAGATAAAAAATAAATCATTTTTTATTCTTTGATAAAAATGTTCTCCTTGGTATCTAGAATGTACGTAAATTTTTTCAGATTTTTTGAAACCCTTAGGTTTAAAGTTGATCAAGGTCATGGTAGTTGGTGTCATGACGTTTTGCTTGAAAACAAGGCAAACTTTACTCCAATGTTGAGCAAAATTCGCTTAAAATTTGGAGCATTCAGCAGTTAGGCACTTCTTTTTTTTATTTTTATTTCTTGAGGTATAAGCACCAGGCTACGTCCTCATATTTTAGGCACTTTTTGTCTTTGAGTTGTGCAGATTTTACTCATTACAAAACAAATACCCCTTCAACTTTTTTTAAAATTTTTATATTTTGTTTATTGGTTATTTATAGTCGCATCAACTACTATGGTTATTATTTTAATCGTGGCTAGAATTTTTGAGTCTTTCTTTGCAAGCGTTATGTTTAATCGGTTTGAATACATGTAATGATCAAACAGTATTAAAATTTAATCTTTTTAATGCAGAATAATCCTTATCCTGTTTAATATGAGTTTTTAATAGGTTTTTATACTACTGTAATTAGTTTTAATACACGTGATGAAACTACGAGTTTATACTTTAATCGGTTTCAATTCTGAATAATCTTATCCTATTAAATACAATTTATTTAAACCGTTTTAACGTTATTCCAATCACTTTTAATACATGCTATTTATCTGCATGGATGAACTTTAATCTTTTTTAATCCACAAAATCCATATAATCTTTAATACGAATTTTCTGGATTATTTGAAGAATTTTTAATGAATTTTAAAACTATATGTCAAGAAATCCATTTTAATTGTACTCTTTTCAATAGGGTATAATGTCATTATCTGCTTATATTTTAATAATTTTCAATATTTAAAATGTTTATCGGACTTATCCACTTTGAAGGAGTAATTCAAGTCTCGGACTACATATTATTCACTTATAATCTAAACTAATCGTGATCTTATTTAGTGCCCATTTTTCCAATTAAATTTAATCCTATTTAATTGGTTTTATGTAACATGTGGAGTTATTCGTTTTAATACCTTAAATCCGTATTTTGATTAATCGGTTCAAATATGAAATAATTAGGAGAATTAATAATACGTGAAAAATAATCGGAATTAATCCATTTTAATCAGCGCATTAATTTCAGAATAGAGTATAATAATACTATTTAATCGGTATTAATACGTATACACCAAATATAATTTAATTGGCATTAATACTTTATATTACGGTTAAAATTTTATCCGTTTTAATAGTATACAATATACTTCAAAATAATCGGTTTTTAGCGGATTTATTCTAATAGGTTAATACATTGTCGTCAAATGATTTTGCATATATAAATTATTCTATCAAATTCTATCCGATTCTGTCCAATACTTTCCAATTGCGCCTGAAAACGGTAAAACACTTAGAGAATCAGAATTCATCCTATTCTATTCGGTCTTGTACACATTTTTAATTTACAATCAAGGACTTTTCAATCGTCAAATGATTTTGGTTGTAATGTATACATATATGAACTAAGTGCAACTCGAGTTTCATTTATTTTTCGATTTTATCTGGTTCAATCAATATTTTTGAATTTTAAATTATTTTTGTACACCCGCATTATTTTAGAATAAAACTCGAGTACAAGTCAAATTAGGACATCCTTATTGGACATCAACACCTGATCAGGATACCTGATCACGATGCTGAAGCTAATTTTCATATCAGGTCCTGATCAAGAGTCTCTAATTAGGGATATCCCGAGCATATACTGAGCAGGTCCTGATCAGGATATTATAATACGATTTCAAAGAGAAAACTATTTCTTTAACCCTTTCCAATTTATTTTCATATCTATGTGGCGTTTGTGAGATCCCGTGTTGATAAATCGCTAATATAAATGGATATAAGAAATATTTACTTTTTAAAAAAAATTTATAAGTAGGAAACAATAATTAATAGATCAAAACAACATTTGGTTAAAAAAGAAATTTGATGTATGACATAATATTATTTGTTTAAAGAGGTTATTATTTTTATAAATTTCTTTAACGTGACCACAATTCCAACTGAAGCTAGTTATATTTAAGAATATAGACATAATGGCTGATAATAATTACTGTTCAGCTATATACTTAATTCCGTACAAACATTAAGAATTTATTTGTATTACACATTTAGATCATTAAAGAAATATGTACTTACTTCTTGTTACCATTTGAAATCGTATTATATCTTAATCAGGGACCCTTGGCAAGAACCTGACAGGAAAAGCGTCACTATCCTGATTAAGGCCTGATCAGTCTGATAGGGATCCTAATCAGGGTCTAACAGCGCCTTACGTATTTCTCTACTCGGGAAAAAGATATAACTTTTTAAATTTAATATAAACGTTTAAAATTGTTATAATTTTTAATAAAAATGCGAAAATTAGAAATCATTTATTGGCTATACATATATTAGAAAAATCATTTAGAAGTAGTAGGTAATAAATATTTGTTTTGTGAAAAATTCATACACTATTGTGTATTTACTAATATTTCTTTATAATTTTATTTCAGTGAATACGATTGTTATTAGTCAAAAAGAATGTTTTGAAAAATACAGATTACTGGAAGACATATAACGTAGAACAAAATTTGTAAGTATTGTAGCATTAAAAATATTGGAACATCGTGAAAAAATCGAAAATCCCAAAATACACATTTGTTAAAAAATTACAATAAAATCTATTTTATTTTTCGATTTTCGATTTTTATTTAGTATTTGGACATTCTTTACTGCCAATTAAACCATTTCTCTAAATTTCGTATATTTTTGTAGAATACCGGAGATTAGAATGAGAAATTCGGTAAAGAACTCTTTTTTACCGGCGCCCTACTTGCAATACTAATGCCAAAATATTTTATTTCAAATGTACCGATTTTAAGAAAATATATTTTTAGACCATCGCTGTGGGTATTTATTATATTATTACGAAATATAAAAATATTTTCAGGACTAGTAAATGTAGATTATAAGTCAGATTTTTTTAATTTATTTTAAAGTTCTTCCGTAGCGGAGCGTTTAAAGCGTTGGAGTTTCACGTAGCGGTCGTCGGTTCGATCCCCAGTCACGTCAACATTTTTTAATTGTTTTATTCTTTCAAATACAGTCATTAAATAATTTTAAGAGGTTATATCCCCCAAATTTTTTTGTTTTTTTCCATTTTTTTTATTGGCTTAAATCTTGCCAAAACAATCCTAGAATCAAAATCTACAACACCCAAGTACCGATTTAAACTCAAAATTTTTTTAAATTAATTTTTTTCAAACAGCTTTGATGCTCCAAAATCACAATTTTCGATTATTTTAGCGATGCTCGTTTTTTTGAATTTCGCGGCTTTGGAAATTAGTAGAAGTTACCTACGATCGATATCGTGTTTTAAATTTGAATTATAGAGGTCGCTACATGAAATTACGACGGTTACAGCGTCTTTACAGCACGTGTTTACTCACACTTGCCCTGTGTTTAGTCGATCAGCCGTTCTCGTTGTTTACGTTGTTATTTTGAGTTTTGCTTTACTTTTTAACTGTGAATTATATTTACAAGTACTTAATTATGAATGAAAAGGTGTACAGTGGCCGCAAAGGCAGTAAAACAAGAAGTACAAGTACAAAACGGAGTAAAATTAGTAATCGACGCCCGCCTAACCGCCATTCGTTCGAAGGCGATTCGGAGCACGTTAGTACCTCGGCTAAGAAATTGAAAACTACTGATTTAGACCGTGACCGCGATGTTGATAATAATTTCGGCTACTGTATCATCAATTTTTTTGCTGTATTTACTGCTCTTTCTGAATTAGTAGTATGCAAAAAATGTAATGGTGACGTGCGGTTTTTAGAGTCGAACAAGCGTGGACTAGGCTTCAAAATTATTGTGTTTTGTTCGAACTGTGGTGATGCTGATATTAACAGCTGTCATGTAATAAATGGTCGTGCTTATGAGATATTAGCTATGCGCATCATAGGCATAGGCATCAACGGTATTAAAAAGTTCTGCTCTATGATGGATCTTGCAAAGCCGGTTTTTCAAACAACTTACAGTAAGATCATATCTAATATCGCCACTGCTACTTCATCTGTTCGAATTATATCTATGAAAAAATCAGCGATTAAAGAAAAAGAAATTTCTATCGAACGAGGTGAAAAAGAAGGTCTCACGGTGTCAGGCGATGGATCTTGGCGAAAGAGAGGGTTTACGTCTTTGTTCGGATTGGTGACTTTGATTGGTTGGTACACTGGCAAGGTATTGGATGTGTGTGTAAAATCTAAGTACTGTAAAGTGTGTGAATATTGACAAAAAAAGAAGGTACTGCTGAATACGAAGAGGTATACCCTTCACACAAACAGAACTGTGATGCCAACCATGAAGGTAGTGCCGGGAAAATGGAGATCGACGCAGTTATAGAAATGTTCAAACGCTCAGAAAAACTTCATAATATCAAATATTTGAAATATATCGGCGACGGCCATTCAAAAACATATAAAGGTATAGTCGACTCAAAACCTTATATAGATTTCATCGTCGAAAAAAAAGAATGTGTCGGGGACGTTCAGAAGCGCATGGGAACGCGTTAGCGCAATTTGAAAAAAACAACGAAAGGTCTTGGCGGCCGAGGAAAGTTGACCGGAAAGTTAATTGATGAACTTTCTATTTATTACGGACTTGCTATTAGGAGAAACTACGATTCAGTCGAAAAAATGCGGAATGAAATTTGGGCAACGTTACTTCATAAAATGTCGAGGAAGGAGAATACACAGCACGAGAAGTGTCCCGTTGGAGTAGACTCTTGGTGTTCTTGGCAGCGCAGTACATTGCTTGGTACACTTGCAACGTACGAGCACAAGAGTCCCATGCATGAGGATGTTTTTAACGCAATAAAACCCATTTATAATGAACTCAGCTCCGACAACCTTCTGTCACGCTGCTTGGGTGCGTAAACTCAGAACAATAACGAGTCGTTTAATGCTGTAGTGTGGTCAATTACTCCAAAGACGGTGTCAAGCGGTAAGACTATAGTTGTCATTGCGACTGACGTAGCCGTTATTATCTTCAATGACGGCTTCTCGGGTCTGTTTTGCCGTTTAGGATGCTCTTGGGTTGACTGTTGGACCAAACATGTACGAGTTTTGCGTGGAAACGGACGCCAATCGCGTCAAAACCGCTGAGCATCGTATGTCCGATATCGCGAAAGAGGCCAGGCGCAGCATTACATCAGGCAAAAAAAAAGAAGAAGAGGAAATGAAGGCCCTGGAAGGACAATTATATGGTGCAGGGATATCAGACTGAAGGAAAAAAAATTATTATGGACTATATTTTTGCAATTCTTAAGATTTATAGCATTTTGAAACTTAAAACGCGTTTTTCTCGAAACCATGTTTTCAAAATTGGCAAGCAGTAGAACTCAAAAAGTTTACATCCGATTGACTTAAAATTTTAACAGTAGCTTCATTGTTTGATTAGCTAGTGAAGTACACACGATTTTAGCGATTAATTAACAAGAAAAAAAGTTATAAACAATTCAAGTCGATTTTTTTGTCAAAAACACGATTTTTTGTTAAAACAATCGCTATTTTGCGAAAAAAAATTCTAAAAATATAATCATGTGTACTTCACTAGCAAAACTCATGTAGATAATAGAATATTTTTTTTTGTTATAAGTGGAGTTGGACGAGACTTGTACTGCTCGCCGCGGAAAACCTTTTTGAAAAAGCAGTTCACGGTAATCACTGCACAGCCGCCATTTTCTAAAAAAAATATCAATAAAAATTTTTTTCTCTTCTTCAAGAGTTGCTTAATCCAATGTTATATTATTTGTATACCTTTAATCTCAAATGTCCTTTAAAAAAAATAATTAACAAAGCCTTGTTTTTTAGAGCATAAGAGGAATATAACCCCTTAATACAAAAAATTGTTTCAAATAAATATAAGACAATATATATAAAAATTAAATGCAAAAATCTAAGTAATAGAAATTTATAAACCAATATCAATAAAAAAATTAGATTGGATTATGTTATTTAATCGACAAAATGGATAAAAGAAAAGATTAAACCAGATTAAAATAAATTTAAAAAAGTGTTACATCCGATTAAATTAAATGACATAACATTAGATCCGATTAATATAATATTCCGTAATATCCGATCAAATCGTATTTAAAAAGAAAAAAATCGAATACGTTTCAATCGGACCGCTAAATTGCTTTTCTAATAGTTTTTTAATCGGGTTTATACGTAAAGAATAGGATTTAATACGTTTTAATACAAAGGTCTCCAACTTATACCATGAAAATTAATCCGTTTTAATGTAGAAATTCAGAAGTGCAATTTCCTATTCCCCCGGATTACATTTTTTAATACATTCTAATCCGATATTTGTATCAAGGAAGCCCAAGTACCTTTGGTCTTCGGCTCCATTTCGAGTATCTACCCCAGGGAGACTAGGTATAGGTATATAGATTATATATAGTCTCCACAGTGGTCTACGCACAGTGTATAAGCACTGCTCCTAGTACTCTAGAGTCTGCACGTGCTTGTGTTACTGTCCTTATATTAGTAGTTTGAGGAGCAGACACTTCTGTTAAGCACTGAGTTTACTAGCAGTGAGATGGTCTTGTGTATTAGTTATTCCAAGAACTTTCGGTGTTAGATTGTAAGTGTAGGGTACATTTTTTCCATGTCTGGCATTTTGTATTTTTTTGTCGGTTTCCTGAGTACAAATATCACCGAAAATACGAGATGAAAAAATCTGAATTTTGGGTAGGATTCGAATCTGCGACCACTTGAGCAGCCTTGATTCAGAAACCAAGTGCATCGCCAACTAAGCCAACTGTCTCGGAACTATATGCACTCTTTATTTTTTACTTTATTTCCCGCAAATTTTACTTTATTTCCCGCAATTTTACTTTATTTCCCGCAAATTTACTTTATTCCTGCAAATGTATAAGAGGGAATAATACGTCGCTTTTACCTCTCTTTCCAGGTGAATAAAGTGGCCATTATAATTAAGCCGGGAATAAACGTTTTTATTTACACTTAATAAACTAACTATCATTTAAAAAATTGATTTTGTAGTAGACTTAAATATTTTATTTAAAATTATTTTATGAAATATCATTATATAAGAGGAAGCGACCAAATGGCTGCTACTAATGATGACGTGACTCTATTATTCTACGATCTTTATAATATCCAAAATTAAAAGACCTCGCCCATAATCTTAAAATTCTGACAAAGAAAAACGATTGGCTGTTCGATAAAGGTGCGAAAATTATAGTCATTTGAATTTCGAATATCGTTACATTTATTTATATTCAAAGAGAACGTTGATAAATCACTTTTTGCATTATTTATAAATTGGGGTACTATTATTGAGATTACTTTTTAAAATATATTCATTATTTTCATATTTCTAACCTCAAAATTCAATATTAGTTGTAACTATAAATTTGATTTTAGAAATGATCTAAACCTAAGATAAAAAGTATTTATATAATAAAAACACGGAAAGAATTAAAAAGAGACGAGCGAAGCGTGTAAAATCTACCTTGGTCCTCCTAAATTATCGTATTTTTCACCTGTTGTGATAGAATTCCGCTACCTGTAAGTAGATAGATTTTATAAACTATTCGTTCTATTTGCCTGTACTCAAGCAGATAGAATCTGAAAATTTCTATTGAAAAGCTTTTGCTCCAATAAGAAATATTCTTGTTCTAAAATGGATTTTACTTGGCGCACGAAGCAGATATAGTATACCATATTTTTTTATTTGTTCATTATTATTTGTTTTTCAGTTACAATTGAAATAATTCACAACACGCACAAACACATATACACACATACACGCACATACACACACATACACACTCGCACACACAAATACACACACACATACTCACTCGCACACACACACACACATGCACACACATTAAATAGAGCCGCAGAGAATTAATATTTAACTCATTTAATCTATATTATACAGAGGAGAATGAGGCTGAAATTCATAGTCGTGACTCAAACTTAATCTCCACTTCAAATATGGCTACTCAACTTAAAACTATTTCTCAATTCGGTTTTAACGTGATTTTTTATATCATATTTGATAGATTACAGCATACTTTCTTTGTAAACTGTTTGAATTTTAGCACAATATCCAAAATTAAAGAAAATACAGCGCTTTGAAAATCCTCGTGACGTCAGACCGTAGACGCGGCACCTTTGAAGTAACTACGGTCTGACGTCATTCAAAGGAACGTAAATAAGGTATAACTTTCTTGAATTGAGCTTTTTTTAAAAAAATTCAAACAATTGCAAATCGGCATCGATTCTTTGCCCGTGTCCTAGACACCGCCGAGGAAAGAGAATTTATGTTAAAACCGAATTGGAGTAGCGTATCTTGATCTTTTTATAGTTTATATAGTATGTTATTTTAGGTAATCACGAACTTGGAATTGACCAAGATGTGTTACTTATATTAAGAGATTGTTCCGAATTGAGATTGAGATTGAGATTGAGTTTGAGTAACAACTATGAATTCTAGCCTGAATTATTTTCATTTCCTCTTATAAAAAAGTTATGTCCAAAAGAAGTTAAGAATTTAAATAATCAATCATGTATCATGGCAATTTAAAAATTTAAATCTATGTATCTCGACATTTAAAAAAATAGACTTGTTTTATGACTTTTCACCACAGAATTAAATGGAACAAATAATTTCATATTAGAAACATTAATAAGGTTGGAGGAAGCTAAGTACCAATGAATGGCAGCGGGTTTTTTTCTTCAAACGTAACATTTGTTTACATCTGAGGAATATCGTACATAAGAAATTTTCTTACCCCAGATAAAAATCTACTACCTCTAAGTAGATAGATTCTATAAACTACTGTAATTGACTGCTTGCGCTCAAATAGAACATTTGTTCGGGTCAAACCGAATGTGGCGATTTAAAAATTAAAATCTATGTATCTCGACATTTCAAAAAAATAGATATGTTTTATGACTTTTCATCACAGAATTAAATGGAACAAATAATTTCATATTAGAACAATTAATAAGGTTGGAGGGAGCTAAGTGCCAATGAATTGGCAGCGGTTTTTTTCCTTCAAACGTAACATTTGTTTACATCTAAGGAATATCGTTCATAAAAAATTTTCTTGCCCCAGATAGAAATCTGCTACCTCTAGGTAGATAGATTCTGTAAACTACTGTAATTGACTGCTTGTGCTTAAATAGAACATTTGTTCGGGTCAAACCGAAATTTGCTTAACTCAATTATAACTCTAATTTTTCACTTATAATTGTAATAATTAAACACACATACACATACATGAATGCACACACACATACACACACATGCACACATACACATACACGATTTCTAGAAATAGTGTATTTCGATGTCTTAAATCTCAAAATATGTTTCTAATATATTTTTAGCAAAAAATTATTTTTATTATTTCAAACTTTCTCTTTGAGAAAGCAAAAAGGAGAAAGAATTTTGCTATTCTAGATGAAAATATTTAGTTATAAGTGAAACATAATTATAAGTTCACAATAATAACATGTGTGCGTAAATTAAATTAATTATAAATATCGCATTCTTTACCATGCATCTTTTTAAGAATGCGTAAGTTATGAATATGTGTAATAAAAAGACAATTATTAAATTAAGACAAAAAACTTCAATGTGCTTCAAGAAATGTAAACAAATATATTATAACGTAAAACTGAAAACAATATATTAATGTAAAATTTTGAAAAAACATTTTTTCAATTTTTAAATATTATAATAATTAACTGTATTAAAGCGAGATATTTATAAAACATTTATGATGAACTTTTTCGAATGTTTATAATATTATGTAATTTAATTCGATATAATCTCATTTTTTATACAAAGTTTCATGACAGTAATCGTAGTAATATTACTTTTTTCTTATACAAAACATAGCTTTTTAAGTGACTTAAGGTGGCTCCCTGGTGAAATTTCTAAAATCTCTGTATTATGTTTTTGAAATCAGCAATTTTCAGATTTGTTAGCCTATATATTCAAAGTTATTCAGCAAAATGTGTTATTTTGATTTGAAAATGGGTTATATTTAAAATAGCCCTCACGTACACCACATATTTTTAAAGCTAAAACAACTAATATTCGTTTTTAATTTAACTTGATTATTTATTATATAGCTCTGAAAAATATATATGTGATTTTGTTTCAAAATTACTATATAAATATCGTTATTTTATTCAAAATTGTATTATAAATAAACTTGAATGTATTGATTATTAAAAAAACGTGCGAATTTTTGTTGAAAATATCTTAAAAAATATATTTTTAAACTTTTAATAATTGTTTTAATTTTTGTATGCGCGAGGATCAATTTATATCCAAGTTCAGGACTTTCATAAGACGATTTATCGAAAGGTATCTATGACTCCATAAAAATCTTTTAATTTACAAAATCTTCTTTTTATATACATAATATAATAGTAGCATCGAATGAACTAAATTGTTTCCAATGTTAAGTAGATGAAGAAGTGAATATTATTAATGGAAAAAAAATTAATAGAAAGATTTGTCAAAATCACGAACAAACACCTTAAGGGGACACACCACCTTTAAAATGTGAAACAAAAAAATTAATTATGAATTTTTATTTTGATATTTATTTTAATAAGGTTTTTTTTTCCTGAAAGTACACATAAAAACCTACCAATTTGTATATTTTTTACCTTCGTTGGACCTTCTATGCCTCCATGGCAAACCAGACTGTTTTCAAAGACTTTAAGCACTGTCCGTAAGATTCCAAGTCTACGCATGGATGGATTGGGCTAAAAATTTATGGAGATACTCATTATAGTAGTACTTTTAGTATGAACGTAGGGATTTTGATTTGAGCGAGTAGAAGTATTTTTTTATATAAACATTGTCAATATAACACTTATTTTTTAATAATTTTAGCACTTTTATAGATGTAAAAAGTTCTCTACTCTTTCAAATCAAAATCCCTACGTTCATACTAAAAGTACTACTATAATGAGTATCTCCATAAATTTTTAGCCCAATCCATCCATGCGTAGACTTCGAATCTTACGGACAGTGCTTAAAGTCTTCGAAAACAGTCTGGTTTGCCATGGAGGCATAGTAGGTCCAGCGAAAGTAAAAAATATACAAATTGGTAGGTTTTTATGTATACTTTCAGGAAAAAAACCCTTATTAAAATAAATATCAAAATAAAAATTCTTAATCATTTTTTTTGTTTCACATTTTAAAGGTGGTGTGCTCCCTTAATGCAAATTTTTGAAAAATAATTAGTTTTATCATAAATAAGTGTTGAAAAGTAAGAAACTGTATATACATAGCAGAGTAAGTAATATAAACAGCGCATAAAAGAAAAATGTATGAATGATACGAAATTTTACTTTTTATCTTCATCGATTATACTTTACACGTTAGTTATTTAATAATTGTATAAAATTGCCAAACGTAATTTAATATATTTTTACTAAAGGTTTAATTGTTTATTTTCATAACACTTTTAATCTTAAAATATAATTCACTAATAAAATTAAAAATATATACTATTTCTTGTATTACACATTTTTCACTAATCACAATTATTAGACTAAACATACTGAAAACATAATTCACTTAGAATTAGAATATACACGAAAACATCTTTTTTTTTAACGGTTATATCGGAAATATATCATGGAAATTAATTCAAATTGTACCGTAAAGTGATGCTCGACAGCGCGACACACTCAAGTAGTCGATTGTTCAACAGACAGCGAAGAGTGGCGAGATGGTAGAGATCTAGGGTCCTCTTATCCATATTGGTCGGCGCCTAAAATAGCGATCGACGCCCCATACATGGGAATCTGTCTGAACAGAACGCACCTACTCTCTCCTTGCAAGCTACTGGTAGTCCTTAGTTGCCCTAAGAGAAGCAAAGAAACACAATGGCAGTTAGGCTACGCCCTCTCGACCCAAATACGGAATAGGCATTCCCCACTCTCATAAATATTGTAGCTATTATTTGATTTTAGCGATAAGCTAAACATTCTTGGAAAAAATTAAATATTTAATATAGTAGAAAAACAGCATTCAAGTATTTTTTTATTATTTCTGTAACGTTATTTTTAATGTAATATAATTAATGTATTTTCATAGAGTATGGTACTACTACCTGGTAAGAACTTCATGTAGTATAATGCCGACTAAGCAATTGTTCAAATTTCAGGAACTGAAAGAATCGTGTCATTATATTAATTCTCAGCAACTATATGTACTCACAATTAATTGGGAGTCATAGTTAAGTAACAGTTAAGCATTAATTTGAGCAGTAAAATAAAATATTTTAGTATTGTATCTAAAATTTTGAGCTGCCCGAGAAAAAAAATATATGTATTGCCCATATAAGATCAAAATCTGTATATAATTATATATAATTATATATAAGTGATTATACATATATATATATTATACATATATATCTCTCTCTAAGTAGAGCCGCATATTTAACGGAGATTATATATAGAGATATATATATATATAATCACTTATATATAATTATATACAGATTTTGATCTTATATGGGCAATACATAATCATAATCATATATGGGCGATTTAAAATATTATTAAGAAGCAAAATAATTGAAATTTTTCGATTGTATACATCAAATATAATATTTTTACATAATATTCAATAACAATAGTTATACAAATCAGTTCCCTTCGTAAAATAAATAGGTCAAATATTACCAAAATGTCAGCACCATGACATATTTTTATTGTAAAATTACGGTAAGTTTGAGATGTTCCCACTTGTATGTAAGATTTAAGTAATTTAAAAATTGTACTCCTCAAAATATATGGGTGATTCTGACATAATTTGTCCACATAGCCTTCAGAACTTCTGTACGAATGTACGGGGATGAAAACAAATATCGGATTGACTATAATGTATGTATAATGTTGTTAACTTTCTTGGAAACAGAACCGGAACCGTGTTTTTCAACTTTTTTTTAGAGTAAATAAGTAATATAGATTCAAAATGTCAGTTCCGTCTCCCGTCCAAAATACAATTTTCAGTAAAACTTTATCGTCACATAAGTATCAAAAACTGTACGGTTTATTACATACATTTTTATTAGTTTTAGAGGGAAATTCAATTATTTACTATTGTAAAAGAATGCATCATTTTTCTCCAGCAATTTGCACCAAACTGTCGAAAACAGCGTTAATCGATATGAAAAAACGCGCTATTTGACTTCTCAGAACTATCTAACGACGAATTTTCAAAGTATATATCGAGATTATACGAATGCAAATGTCAGAGTTGTCAAAGGTTTGAAAAACTGCAAACAAGCACAAGAAGTTTTTTTGATTATCACAACGTACATTAATTTCAGTCAGTTCCGTCTACCCCGTAAACAACTATTTAATAGTACATTATGTAACAAAGGAATAAAGTCAAAGATTATTCACGAGGGTGGGTTTAGTCGACTTTATTCCCGTGTTGCATATAGAACTTTATTCCCGACTTAACTGTGGCCACTTTATTGACCTAAAAAAAGAGACTTCCGATAAGACCTAGAATTAATTGATGTATATTAATATAGAGAAATATAATTTTAAGAAATGCCTTTGCTGGAAAAAGTAGATTTTCACCGCTGATGCGGGAAAAATGTAAATTTGCGGGAAAAAGTAGATTCGCGGGAATCATATGCTACTTTTGTCTCGCTTTAAAGGTCAATAAAGTGGCTATTACGGTTGAGTCGGGAATAAAATATGTTTATTTGTCAACAAAACTCATTATCTCATAGTATTTGGTGGATATAAAAATTGTATATGCAGAAAAGTTTTTAGAATAAATATACGAGATGTTACGAGCATTTTTAACCTGAAATGTCAGTTTCGCGCCTGTCACATTTCTGTCCCCTTCTAACATCATAAGATATTATGTACATTTTGATAGGAATACTCTTTAATATATTCGTTTCAAATATTCTTTTAAATGTTATTATGAGTGCAAAAAATCTATAAACACCAAGAAAGAGTTAGTTTGGGAGAAAATAAATTTTTTTGATCTAATAAATTTTCAGTTACTGTTAAACCTAAACTGGGCAAGTTACGTCAGAATCATCCATGTGTAAATGTGGATATTTTGTACCTAATTAGAATTATTAAACATTTCATTTAATCTCTGAAAAAGCGACGACGTATTACACCTAAAAATACTTAAACCCACAATACACCCTTAAATTGACACATAGGTCTGTAATTAAGAAAGTGCGGTATCATGAAGCTGTCCAAAAAAAATCAGTTTCGCGAAATTCGCCCACATGATCAGTTATGGGTGATTGTCAAAAAGTTGAC